>JAOTOL010001639.1:2425000-2742500 GCA_034440575.1 Imbricaverruca yamaguchii | reverse complement strand
ACTATCCTGAACCAAAAATAACCATATGAGGATGCTTTTGCATGTAAGGTTCGCTTCTGATGTTATTGGGGTCTTCAATTTAGGTTGGAAGGGTATCGGCATTTTGCAAACAATCTTGAAAGTTCAAAATGACATTGAAAATGTATGACTTTGGTAAAATTATCCAGGATGATGGAAAACATTTGTGTCGTCTTTGCTGGCAGTCATTACCCTTCCATGAATGCCACCTGTTTCGAAAATTGTCGTCTTTGGCAGTTCATCACATACTATGAGACGTTTAGCATTGACGGGATCTGACGAGACCTTTGCACGTGTCACCTGCGCTGGACTAGGTTTTCAGGTTGCGTTTCATAAAAACTGGAATCATTCGATTCGATCCATCGACACGTTATTTCTTTTCCGACCCGATTCCCGAAGCTATGGCGAAGACGGGCGGGCGACTGACTGCACACCGGCACTCATCCCATTGACCTGACCTGGAAGATCGGCCAAGCGAGATAAAGGGAAGAGGTTTCAAGTAGGCCCAAGAATCAAATGACAAAGCCACAAAATGTCGCCGACCGCGTCTCCCTATCCAGCTCAACGAACCATAGAGCGGGAAGTTCATATTAATCGTGCACACTGCGCGGGAGGATAATTCGCTCGCACCGCGAGGGCCTAGCTGGCCACCAGCCAGGCAGCGACGCGCGCAGCGTACCTGTGGCCGAATCTTCCACCGCCGACTGGGGCCGAACGGCACGGCCAGCGAGGTCCACGACGTCTTGAGCGAGCTGAGCGAGGCGGCCGTGGAGGGCGCGCTGCGGCCGGAGCCGCCGTCGGAGCCCGGCTGGCTGCGCAGCTCCTCCAGCACGGCCGAGGCGCGGTGCCGGTGCAGCGACGGCTGCCGGCTGGGCGCCAGCTCGCGGCCGGCCGGGCCCGGCGTGCTGGGCCGCGACAGCGTCACGTGCGGCGTCAGCGTCACGGCGCCGGCCGGCTCCGGCTGGCACGGCGGCGCCGGCAGGTGGATGCCGTGGCGCGACACGTCGTGGGTGGACAGGTGGAGGGCGTGCGTGAAGGCGTGCTGGGCGGTCAGGTCGGGCGTGGAGCGGCTGTCGGCGCCCAGCGACGGCAGTCGGCTGATGTCGTGGATCGAGAGGCGCGGCGGCGGCGGCGGCGGCGCGTCGTCCACATCGTCGTCGCCCAGCACGTCGCCGTGCGAGCGCGTGCTGCGCGAGCTGCGCGTGCTGCGCGGGGTGCGCGGGCTGCGCGTGCTGGCGCTGCCGTTGCCGCGGGCGCGATGCAGGCTGCGCGCGCGCCGGTCGTCCTGCCTGAGCTGCACATCCTGCAGCACGGCCCACTCGGACACACTGCCGCTCATGACGCTGCGTCGGCACCGACGGGCACGGCCAGCATTTCGGGCGGGTCAGGCGCGCGCGCCGCGCTTCACGATGCTGCTGCTGCGGCCACCACGCGCGCGAGACTGGCGAGACGCGCCGCCAGCTAGGTCAGTGGTGCGCGCCAGATGGTGTCCGTCGGGCGGTCTGCTGCAGCCGCCGCCTGCCGTCCGCCGGCCGGTCACAACGGTCTCCGCCTCGTCACTGGCGTGCCGGTGCGCCGGTTTCGCCGCGGCCGCCGCTCCTCCGGGGAGGCGGCCCGGAACATTACCCTCGCCGCTTGCTGAGTTAGTGTGTCAGCGCCGGCGACCGGTGCGGGCACGGGGCCGCACTTTTTTCGGCCGCGTTATGGCGCCGTCGATACCACTCAATCGGTCCGCGCCTCCCGGAAAGGACTACCGGTACTATGTGCACATCGACCTGATGAGTCGTAGGGGAGCTACCGACGAAACTGTTAAACTAGTCGGGAGTTGTAGCGCAGAGCTCCTCCATAAAATCACACAATTTCATACATGGCGTTGGGTGTAAATAAATTGGTTCAAATTAGGTATGCCCCATCTTCAGGTCCGAACATTCTGCCTGTGTTGGCCGTACAGGCACCACAGCGGGTGAGACAAAATGCATTGTATGAATTATGTGCTGGTACAATCATTTCATTATCCATGCATATACATAATTGATGAATGCTATTGTATATTGTACGATGTAGTATTGTATGGCATGCTATTGTAATAAGCACATGTGTCGCATGCTATTCTTGGATCATTGTGGTCGTGGCCCATCGTGTTGCATGCGAAAGCTCATAAGGAGTGTTCGTTGGAGTCGGCGGGCGACATGCAGCCTGTCGAAGGTACTTCAGAACAAATGTGACCTTATCAGCTGCTACTTGTACAAATGCTACCTGGCATATGGCACAGCCTGATAACGCACACGGGGTGCATACGCCGGAAAGCGGAACCACGAGCGTGATAAATCCGTGTCCGGCCGTGGCCGAGGCTGGGCACTAGAACAACGGTCAGTGACCACCGTACTGATTGTCAACGACATGACCGTAGGTCACCCGGCGACATAAGCATTGGCTACCTGACGACATGACCATTGGTTGCCTGGCGACATGGTCATTTGTCACCTGGTGACATGATCTTTGGTCACCTGACATGACAATTGGTTACCTGGCGACATGGTCATTTGTCACCTGGCGATATGGCCATTGGTCATGTCATCAGCTGACCCAGCTGGCCGGTGACACGACTGGGTACCAAGGAAGATCGATGTGGCTCGGAAACCACCCTCACACCCGTCGGAGGTCGTGAGGACGACTGGCCACGGCATTTCCACCTGGCGGTCTTCGGTGCTGCAACGTCGTTGCAGGGATCGCTCTGTATCCGATAGACTGCGTGTTCATGTTTCCATGTATCTGTCTTCATGTCTGACTGTATATATACATATATAAAAAAAAAAAAAAGTACATATCTTGTCTCTCTTTCCTTCTCTCTCTCGCTCTCCCTCTCCCTCTCCCTCCTCTCCCTCTCCCCTCTCCCTCTCCCTCTCCCTCTCCCTCTCCCTCCCCCTCCCTCTCCCTCTCCCTCTCCCTCTCCCTCTCCCTCTCCCTCTCCCTCTCCCTCTCCCTCTCCCTCTCCCTCTCCCTCTCCCTCTCCCTCTCCCTCTCCCTCTCCCTCTCCCTCTCCCTCTCCCTCTCCCTCTCCCCCCTCTCCCTCTCCCTCTCCCTCCCCTCTCCCTCTCCCTCTCCCTCTCCCTCTCCCTCTCCTTCCCCCTCTCCCTCTCCCTCTCCCTCTCTCTCCCTCTCCCTCTCCCTCTCCCTCTCCCTCTCCCTCTCCATCTCCCTCTCTCCCTCCCCTCTCCCCTCCCTCTCCCTCTCCCTCTCCCTCTCCCTCTCCCTCTCCCTCTCCCTCTTCATCTCGCTCTGTCTCTGTCTCTGTCTCTGTCTCCCTTTCCACCTGTTAGATGTCAGTCTGATGTTATGTTTGCCTGTCTTGCATGCCTCGTTGGCTATCTGATGTGCGTGTAACTTTCCCTTCATGCTTGTATACTTGTCAACATGTATGTACCTATTGCTGTGTGCATGCACGTCTATTTCAATCTCCAGATCTCATCTCCCCTCATGTATCTTTTCACATGTTTGTCTGTCTGTTGTCTGTCTGTTTTTCTGTCTGTGCGTATTTAGATCATGGGATTTGTGCTTGGATTCCACTTTTCGCCTAATGAATCGGTAAGCAAATCATCTTCGTGCCTTAAGGAGGAAAGCATCATCAGCAAATCGTCCTGGTACTTTCGTCGCACGAACATTTCGATATATTCCTACTCGGCAGGGCCGCAAGCGGCAAGACGTCGAGCCGGATCCCGGCCGCCAGCTCCCGCCCTATTTACATGGTCTGTTCGTCAGGAATACACCCACCCGAATCCGACTGTCGCGGACGCGTCCAGATCAAAGGCGACAGCCAGAGAATCTGGAACAACATCAGCGCGCCTGGACAAAACAACAGAAGAGGGAACTGCCAGCCAACTGTGAGATCAGTGACCCAGGTGAAAGATCTACAACCCCGCCAGGAGTGGACAGTTTCAGCTCCAGCAGACCGTCCTGAAAGCCCCAGGCGGCATCAAGACCCCATGGCCTAAGGGGAAGAAATGGGGAACTCCCGCTAATTAAGAACCAAACTCAATCCGAAGCCCTGGCAGTGGCCAGAAACTAGAGGCGGTGGAGCCGGAGGGAGTGCCAAGAAAACGAGCAGGCGGACGGGAGGACACACATACACTCGCGGATGGATGAATCTCAGGGAGAGTTCAGGAGGGGAAGACGAGGCGACAGAAGAGGCCAGCTGTAGAGCATTCGTACGCACTGAACCGTCAGCACAATGTGAATGTCGTGCCTTCTTCCTTCTTCCAAACATTTCTTGACCAAGCTCTTTTTATGACAGATATCGCCTCCTCAACCTAATTCCTTCTGCTGGAAGGAGCGACCCGTCTAATGGGGAGGGGACACATAGGATAAATTCGAGGTGAAGTGTGAGGGAAATATGGGCGAAACGGCCATGGGCGCCGGCGTCGCAGGCCTCGAAAGGAAAGGTAGGGTAGGCATGTGAGGGGTGGACATAAAATGCAAGTGCCCTTGGCAATTAGCGGTCCTGTTAGCATACGGTGCACATACCTGTAAACATATTACCATTGATGATATAAATATTGCGCTGCATGACCGATGAAGTCGATGCGCCCGTAAACTCCGCAACATGTTGAGCGCACCAGCAGAAGCACGGAGCAGCTGCTCAGCCATTGACGGACATAATTGGCGGTGATAAGGAATCTGTGTGAGGAAATAGGCTATGCTTGAGCTAACGATCAGGGATAATGTGCACAAATCGGTTCCTAACATCCTTTACGTAGGATCCCGGTCCGGAGCGGGTCGTACAGAATGGCCATCGCTCGGTCTGGCAGCAGGCATGCTGAGAACAGTGTGCGCAACACCCGCCTCGTAGGACCCTATGGTAGAGCGGCCGTGAAAATTTCAATCGCTAGGCCCTAGAGCACACATGTTAAGAACTGAGCGTACAATCTCCATGTCCTCACCTTCTCGTCCGATGCACTCGACCTCTGCATTAACAGGAGTTAAAGCAATAACATTATCGGAAAACTTCCCGCCGTGGTGCAGACTAATTCAAAATCCAAAACTCTAGGAACGCCCTTCCGCTTAGCGTTCAGTAGTGTAACATGTTATTGTTAACCTAACCTAAATGCTATTCTAACAATGAATAACATTTCGGTCAGGTTCCGATGGGGCGAATACCGACAGCAGTCAGTGACCTTCCGTGGCGATTAACGCAGCTCGATAACGACAGGGTACAATCCTCACAGACCAATGGCAGCGTGGTAAATACCTCGGCGACCAGGTGGACGGAAGGGAGGATATTTACATCCAGAACTGAAAGGGCGGGCCGTGCCTCGGGGGCTGAGGGGTACGTGTCACGCTTTTCCCTGGAATAGATGAGAATAGAACCGCGTATACTCTTCGTACGGCAAGAGATGACTCGCATATGATGTTTGGATGTGCCTGAGACTAGTTTGCATATGAAATATATTTATAAGCGAAACAGCCGACCTGCGAGCCGTCCTCCTTTGAACTGAACGTTCTCGGGTATTTATGTGAGTATTTATGCCCGTCTAAATTGTCTAGAATATTGATGTTGTCATATATAACCCGCGATTTGAAAATGTCTAATTGCGAGAGAGCGCGATGAACGGACACTACGTGGGTAGCTCATCTGCTCTGTTTCTTTGATCACAAAATCCCGCTGGCCTCTGTGACCCAGGGGCGCAGATGGGAGCAAGCATAGCATGCATGTGGGAGGGCCATTGAGTGAGGCACCACATTGCGTTCGTCGGAAGTTCGGCACCGGACAAGATATATAGAGGCAAAACACTGCCCGGTGATTAGATCGCTCCTGGACACCGCATATGGGCACGGATGGTGTAGTTCGGGAGGACGTACGGACAGCTTTAACATGCCGTAAACCCGGATCTGAAAGGGTAGAGCCGGCTGGGTTACATTTAGAGCCGTAAGACGGTCAGGGGACGTGCCCAACGTGGTAGGGATCCGTGCCCACCCGTGGACACATATTCCTGGACGCACGTTTCGGCGAATAATGTCCGGCGCGGCATCGACTGTCTTGTGGTTAGTTAGGTCAGTAAAAGGACACCAGAGCACCTATATAAACCCTCGGAGCCAGTACGATGAGCCCCCTTCCCGCTGCATTCAGGCTGTGTCCAGGCGAGGAACGCTCCTGATAATGGCGAGGCCAGCTATGATTGGCGGTGAAAGTACATATTTGGTCAGCATTCCTTTAACAATAGAGTAATGGTCTGTCGATGTGTGTTCCTGTACCGCTGTGGGGAGGAGACGTGAGTCAAATTTGGGGACCAAGCAATTCGTTAATGAATAAGGAGAGAGTAAATGAGACGAGCGAATATGAGTGCAAGAGGAGAATGAATGTATGTTAAGTAGCTTTTAGGGCCAGTGGAGGCCGCTTGGGCTAAATATAAACACTTGTTTCGTGCGGTGAATTGCACAAAATTATACTACTATTGGCATCCAAAAAGTCCCAGCTCTGGACAAGTCATTCGAACCACGGACACATTATACGCTCATTGAGTTTTTAGCACACCGTATTCATTCTAATTTAGCTAGAGGCACTCGTTACTTATATGGTGTTCCAAAACTTTGACCTCGCACAACATGTTAGGGTTAGAGTCCGCAGTTCAAACAACACCAATCCGGTGTTGTTCAGGAGAAATGAGCGGTGGAGGTGGTGGGGAAACACAGCACACCACGCACACACACACAGGTACAAAAAGCAACAGAATATACTTTGTCCAATACAAGCCTAGAGCCAGCCCAGGTTCAGCTGTGTTAAGGTTCAGTCTTGATTAAGATCGGGATCAAGCCCTTGATAAGTTGAATCAGTTTCAGTTAAGTTGGGTCTGGCAATAATAATATTTCACACATCCCGAACACCCCGGCAAGCCCCCCCCCCCCCCGCACAGCTCCCACACCAGCCAAAACACCCCACACCACCAAGCCACCGCACCCACACCTCCCCCCTGCCACACCCCACCGGCGACAGAACCGCCACGCCGACAGTACTGATCTTTCGCTAAGACTACATTAGGTATGTAAAATTATGCGTGCTGTTCAATTTGTTGCTGGACAAATTGAGATAGCACTTCGAGTGAAATAGCACGTGGCTTTGCACCACTAATCAGAGCTTCCCCTTCTCTGCGAACATGATTTCTTATCCAACATGTGAGATAATCGCTGGACAACGACACTCTTAATGTGTGAAGAGGGGGATAGGGCGCAGAGCAGCTCGGCAATGTGGTGTCAAAGCTGCAGGTCAGTCGATAGCGTGTTACCAAACATGTCATGGTGGACTTGGCTTCTGGTTCTTGTCGATTAAAAAAAAATGTGCCTGCACATTGAATGATTATATAATGTGTGTGTTTTGATTAGGAAAAGCATAACTTTGAAGTCCATGTCAGCAACGACCTTGGAAATGCCGGACATAATTATGCATGAATTGTTTAATAACCTTTGTGGCTAATTGAGGAATTTCCTGCCGCTGTTTCCATCGTTGTTTTAATTTTCAGTCACTCCGAATTAAATGAATCTTCAACGATTATGCGTCAGGCATCCGGGGACGCTGCCAGCGGATGCTTCCTGAAGGTTGCCGTGGCTGAAGTCAGTTCAGAGGACAGCAATGCATTCATCCTCTCATTGTAACGGTGGATACTAGAGGTGGCAAATGGAAGGACCGAAAGCCCGGTCAGAAAGCCCGCTCAGAACCGGAGGGCTTTTGTGTGGCCTTATAATATTTGCCTGTATTTAAATTGGCCTTCCAGTTGATTTATTTCAGTTTTGTAAATCAACACGGATTTTGGAAAAAAACCTAATTATGATCATGTGTCTTGTGAGGCACCATTGGACATTCCAGCCAGCAAGCTTGTAATTCGCATTGGGGAATTTCATGATTGATGATTTAAATGTACGTATTTCAAAGATTTGTGTAATGCTATTTGCTGAAAGCACCAGATTATCAATGATAAAAGTCGATAACTCAAACACACTCATGATACGCAGCTCTGAACAGTAAACATTGCAACTGTAATAAAACAAAAAAGCAGTTAGCTTCACGAAATATTGAAAGGTAGGATGAAGGCCAAAATGGAAATGTAATATGCATGGCATAAGACTAGCATTGTAACACGTTGTATTAACCCACGCCGTCTCGGGGGAGGGGGATGGTTGATAGGCACCCTCCTCCCTAAGGTTTTCCGCAGAGAGGGAAAGCATTAATGATTGTTTCTTTTTCCCACATCAATTTGGCATGTTGTGTCAAAATTCGTATTACTTATCTTGATTACTATATTGATTACATATCAGTTTTGCATATTTTCCAATAAGAGTTCAAGTCGAAGATTCTGGCTCAAGTAACCATGTTTTATGAGAGGAAGTTCACTTCGAACAGGGTTTTTCTGTCCGTTCTACCCATTATAAAAATACAAATTAAAACTTTAAAAATGAAAATTAATTGTCATTTTTTTCGTGGACAAATTTTAGGAACATTGTCAATTTCGCTTTCATTTTCTGATTTCAAATTTTTATTTTCTTCAAATCTCCCCAAAATGAACTCCCCAAAGTCAAAAGTATGATGGAAGTCTTGAAAACCTTTGCCCGCTAGTTAGTGGGAGCAGATGCGCAACAAGCATTCGTACACCAACATAATACAATACCCATATCACTCTCAGCATTACATATACCGTGCTTGCAACACGAGCTATGAAAGAGTGGTTTGTAGAAGTGATAGGAAAGCAATGGCCTAAAGGTGACTTCATAGTGTACACATATCCATTGTGTAAGTTTTTTGTGTGACTGCTGTTGTTCGTGGAGATACACTAGTGTATGTTTCTTGAAGTTAGGCAGTCTCGATGTTTTTGTTTCAGTGATGAAGTTTGTTATCGTGGAAGACAGACGAGTAGAGAAATCTCCTGCGGCCAGCCTCTCTGCGTATGGCTGGCAGGTGCAGGTGGTCGTCTGCACGCGTGTGACGGTTTCGCAGGGTAGAGTTTGCAGTGGTTTTACCGGCAATGTGCGTAGGCTCACCCATCAGAATGATCTTGTAGAGCAGTCAGGCTGTTACATGTGATCCAACATGTTACACATGATCAAATACTGAATGATGCAAAGCCTGGTATTTACGTATTTAGTCTTAGCTGTGTTGCTTCTTTGATTGATAGCTGCAAGTAATGTTTTTACTGTTAAAGACATGTGTGTTTTAGCAATTGTTCCGCAACCATCAAGCTGTCGCCATCAATTAGGTTCAATTGAAACAGGAAATCTGGATAACAGGTTCATTTTCAATCCAAGTACTGGGAGTGAACGAAGTTTTTTTTTTTCAAGGCGACATTAACTGCCTATATGACCGTAATTAAACAACAGCCATGTACTGCGATGCGTGTAAAAAAAATGTGTTTAAAGAACTAGCCTTTTGACTGATCTTCAGCAGATTTGAGCGGCCTCAACCAGGCTTGATCTCATCGGATCGGCCGGTCCCGGTCGTCGGTCCCATAGTTTTCGGCATTGCCACCTCTAGTGGATATTTCTTAAGATGGCTGGAATACTGTCAGTGCGCTTCTTCTAAAGGGGACTGCAGCACGGTTAGTGGGTGTCCTCTGGAGACGCCAGTGGATGTCCTCTGGAGGTGCCAGTGGGTGTCCTCTGAAGACGCTAGTGAGTGTTCTCTGGAGGCGTCAGTGGGTGTCCTCTGGAGGCGCCAGTGGGTGTCCTCTGGAGACGCCAGTGGGTGTCCTCTGGAGGCGCCAGTAGATGTCCTCTGGAGACGCAAGTAGGTGACCTCTGGAGGTGCCGGTGGGTGTCCTCTGGAGACGCCAGTAGGTGACCTCTGGAGGTGCCAGTGGGTGACCTGGAGGCGCCAGTGGGTGACCTCTGGAGGTACCAGTGGGTGACCTGGAGGCGCCAGTGGGTGACCTCTGGAGGTGCCAGTGGGTGTCCTCTGGAGACGCCAGTGGGTGTCCCCTGGAGGTGCCAGTGGGTAACCTGGAGGCGGCAGTGGGTGACCTCTGGAGGTGCCAGTGGGTGTCCTCTGAAGACGCTAGTGAGTGTCCTCTGGAGGCGCCAATGGGTGACCTCTGGAGGCGCCAGTGGGTGTCCTCTGGAGACGCAAGTAGGTGACCTCTGGAGGTGCCGGTGGGTGTCCTCTGGAGACGCCAGTAGGTGACCTCTGGAGGTGCCAGTGGGTGACCTGGAGGCGCCAGTGGGTGACCTCTGGAGGTGCCAGTGGGTGACCTGGAGGCGCCAGTGGATGACCTCTGGAGGTGCCAGTGGGTGTCCTCTGGAGGTGCCAGTGGGTGTCCTCTGGAGGCGCCAGTGAGTGTCCTCTGGAGGCATCAGTGGATGACCTCTGGAGGTGCCGGTGGGTGACCTCTGAAGACGCTAGTGAGTGTCCTCTGGAGGCGCCGATGGGTGACCTCTGCAGACGCCAGTAGGTGACCTCTGGAGGCGCCGATGGGTGACCTCTGAAGCCGCTACAGTGCGGCCGATGGTGACTGTGTTCTCCGCCGGCCGGCGACGAAAGTGAACGGTCGGCCGTTCCGGTCCAGTTCACCTGGCCCGGGTGCTGCCGGTGGCGGCCGTTGTACTCGCTCTCCGCACCGTTACGGTCCGCCGCGCAGCGACCGCCCGGCGGACGGACGTGTCTCTCGGAGGGGCGGGGGGGGGGGGGCTGGAGAGATTAGCCATCATGTGATCGGCTGCAGCACAGAATCCCCCCCGGTCACACCGACCGACAAGACAGTTGTCGGTCGTCTCGGCGGCCTCGCCAGCGGAGACCGACCGGAGCGGCGGCGAGAGCGCCACTTGTCATTCCTCCGCCGTCAGTCAGCGAGGCAGAAAACCACCTGGGTGGAGGTGCACGCCGATCGAGGAAAGCCGACCGAGACATCTGCAGATATCCCACACTTTCCCGGCGAAATCCGACACTCGCCTCGTTGGGTTTGATCGACACTCGCCTCGTTGGGAATGCATTACTGAGGACGGCGCGGTACGCCGGCGAGCTACGTGACGCGTAACACGATCGCAAGTCCAGCGAGCGACACATTTTCGATCTCATCTGACTAAATGGTGGCGAGATGGTGCTGCATTGCAATGATGCAGAGTGCGATGTTATCGGCGACAGAATCGCGCGCAGTTTGTGGTTTGCATCATGCATTAGCCCGCATGGCTGGTTGCGCGTAGAGGTACTCTAGTAGCATGAAATAGTCTGGTGTTGTAGGTCACGTGACCCATCATCTGCTTGTCACACACCGGAATGAGTAAATACAGCTCTTACATATAATGTAGCATTAGTTTACAGACATATCTTGATAGTTTACATCTCGTTGACGCTCCCTGGGCATACACTGCATTTCATAGACAAGGAGGCGGAAAATAAGTACGTAGGCCCACTACGTTGAACATACAGCATCTCCCCAAAGTAATCTTGGTCTGGCTGAGGTTCATCAACACGAAGTATCGGGGTGCGCCAATGCCAACGTGTCGCGCAAAACATTGAAGTAGCAGGGACTATCAGGTTTATCAATTCATCTCAGCCCACTACCGCACCCAAGTTTTACCCGAAGCCCCCAGGGCGCCGACTCTTGGGGATCCCTGATCATGGCCTTCGCCCTTTGCCCCCTCCCGCACCTGCTACTACGCCTGCAGGTGTAGTAACAGATGTGGGATTTATGTATATATATATATATTTATATGGATATGTAGATAGATATATATATATATATATATATATATATATATATATATATATATATATATATAGATATATAGATATATAGATAGATATATAGATAAATAGATAGATAGATAGATAGATAGATAGATAGATAGATAGATAGATAGATAGATAGATAGATAGATAGATAGATATATAGATAGATAGATAGATAGATAGATAGATAGGTAAATATATAGATAGATAGATATCATAAATGGACCTTTGGGTACATTAATTACGCCGCTTTGCTAGCTGCACTATGCAGCATCCTTTTCATTTCTGCTTTACTTCAAAGCGCCTTCGCAGGTGCAAAAAGAACACATCCGTGATACATTTCGTCCCAGCTAAAGTCTGAAAATTGCATCGCCAGACTGGTGCAACCTTTACTCACAGATAAGAACATGACGGCAAATATGGGGCATTTTAATGGTGTTGTCAGGCATGATATCTATGATGAAATGTTGGTAAAATATAGACAAAGGAAGCTGGCATCAAAGCTAGACCACCGTCACTGAGACAATATTGTATGTCGGGGCACTCGACCGCCCGACCGCACTGCACACACACACACCACATTTAGAGAGGCTTGTCAGTCAAAGTTTCTCCCAAAGTTTCTCAAAGTCAAAGCGTGAGTGCCGTGTGCTCGAGTGGTCGAGTGCCCTGACTTGCAATATCACCTCTGTAGCTATGTTCCAGTCGGTCGCTATCGTCGGTGCGGCAACTGCGCATACAAACTTCTCCGGTATTTCGCGTGGCGCACAAACACCGTCACCACAACTCCCAATAAGAACTTCTAGGATCGCAGCATCCTTTGTCCGAATTTTTATCACATTCCCTGGATAGTCCTCGTACCTGCCTGCGCCATTAAATTATCAGATATTTTCCGACATGTTCGTGTCTGTGGATGCTGTTCACAGCAGCCGGACAATGCGTTATTGGACTTCAGGGTAGACGACATGTGCGACGCAAGTTTTGTCTCCGGATACCCTCGTTCGATATCTTGGATGAGAACGCCTACAGACAAAGGAGGATAAAACGCTCCTTACATTGTGAGCTACTGAAGTGCAATGACATTGCTCGGTTTTTCACCCTCTCTCCAATGCGCTAAAAATCAAGGTTCTTAATTGGGCGGTTGTCTTGAGCACCTGAATAATACATAAAGGATACGAACACTATCCTCTAAAATTAGGCGCTCGTGGCTGAAAAAGTCCTTAAACAGCTTGACCTTTTTCATATCATGCACCTATCACGTAGACAATCACAAACAAGCGTCACGATAAGAAACTTAACCACGCAACAAAATCACGAAGTGCAGCGGAAGGTGTTCGTCCGTTCCACAAACACACACACACACACACACACACACACACACACACACACACACACACACACACACACACACACACACACACACACACACACACACACACACACACACACACACACACACACACACACACACACACACACACACACACACACACACACACACACACACCACACACACAGACTGCAGCAGACTGGCAGAGCGGAGGTATTCGCCGCGAGCCACCCCGCGCGCCTGCCTGCCCGACACAGCATCCACGTACACCGCAGAACCGTGCGCTACTTGTCGGCATACTCAACTATCTCCAACATCAGCATGAAACACAACAGTGTGGTAGTGTGGTCACTAACGCAAAATCAGCCCTACAAAGCATCATGCTACGTAACATCCTAGCATAGATATACAACATATACTCTACAGAGGAACACTCCAGCATATCCAAAATACTTCGCGTACACAACAAATTAACCCCTGATCAACAAATGATACTCCTTTGGATACCGATCCACAGCAGCATACACGGCAACTGGCACGCCGACAGAAAAAAGCAAACATAGCTACGACACATCAGTCAAGATAATGCATGTACTCACAATTAAACTATAACCCCACAACACACTTGGCATTCAACACTCGCATCCAACAAGCTTGGGAAAATTCACTGAAGTTAGTCGATACCGAAAATAGACGATTCCTTCATAACATAAATGATGGAAATGAGTACAGGAACACCATCAACTAAGACAACAAACACAAAGAGCGCATACTCCCGCGCCTACGAATTAAACACACCATGATCACTCATTCGTACCTCATACTATTACAACCTCGCACACGATGCATCACATACCATTATCCACTCACCGTGAAGCACACACACTCATGCATTACACCAAATACAACAACGCGAGACAACACATCCCAAACTACTGCACTACAAATATCCCACCAAATATCACCACTCTCCTGAGCAACGACCATCGAACGCTACGCGAGCATATCTTCCACTTTCAAACACACGCCTTCTCCGTTCACAGTGAAAAGAAAAGGAAGGAAACGAATGACGAAAAGAAAACAAAGCACAAAAGGAAAAAGCTAAACATAGGCATACAAAAGAAAATTAATACACGAATGAATCAAAGGAATAGAAACAGTCGGTCAAACAAGTGAAATCGCAACGTTCTAAACATCTACTCGTATGTGTAGCGTGTGTTTGAATTGTTCAATGGGAAATGTCAATAATCCGACCTTGGTTTGCTGATTGAGCTGATTTGCTGACATTGAAAACACAATATTGATAGAAGCATGCTCTGCACCACGGGGGGGAATTTGACGATTGGGGCACTCTGAATTGGCAATAGTTCATTGTAGGGACGCCATAGCGAAAGTCCCTCGAGGGCGTCTTTGGCTGAAAATCGGTCCAGCTGGAGGAGGGAGAGAGGGGATGCACTCGAGTATACCGAAGTGGTGCCTTTTCCGCCTATGCTCCTGGGAGGGGCGACTTTTGGGCTGAACAAAAGTTCCGTTGACATGGGCAAGAGGTAGAGGAGGTGGATTGACCCGAGCCTACCGGAGGTGCTCGAATACACCTCGAGTACACCTCGAGTACACCTCAGGTACACCTCGAGTGCCTTTTCCCGGTCAAAAGGGCACCACCTTTCTATGGGTGTCTACATACCCCGAGTGCCCCGGTATCCGCCTCCGTTTACTGTAGGGCTCTTTCAGACCTAAATATGTAATGGACGGATATCGGCCATCCCGCTAACATTTCGGGATCTGTTGCGCCATTTCAAAACTGGATAGTTCAGGAGAATTTTACTGGTCAATTCTATGCCACTTAAAATGTTGAAAGTTCCAAATATTCGCAACGGTAATGTGAGGAGGCTAGGACTTATAATTATTTAGTTAGACACATTTGGTACTGTGTGTGTTTCATATCATACCTGGTTCTGCACAATGAATATGTTTTATGTCGGGACAAACAGTATTTTTTGGAAGTTTCACTAGTAATTGTAAATTATAAACACGACGGTGGCATTCATTTATTTTTAAAAAGTCCCTAAAGCACTTAAATAATTCGAAAATCACTTCAAAATGCCTCGGTTTGTGATTGGTCAAAATACGTGTGACGTCACGTTTGTTGTCGGTAGCCAAGGTCGACTGCCGGGCGTTCCATTTTGCGTATAGGACGCCGCCGAGTTTGAACTGATCGTGACTGTTTTACCTTAAATGGCATCCCATTTATTAAATGGCATTTAGATCAGGTGTCAATAGGTCGCAGAAAACGCCACTATTATGATAGCTTTGTCACTTCATTATGGCTTTCCTAAGCTACCACTCTTGGAGGCCTAAAATGGCAACCGCAGACTTCAATAGTTCAGTATGAAAATAATTCATAGGACAATGCAATGAGACAGTCATCCTTCAGTACAGAAAGGTCCATGGCGTATGAATGTTGCCATCTTTTTGTTATTTATGCATTGGACATGACATGGGAGATGTCCAAATGTAGGTGTTGGGGAAATGTAACATGTTCAGGTCGCCCTTCTCCTATTTCCTCATGTAAATATCGGAACTATCATGTAATGAGAAGTTAATGTTCAATAAATAAACTAAACTTATCGTGATTCATCAATAAATTATCAAGGTATTGGGGTACAGCTTACAGTGTAGCAATGCCTACCATAGAATGTCAGGTATCCCACTGTGGAGTAAAATTACAGAGAAAAAAATTGAATGTGTGAACAGTCTCTTTCACTGGAGGGGAAGCCATGGTGTCCAGCTAAATCATATAAAATCTATGTCATGGCCCTTCCCATTATTTCACACATCTTACTAAAAAAAAACATTGTACAAGCGTTTGCTGTTTGTTCACACGGCACCAAAATGCCCTGGACTTGAAAGAAAATGGTTAGCTGTTGCATTGCCACCATAATATATTATTTACCATTTCGAGCTTCATATTTTCTCGAAAATCGTTCATCTTAGTGCCACAACCAATAATCTTCTTCTCCATGACGCGACTCGGTTGAAAAACATCGCCAAGAAACACCCGATTCAGACTTCACTGCGCGTCCCCGGCTTTGCCGCTTCGAAGGACCTCATATCTGACGTCATCACCACGAAGAGGTTTTTAGAAGAAGACAACACTTAACCGAAATCATTTAATTAGGTTGGAAATATACCTCTTATGAGCAAAATACTTCAGTTTTGTATACGAAATATTACATACGTTTTTTTTTGCAACAGCCAGCGTCGTAGCCAGGAGCATACGGAAGGGGTGGCCATCCTATTTGCGCATAGATGGGTTGGTTCGCACCAGCATAGGTGTAGCCATTTGGGGAGGAGGTAATTTCCCCCTCCACAAAAATATGAAAAGTGGAGATTTGTCTCCTTCAGTAATTTTCGTACCCCCCCCCCCCAACATGAGAGACCTGACCATGAACACCACAAAATTTTAGTTAATCATTCATAGAGTAAAAATATATATGCAAGAGAATAGCCGGATACTCGAAACCGAATTAGCCAATCAGCGGTCTTCACAGGCTATCTGTCGTCATACAATTTCAGAGTTGTAAATCAGCAAGCATTATAAATGTTTACTTCCAGGCCGTTCTTGAATAACACGAACTCTGACCATCTTGCGTTTTCGCTTGGGTAGAAAATTGTGCTTTGCGAAGCAACATATTCATATTATCGCAAGGCTTTATGCCTCTTAGATTGCATTCCTATGCGCAAATATCGATATATCTTCAACAAAGCTTACTCTCGGTGTCCCTGGGTATCTTCAACGCCATGGAGAGGAGTTATGAGCAGCCGTAAGCACGTACGTCAAGTTACCGTGGTATTCGTATTCGTGTTCAGCGGCGAGTTCACCAGAGGTATTTTTGTACGTTGGCGTTGGCTTTCAGCGACGGGTTTATGATGGTTCGAATCAATTACCACAAATGTTTCTGCTTGTACTGAACACGCTGGAAACAACTACATAGGTCTCACATGATCACTTGAACGGTCAACGTCCAAAGGAAACCGGTTTCTTCAGTTGGTTCCCATTTTTTCGTTTTCACCCAAACATGCCAAACTCTGATGTAAAGCCTGTGGTGAACTATCGTCAAATATTTCAAACCGGTATATGTCAAGGTCAAACTTGAAGGTCAAAGGCTAGCTTGATTTATTAGATGGTAATATCGAAGCGAAATCGGCCGAACGCATGGTTCGATTGTCATCGCTTCAAATTCCATTAAATGAGTGACATTGATGTGGCTTGCTATGCCGTATCAGGAGCACATTTATGGGCCGAACACATTTTGTTAGACCCAACTTTCTTAACAGTTGTGTTGCTCCTGTGCGGTGCACCCACGGTATCTTTTCGGAACCCGTGCGTTTTCGAAGACACCGATGTGTTTATTTTGTACCCGGTCTTTTTTTAAATATTTTTTCAGGACCATGTCGCTTCTTTAGAGACCCAATAAGTTTTTGAGGTCACCATTCGATCTCATGTCCCCGGTGTGCTTTGAGGGCCTGTTATGTTTTCCTAGAGCACCCGGTGTGTTTATTTAGAGCTGCAGCGCAGGTTTAATTAAAGCCTTGCCACTTTTCAGAAACAGGGTTCGCTTTGTAGGGCCTATGCATTTTCGGCATCCCATTGTGCTCTTAGGTTTCTGCTGTGCCAGGGCACATTTGTGGGTTCCCAACACGGTTTTTGAGGCTCCGATATAATTCATTCGTGTCCTGTGCGACCTTTCTGTCTCCAGTGTTTTTTTTAAGGTGGAGCAGACGCCAATTTGTTTTTGTTCGACGCATTTTTTTTGGTGACTTCTGGATTTCTAAAAGTACGAGTCCCGACGGAATTTGCCAAACTCCCATACGATTTGTTCGGGCCTTGTGCTATTTTATAAGTTATCTGGTGGTATGTTTGGGGCTCCGGAGCGATTTCCATGTCTCGGACATTTATTATTCTGAATCCATCCTTATTTTGTGGTCCTCCGTCTTGACATTTGTCTGGTACCAATGAAAATTTTTGGGACCAAGTCGTGCTTATTTATGGCCATCGACGCCAATTTTTGGGATCTCCTTGGATAGTTCTTTACGCCTCGACCATATTTGTTTGGACTACCCATGGAAATTATGGGTCCCAGTCACGATATTTTTAGGGCTCGGTGCGAGTTGGCTGGGATCGTTACACTTTGTTGGGCCCTATTGCGACTTTTGCGGCCCCGGCGCAAATCTTCGGACCCGGCGGAAGTTGTTTTTGCATCCGTTTCCTTTGTTGCATAGACCCGCGATGCAAATTTATGGGGCCCAGAACGATTTTTGGGGACCACGGCGCGAGTCTTGGGAGCCCACCCGAGAGGGGGTGTATTCCTCTTCGGTAAGCTGCTGTGGCTGCTCAACGTTTTTTTTTTCAGCCGCTTGTACTCTTCAGAGTAGAAAGACCCTTCGGAGAACTTGTTTTCGGGACCTGTTCTGAATATTCCGGTGCTCGAGTCGATTCGATGAAGTCCCTTTGTGTTTTTTTGTGTCGATTCGTCGGTGTTGAGCGTGCTTTTCGCGAACACCTGTCGAACGTTTCTGAAGCAACAGAGCAATTTTGTAGCGTCCCGGTCTAATATTTTGGGCTCCAGCGTGATTTACAGGGGTTCAGTCCGTCTTTTGGGGCCATCGTGATTTTCACGGACACCGGTACGACTTTTTTGGGTCACCGACGTGATTTTTATGGTTCCAGGTGCGGAATTTTTAGGTCTCCTGTTTGTTTTTCAGGGGTTCCAGCGCCGACTTTGGTGGGCCCAGCGCGGTTTTCATGGACCTGGCCCGTCTTTTGGGCCCTAGCATCATTCTTAGGAGTCCCGGCAAGACCTATTTTCCCCAGCGTGATTACCGGTGGACACGGCCCAGCCTTTTGAAACCCTAGCGTTTTTTTGTGTTTGGGGGTGGGGGTCCTGGCGTGACGTTTGAGTCCTGGAACGAATGCTCTGGGCTCTAGCGGTATTGTCAGTGGCCCGTTCTCACTTTTTGGGGCCTCGAATGTGACTTACTTTCAGTGGCCTTGGTGCGATTTGTAGGATCCCAGCTTCATTTTCAAGGTCCTATGATAATTTTTGAGGGGCCCTCAATGCGATTGTATGATCCCGGTGCGATTTCTGAGGCCCTCAATGTCATTTTATGGGCCTCTGCGAGACTTTGTTTGTCCCCAATGTGATTTGTAGTGGCAACGATGAGATTTATGTGGGCCCAGCAATATTTTTTGGGGAGCCTGGTGCAATTTTTCCGAACTCCAGCGCGATTCTGGGGTCCCCCCCCCATCAAGGGGAGGAAGCAACTGTCCCTAATGCCCCCACCTTCAGTACGCCACCGGTGTGTTTACTACAACAAAAGCATCGTTCAATATTTTATCTTCTCCTGCTACAAGAGAGCAACTTTAACGTGATTACAGAAGTGCTCTATGTTGATGGTGATATATTGCCCACTACATACGACATACAGCTAGGTGATCATAGGTTATGTGTCCATAGTGAACCTTGCTAATTTTGTGGCAACGTATTATTACTCAAAATATTTTGTTTTACAATTGTAAATCTGAAAATCAGAGCTTAAAGGTGGAGTGGTTGAAATCGGACGATTTCTTTTGGGGGGCGGGGGAGGGAGAGGTACGGGAGTCTTACCCTCCATCTTGCCCAAACATACCGTGTCCCTGGTTTGTCCCCTAATTTCAACTTTCAAAACCGTTACTACACCCTTGCGCACCAGGGTGTGGGACGATGCACCAAACTGTGCTGGTGCGGACTGGTGGAAAGAGGGGAGGGGCGAATGGTCCGTTGGTGAAATATTTGAAGAAAAGACAACAAAGAGATGGCTGATGTGAAAAAGCTCCATATTTGTCTCGTGTATTTCATATCTTTCAAATATGAAAGGAATCCCTTCAACTTTCAGGGAAAACTTGATCCAATTTGAGATGTTAATTTTTCACTGCAGGTTTCTTTCCTGAGATCAGCTATTTTGTGGTCAGTATTCGCTGTTGTGGTAGATTCCCCTTAGAACAGTGCGCCAAGTTGCGGACAACGCCTGGAACTGGAACTGCCCAGTCTGGTCTGGGTCTGGTGCTGCCCAGTCCGGTCTGGGTCTGGTGCTGCCCAGTCCGGTCTGGGTCTGGTGCTGCCCAGTCCGGTCTGGGTCTGGTGCTGCCCAGTCTGGTCTGGGTCTGGTGCTGCCCAGTCTGGTCTGGGTCTGGTGCTGCAAATCCGTTGAACATTTTCGGCCCTGGTAGTGGAGGTGAAATATTAAGGTTTCTGAACAGAACAATGTAACGCACGGCCAATTTCAGTAAAAGTCATAGTCCGATGTGTTTGGGTGGGACTGCAAGGCCATACTGAGATACGACGGTGACATTTGAGTCGACTTCCCGCTGAAGCTGGCACAAAATTGCCAAACTTACTATATTTTAGTGTTATTAAACCATTTCGCACAACGCTCACCAGAATCGCATCGCAAACATGCAAAGTTCAACTTCGGATCCCGTAAATCGATACGCGGCACCGGCATCTGGCAAACCAAACTAGCCAACCTCAGTGTCTCTGTAAACATAACATGTGGCCTCAGTAACCATAACATCAGTTCCTGGCGCCAGCTCCAGCTGGGCAGCAACAGGCCCCGGTGCAGGCTCCCTGGCAGCTTGGTTCGGCCCCACCTCCGGGGGAGGACCCCCGTTCCCAGGAGCCTCCTGGGGGGGAAATTCTTTTCGCGCCCCCGGGGGCCACCCGGGGCCTGGGCAGCACCAGTCCCCGGTGCCAGCTCCAGCTGGGCACTGTCGGCCGATCTACCTCAACGGCGGTTGCCATCGCCAAAAATACTGCACCCCAGGGAAGAAACGTGCAGACTAACAACATCAGACCGCATATAGTTATCAGTGAAAGTGGATCCAGACGCAGCTGGGTGTCCCACCAGTGCATCCGTGCGTGCCGGCAGGATCTTGTCGAGATTACTACACTTTGCAACCTGAATATTCGGGAAGTTTCAACCCTGCAGCAGCCATCTCCACCAATTGTTGGCTGTGGTATTTTCTACTCCAAAAAAATAATCATATAAAATGTAAATCATCACATAGCATGTTCGTATGTCGTCATCAGTGAATGTATCCCGGTCCAAGTTGATATTTTCACTTCATCTCAACAGTTACACACACGGATAGTCATAACTGCTACTGCAGACGGATGCATCATCACCGTGCACGAGGAGGAAGTGCACGGTGCACGACCTTGGGAGCGACCATGCCCACCTGTCTCCCCATTTGTAGTTAAGCAGACCGGCCTTTTATTTATCTATCATTCTAAATAATGCAATAGTGCTCGTGATATTTCCAGCCAACGGATGAAGCTGCATCAATTGATGCCCAGGCAGTGGACATCAATCAGACAGAACAAAAAAACATCACTATCCTGCGTAGTCGGATGACTTCACTATTCTTGTTCGAATACATTGCAAACGCTTGCTACAAGCGTGTCAAGAACATCCACTCTGTCCTGCCATTTTACGGTTGGGATGTTCATTACTGACATGATTCCCTGTGGGAACGTGCCGGCTGGACTCCTCAGCCGTGCGAGAAAACCCTGGTGTTCAATTAACACGTGGCGCATGGCTCAACTGTGGTCGATGTAATCTCTGAGTGCCCCTTCATGTGTGTGTGTGTGTGTGTGTGTGTGTGTGTGTGTGTGTGTGTGTGTGTGTGTGTGTGTGTGTGTGTGTGTGTGTGTGTGTGTGTGTGTGTGTGTGTGTGTGTGTGTGTGTTCTTAAAATATTTTCACTTTTGACAGCGGCGATGGCCCAACATAATAAAATGGTATGCGCACCAAATTTAATTGTTCACCTTTGACTTCAGAGAACAGGTGTTGGATATAAACTATCCCGCGATGGTATACAACTTTCAACATCTGCAATATTTTGGGACATGTTGGCATCTTTTCGCAATGTAGCCACATGGAAAAAAACGGCACTTCTTAGGGTTGTAATCTGAATATTGGTCGTCATGACATGGCGGGATCGGGACCCAGCCATGCATGAACTTGGAGACCAGCGCAGAAAGGTGGGAGCCATCCATCCCACCAGTCTCTATTGACGCCCATTTAATGTTTGGCAAATTAAAATCGCCTGCCACCAGTACTGGCTTGGCCGGCCCTGGCGTCCTCAATCAACTTGTTGAACGATGTCATAACGGTCTCCAGGGATCAAAAATCATCAGGTGGGAAATAGCAGACCGATAAATGCAGGGCACGACTGCATTTGATTTACACAGCGGGCATGTCGACTCGGTCGGGGTCGATCTGCCCCCGGCCACATCTGTCCGGAGCCGGCTGCCGGTGAGGCGGGCCACATCTGTCCGGAGCCGGCTGCCGGTGAGGCGGGCCACATCTGTCCGGAGCCGGCTGCCGGTGAGGCGGGCCACATCTGTCCGGAGCCGGCTGCCGGTGAGGCGGGTCACATCTGTCCGGAGCCGGCTGCCGGTGAGGCGGGTCACATCTGTGCGGAGCCGGCTGCCGGTGAGGCGGGTCCACATCTGTCCGGAGCCGGCTGCCGGTGAGGCGGGCCACATCTGTCCGGAGCCGGCTGCCGGTGAGGCGGGCCACATCTGTCCGGAGCCGGCTGCCGGTGAGGCGGGCCACATCTGTCCGGAGCCGGCTGCCGGTGAGGCGGGCCACATCTGTCCGGAGCCGGCTGCCGGTGAGGCGGGCCACATCTGTCCGGAGCCGGCTGCCGGTGAGGCGGGTCACATCTGTCCGGAGCCGGCTGCCGGTGAGGCGGGCCATATCGCGCCGTCACGGCTGATACCATCTCTTGTTTTGCGAGGAACTATATGGTAGTGTCAATTCTAGCTCCGAACAGCCTACTGTGTTATATAGCCACGCCTCTGCCAGGAATAGCTGATGGGCTTTCCGATAGCGGGAGCTGAATGTTGGAAGATCGGAGCTTGTTTTTTCAGCCCTGTGAATTTTGAAGAGACACTATGCGGTTGCGTATGATGGTTCTGGTCCAGGATTCAGCTCCACTTTGCGGAGCCGTATCGTTTACCCCGTTTACATGAGAATATACACGTTTACATGAGCAGCAAAACTTCCGAATACGATGTGACTGGAAAACTAGCGAAAGTAATGGTCATGGAAACGGGCTTTTGAGGAGAAAACATGCGTACAACGCAAATTTTCGTTTCACCCGGTGGAAGTTTGGGATTAGCGCCAGTCATGAACAAATAACGGTACGGCTGCAAGGGTCATGCCACTTCTTGTGGCTATTCTCTGCTAAGTCTTGAGAAAATGTATGGCAATCATGAAAAATAGACGTCTTGTTATTAATTACAATTGCAAACCTAGTTATGAAACACGAACATTAGACATGTAACAGCTGAATTCGACGCTGAGACGTCACGTTATTAATGCGTGCCCCAACCGTGAGTTTTACGATAGGACGGAGTGTTGAACTTCCGGATTTGTGACAGTGTTTAAGTTTTGCTGATTTATCTTTTGGATTGCGTGGTGAACCTGCCTTACCCTATTAATTTGACCACTGCACAGTCTGGAACAATGTACCATTGCATAGCCTTGAACCTATACTATAGAACATAGTCTGGCCTGGAAACAATGCACCGTTTGATTCACGAAGAAGAAATGGTTATGTTGGCATCAACAAAGTGACATTGGCTACGTGAATCCCTCGAATTCACAGATTCCCTATATCTCAGCCCACCAAACTCTAACTACGTGGATCATTGCTGACACACTGTGCCCGTGTACGCCGTTGCTCGAAGCAGGTGCGTCAGAAGCGCAAAAAATGCGCCAAATATTCGGAACTCTTCACCACATTGCGTCAGCCGTCAAATCGGAAAAAAACGATTAGGTGGCTGCTTTGCTCATGTAAACGGGTCGCGAGATTGGAACTTTTGAGAATTGACCCGATCGGAAATGTTCGTTTACGGGTGACCTGCTCATATAAACGGGGTAATTATTTGTCATTGGTACGTTGCCGCCCATTTTTTTTCATGACGTGGATGC
The DNA here is from genome assembly GCA_034440575.1 of Imbricaverruca yamaguchii. Classification (NCBI taxonomy): domain Eukaryota; kingdom Metazoa; phylum Arthropoda; class Thecostraca; family Neoverrucidae; genus Imbricaverruca; species Imbricaverruca yamaguchii. Next base: position 2,718,409 of record JAOTOL010001639.1, on the reverse strand, counting down.
CGCTTCTGCTTCAAATAACACCACCATGCCAGCAGAAGTAATTACTGAGGCCGAATGCCATGACTTCCTGAGAGATGGCACCACCATCCCATTGGTCTGCCATGACCTCTGGACACTAGGTTCTCAAGATAGTAGCGTTGTAGGGTAAGGGCGCACTGCCTCTTGGGCCCAGGCGCACCAAGATCAGTGAACAAACAGTCAGTGCCCCACACTCGCCTCCCGGCGGAAAAACAACCATTCGATAAGCGAACTGACTCCGCCCGTGTAATTGCTGGGAAGAAGCTGGGAGCATAGATGCTATTCTCATTCTATTCGTGAGTAATCGTGTTCAAGATAGAAATAATTGAGTAGTACAACATACAACGATATAATACAACAATACAACAATATAATACAACAATACAACAATATAATACAACAATACAACAATATAATACAACAATACAACAATATGACAACATTGGCTTTTGAGTGATAGGCCGAAGAGCTCCATCTGCGACCGCCACCATATATGGCACCATTGTTATGTTGAGTTCCATCCGCAACTGTTATCAAATATGGCAGCGCACTCATCACCTTACTATGGCGTTTTGACACTTACAACCCCAGTGTAATCACTTAAAATATACAAGATTAGTCATTTCGAACGAATACTGTGTCAATGAAAGGTGCCAAAAGTGGCTAAAAATCGCAAGGTTTTTCTTTAACTTGGAGTTCGTTCGCCCGGGGTCCCTTCGCTGGCTCGCACGATTCCCACCTTCAAGCCGCCCCTGAGTACGCTTCCTTTTAAGGTGGAGCGTGCTCCCGTCTGACGTCACAACCTGGCCGACGGCGCCACCACGCCCTAATGTGGCGCTCAATTTCACGACGGGGTGGTGAAGCCTTTAGCACTTCAGAAGACAGGTAATCCGACGGCGACATGAGCACCGGCCTAGCGACCAAACAATCGCGCCCGATCGATCTCGGCTCAGTCGTCCACAAATTGGGTCGATGGTCGGGTCAGCCCGGGTAAATGTCGCGCTGCTCGGGAGTTGGCCGTCGCTGACGCAACTTCAATAAGGTCCGAGCAGGTGCCTAGCATCGACGAGTGTCGCCGCATGGCCTGGTGAATAGATATCTGTATATATATCATATATATATATATATATATATATATATATATATATATATATATATATATATATATATATATATATATATAAGGTGGAGCTTAAAATGAATTGAAAAAGCTACATTTCGATTTTGTAATGTCCTACCCCTTGTTGTGTTCCTTATAACTTTATAATATAAAATCACTATAAAAGTTGGAGTTAGCTCAAGGGCATCATGTTTAATTTTGTTTTTTAATCAGCGAATGGCGAGTACACCAATTATATCTTAGGTTGCTTTAAGCAACACACGTGAACACAATATTTACTTTTGAACATGCTAATAGTTAATTCTTTGTTCAGTTTCGGACAGTTCGTGGTATCTGTCTGGCAATGTCCAGCAAGCACCAAATTTATTATTTTCATGGCATCCGGACAGTGCCTCTGTTTTCTGCTATGAGGGTGCATTCTGCGATGATCCTCGACAACTTGCAGCATTAATTGCAGCTACGTTTCATCACAGGTTATCAACCCACTGTACTCCTGAAGGAGTGCCACTCCACGTTCAGCGTGGGCATTTACAAATTTGAGAGAGTTGACTGTTTCTGCGGCCTGCTTGTATTTGTCTCTGTCATCCCACAAGTCTAGATCAACCGCGAGAAATCCATCTGGAAGTTCTATCATTCGCATAAGTTTCATTTACCTTGCTGTGACGAAGTCTTCCAAGTGTTTGTCCTTTTATGAATGGAGAGCAACAGTGATTCGCTTGGAATGCTCCTGATCTTGTTCTTCTTCTTCATTCTTCATGGCGCTCACCATCAGTCTCTCGGTTGACGAACTGACACGACTGTCGAAGAAAGCCAAGCTCACAAGTTCCTGTGACCACAAGTACCACAGTCGAAGAAAGTCAAGCTCACAAGTTCCTGTGACCACAAGTACCACAGTCGAAGAAAGTCAAGCTCGCAAGTTCCTGTGACAAGTACCACAAGTGATTGGAAAACTTGCGTGGTGCTGACTTTGAGATAGCTGGATGGAATGATGAATATTCAAGCAGTGACTCCAGCAGCAGCAGATCACTGTGCGGAGTACCTGCTGCTTGAGGTGCAGAGATCCAGGCTTTCAGCTAGAGACGTACTGCGAGTATGCACACATCACGTAATCCTCTCTGCTCTGCAGGAGTGAATTTGAATTGAACCTTGAAAATCCAGATCTTCACAAGGGACGTGTAGTCTAGGGGTAAGTTGCCCGTCTCACAATCGAAAGATTATGGGTTCAATTCTCACCTGTTGCTACTCTTCACCCGCGACCAATCGGCGTGAAAGACTGTCGACGCTACACGACTCAACGGTCGACGTGTCGTAAACCAATAATCATCAGATCTTGGGACTGTATATTACTTTGGACATCCAGCGGGCGTGGTGAATTGTTCCGTGTGACATGAATCGCACTCCTCTGGCAGGAGCAGCACCGAGAAGGGCAATCACAAGTTCCAATAATTCTTTATAATCATCTCTCCGCTGGAGAAAAAAAAAAAAAACAGGAGAAAAAAAAAGGGGGGGGGGGGGTTAGGTTTTAAATTAGAAGAGGAGGGGGGGAGTATTTATGGGGGGGGGGCCACAAAAAGGAGGGGGGGTTTTTTTTTTGGAGAGGGGGCCATGTGTTAGGCAAAGTATATGAGCATGTCCTTAAAAGTATTTTTTTTTTTATTAAAAAAAATAAATATTAAAAATTTTTGTTTTTTTTTTTTTTTTTATTTTTTTTTTTTTTTAGATTTTTTTTTCAAATTTTTAGGTTGGGTGTTTGTTGGGGAGGAGGAGGTTTTGTTTGCATACGGAGGCATGGGTCAGTGAAGGATATTTTGGAGATAACTTACAGGACTATGAGATCCAGGGATACAATATGTTTTCGTGCAATAGGGGTCCAGCAATGAAAGGGGGTGGTGTAATGCTCTATGTAATAGCTTATTCAGTTCTCAAAAAGTAGCAGGTGGATAAAAATGTGTCTGTGGAGTCCATTTGGCTGATGTACTGTGGGAAAAGGCAACAGCAATACTCTTAGATAGACTTTCTACATAGGAACCTGCCACATTCTCAGCAACTGACTTGACAAGGTATTTTAGGAAATCAGTAAAACTTTAAGAGGAAGTGCCTTATTCTCGGTGACTTTAATCTAAAAGTTATGAAAATCTGGTATTGGCTCCCATCATGCAAAATGTTCAGGAAATGCCTTGAAGAGGACCTGTTCTTACACCAGTTTGTATCGGAACCTACCAGGCATGGTTCATTCTTGGACCTTGTATTCTCGGATTTAAGTGACTTGGTTCAAGACTTGACTGTAGGCGAAACTCTGGAAAAAGTGACCATAGCATAGTTAGATTCAAGGCACATGTAGGGAAACTATCAAGGATAATTTGTAAAGGTTCCAAATTTCAACAAAGCAGACTTTAACGGCATGAGAGCGGCTTTAAGTGCCATCAGATGGGAAGAAAATTCTCCAATTTAAATGCCTTGAAATGTGGGAAAAGTTCAAATCTTACTTAAAGGAAACTCAGATTAACATGTCCCCCAAAAGCAAAGACGCAAAAGAAGGGTAGGAAAGCCAGCATGGCTTACACCAACGTATAAAAGCAATTAGGGCTAAGAAAACTGCATTTAGAGTTTTTAAAGAAGCCTCAAATGTCATTAATCTAAAAGCGTATCGAAAAGCTAGAGACACTGTGAAGCAAAAACCAGAGCAGCAAAGCGAGCAAAGGAACTGGATTTAGCTAGAAACTGTAATGGGGACAGTAAAAAGTTCTTTAGTTTCTACAAGCTGAGTAAAGTTTCTAACACAATTGGTCCACTGAAGTAAACGGGACTACATTGGGTGAGGATAGTGAGATGGTTGAGGACTGAGCAAGCACTTCAAATCAGTGTTTACATTGGAAGATATACCAATCTGCCGACCGTACACCATAGTTCAGATACATGGATCTGACAAATGATGTTATTTCATTGGTAGTGATGTTGTTTACAATCATATCAGGAAAATAAAGCCAAATAAGGCAGCAGGACCTGATGATATTTATGCTAGGGTGTTGCGGGAAACTGAAAAGGAACTGGCATTTCCACTTAGTATAATATTTTGTAGATCAGTTTCACATAATGAAATTCCAACCGATTGGAAAAGGGCAAATGTAGTTCCTATTTTCAAGAAAGGAGAAAGAGGAAAGTTGAAAACTATAGGCCAATAAGTCTCACATCCCTAGTCTGCAAGGTACTCGAATCAATTATCAAGGATAGAATAGTTAGTTATCTGGAAGGTAGCAGATTGATTCAAGATACTCAACATGGATTTAAAAAGGACGATCGTGTCTCACAAACCTCTTGGACTTTTGAACTTCGCCACAGAACAATTTGATCAGGAAATCAGGTTGATGTAGCATATCTTGACTTTAGTAAGGCCTTTGACAAGGTACCCCATAAACGGTTAATGATACAGCTTCAGTCCCATGGTATTGCAGGTAGCATCTTAAAATGGATAGAGTTGTGGCTTTCAGATAGACAGCAAAGAGTGATGCTAAATGGTACAAAGTCATCATGGCAAAATGTTCTTAGTGGAGTCCCCCAGGGGTCAGTACTAGGGCCATTACTGTTCATTATATTTGTAAATAACATTGAAAGTGGCCTAAGCAGTAAAGTTTTGAAATTTGCAGATGATTTGAAGGTCTTTAGGGCAATAACAGGTCAGGATGAGCATATCTCGCTGCAAAAAGACTTAGACGAACTTGTGAAGTGGTCCGAAGAATGGCAAATGAAATTTAACTTTGATAAGTGCAAAATCATGCATGTAGGTAAGCAGCATATGAAGGCTCCATACTTGATGGGTGGCCAAGTGCTATCAGTGACTCAACAGGAGAAGGATTTAGGTGTTATTCTAAACACAAAATTGGGGGCATCAGAACAGACCAAGGAAGCCAGGAAGAAGGCACTGAGAATGCTCGGGGCAATAAATAGGAATGTATCATACAGAAGTGAGGAAGTGATCAGGAAGCTTTACTGTGCATACGTCAGGCCACATTTGGAATACTGCATCCAAGCTTGGTCTCCTAGCTATGAAAAAGATTGTTGGCTTTTAGAGAGTACAAAAGAGGGCTACAAAAATGGTTAATGGCATAAGCAACCTGGCATATGAGGAAAGATTGAAGAAATTGAATATGTTTTCACTTAGATATAGAAGGCTGAGAGGAGATCTCATCGAGGTCTTTAAATTTGTCAATGGTCTGGAGAGGGGATACCTTGGGAAATGTTTTTAATAAAAAAAAAATTATTATATTTAAATATTAAAATATAAAATAAAATAAAAAAAAAAAAAATAAATTTTTTTTTTTTTAATTTTTAATGAATTGGGAAATAGAACAAAAAAAAAAAAAAAAATATAAAAAATTTAATAATATTTAAAAAAATAAAAAATATAAAAAAAATTTTTATTATTGGTTTGTTTTTTTTTTTTTTTTTTTGGGGGGGGGGGTTGGGGGGTTTTGGGGGGGAGTTGTTTTGTGTGTAGAGGGGCAACAAAGAGGGGCCCTTTTGGCTCAGGGTTGCACTGATTTTTTATGTCTTAGTCTTTATGACTGTTCAAGATGCTTCTTGGCATAATGAATAGTGCCTTGCATTATGTCTTCCACAAAACCCGCTGCAAAGTCCCTGGTTCATAATTGGTCGTGTCTATGCATCCACAATATTCCTGGAGGCTTTTGAAGAGCGAAATCTCGAGAGATGATTTGGCCCCCATACACCCTTGGAACACTGCACCAATTATCAATTCCATAATGTGATGCCTGCAAGATAGTGACAAGAGCTACTTCTCAAGTTTCTGCTCTAACAGGACACAGACACCAGCGATCGGACCAGTGTTTGAGCTGGTCGTGTCAAAACACATACCTCGGATGCTGTCGGCTACGCCCTAGTCCTCAATGGCTCCAAAGGCAGCAGCAGCCTGAGCCTCGCCTGTTCCAGATGGAAGCTCGGCAACTTTGGGTAGCCGAGAAACTCCTTTCCCTGAAACCAATACTGGCAGGCGATCAACCATCTCTTTTCCAATTAGATCAGAGATCAGTTTACCGTCCCAGTGAACAACAAGGGGAACGGTACCCTGAAGCTGGACCTTTGTATTTGCAGATATCCGGACTCGTTGTTGTAATCTTTGACGGCGAATTGAGTCCGTGTTTAGAGCAAGTTCAGCAATGTTCTGTTGAAAGCTTTTGGCAGTTATTGCTGTATAACAAAAGCGGCTTTGAGGTTTGACAATTTTGTGCGATCCGGAGCTGCTGCGAGCTTTTGATGCCACCAGTTTTTTTCGCCCCCTTTTTTTCTTTTTCGTGTCTGAAATGTGATGTCTCCAACAGCTCCCTCACTCGCATTGTCCTCAGTTTCCATCTTTCTACTATCTTCTGTTGAACAGTTTTCAGATTGAGAATCAGGTGAAATCAGTTCAGCTGTAGAAGCTGCTAACTGTTTCATTTGCTCCATTCGATCTCGCCTGACAAACATTTGCTTCTCTCTTTTGTACGCCATTTTCTCCTTAGCAGTAAGTTATACATCTACTCCAGCCAGCGATCACCTTCTTCGCCTTTCTCGCTGAGCTTACAAGATACCCTTATCTTCTTGTATTGCTGACGCATTGGTCGGAGCAGCAGCGAGAGCGACATCAAAAAGATCTTCAAGCCTAGAAACAAAAGCCGACTCTCTCGAGTGTTGAGTTGGCGACGTTCGCGATTTGTTCTTTTTCAGAAGACGCTAATCTTCAAATGTCTGCTCAAGCTTGGTTTGGCAGTTTTGATGATCTCTCATTGGGATTCTAGCTTTCTTCCCAACCTTTGTTATTTCCAGCCGACGATTGTCTTACGGTACAATTAAGATCGAGACGGAGATGTAGGAAGGATCCAAGAGCCATACGCAGTGACGGCAACTTGCTGCTTGTTAATTCAGTCACAGAGTCGCCAACGAGAATCAACTTCGTTTGAGATATGTTGCTTTTGCGACAAATGATATTTTCAATCCGGAATGAACCTTAAAGAAAAATAAAATAGCATTGATGAGACCGTTTGGAATCAACCGAATCATGTTTTAATACAAGTTCTTTTGAAAAATTGTGCTACAAAATGTCCATGTACTTATTTAACCCTCATCAGTCTTTGTATTATGTATTCATTTACTAATTACAATAAGATATTTAAAATAGCAGTAGTTTAACTCACCAACAGATAAGAAAATGAGAATCAAGACAATTAAAACAGCCCATTGATAACTGCGCAGTGAGCACAATGCCTCAGGCCGCAGTCAAACAATAATTGCACATACTGCTGCAACAGCCTTGCTTAGTCAGCATTGATATTCCAATGAGTCCAAGCAGTAAACAAATTTGAACATGTCTAGAATATAAATGCGTTGAAAATTTACATTATCTGAAAAATAATGGAATTCGGATAAGTGGTTGTACACGAACCAGAATGATTATGCTTGTGTAAACTGAGGTAATATAATAGCATGTTTACAAACCCATTGTGTCTGTGATTTTCTGCAAAGTCTGTGATAACTTGGTTTTTTTTTTCTTTTCAACTGTTGTTCTGTGATGCACCTTTGTACAGTGTTTACTTTTTATGATATGGTGATATGTGTTCCCTGGTCAGGTCTGTACCTCATTTTTGCTTTTATTGTCTTGCTCAACGAATATTTTACTCTCCTATTTGAACAGAAATTGTGTATGTACATATTGCTACTGTAACTATTTATTTCATGGAGCACAGCTTTAAAACTGAAAGGTTGTATATGCGTCCCATGTGTTGTACTGGCACTTGAAATTAAACAATTCATAAAATAAATGGTCAAAAAACAAAATTATCTAATCTTACGACAATGATTGCATGTTGTGTTTATGATAGGAGGAAGTGTCGATTTATTAACAGTTAAAATTGGGTTCTTAATTTATCAACAGAATTCATATCAGTAGTGTGCGAAGTAAAAGTGCAGCCGCAGCTTTGAAGTATCAGAAAATTTGCCATCATTAAGTTACCATTAGATATTGTTCAATTGTGCTCATATTTTGCCTTAATTTTTATTTCATGTATGGTAACAAATTGAGAGGGTTACAAGATCATATTTTAAAAGTTAAAAAATATGTTTCATATTATTTATATATGCATGCATTCATCTTTATATGTCTATTCCTGAATCTGCTTTTTGTTTTCCATGTTTGATAGCCAATTCGGAGTCTTCTTCCCGCCATGCCCTATTTTCAACCAGCCCTGTTCTTCACCCACTCAGTTAATATAATAGTATATTTATACCACTGACAATATGTTTCTAGGTAAATTTCAACAAATCCAGTCCATACATGTGTCCCCAAAATTGTGCTCATGTGGCTTCTTATGTACATATACCTAGGCTTTTGGTATTTGGAAGCTTAAAAAATAAACACAATGTTTTTTAAAGATGCCAGAATGGGTTTGATTGAATGTCGGTACAATGCAGTTTTAGCTTGATCAGAATTTTATATATATACGATATCAGAGGCATTCAAAGGCTGGGCTCGATTTGGTTATGTCTTTTTGCTACGTTTAACGGTATTCTTCATTTTGCATTACCCCACTCAAACGCCATATTTGGCATAATTTTGCTCTCCAACGGAATAGTATGGATTTGTGCTGAAAATTTATTGTCACGTCATTGTTGCTACATTCAATTAATGGTCACATGGTCACATCACGTAATTGCATTCAAAACAGTCGATGCGCCCCTAAGCCCAAATAACCAACCTAATTAGATTAAACAAACTCGCCATTACGGTTTTCTGGAACTGCCAAATCCAAACAGGACGTAAGATTATTTGCAAGTACAATTGTATTAACCTCAACTAACTCAGCATAGCTTAACCTGGCATGGACTCTTTCCAGAAAGTAATTAAAATTGAGCTCCCAAATAAATAGAAAAATGTCAAAGTTTGCGTTCCATAACCTAACCTCGCTTCAGCTTCACCTGGCTTAAATGTGCGCAAAGCGCATCTGGTGAACACTCAAACTGCAATAATGTGCGCCGGCCTGCAACCCCCCCCCATGTCCTGGCAAGATAGGGTTCGTTTATTTGCTTATTGAGTGGTTCACGACACACTTTATGCACATTCACGGCTAATGGCGCCGAACACTGTTTCCCCGGTGGGTCGCGGGATTGGAAAATGTCCTGAGCGGCGCTAGTGTCGAACCCGGGAAAGACAGGGTTCGAGTCGCCTGCATTTAGCCCCCGGTTGGCAGCGTCGGCTGGTAACTGACCTGATAAGGCTGGGGACCAGCTACCGGGGCGGCCGTGTCGGTGCATTGACGGCATGCCAAACTCCCGGTCAAAATTCTGCCGTTGAACTGGAATTCGTTGATTGGGTTGTAGGGCCAGGGTTCACGAAACAAGTTCTGCTTAGCAATATAATCTCATTTTTAAAGGCACCCCAGCAAGAATTTGGACTAGTTTCTATAAAATAGAAAACAAAAATAGCATCATAAAATGGACCAATAGTATCCCACACAGGAAAGCAATAATAGCATACTGCACTTTACTCAACATGCACATATTGAAGAAGGGAATGCACATCATAAAGAAAGCAAAAGGCACCGGAAAACTGGCTGATAAATACATGTCACTAACATGACCAGCAGGATGAACACATGGTTGTCATTGTAGTAACCCAAGCAAATATCATCTCCATCAAACATCGCACCAGAATACCTGAATGCCCAATGCTCGGATGCCTTTAGTCTTCAAGCAAGGGCTCAATTGTAAGTTGAAACAAGTGTCGAACTCACAAGACCCTGGGTTAAAGTAGCTAAGACCCTGGCAGCTAAGCATTCCATGATAGCTCCCTTCTGTACTGATTTCTCAACATGGCTCGAAATCCTATGTTGTTCAATGGTCTGCTACCTGGTTTAGTGACATGCCACAGATCATTTGTGATTTTCCATATTCAATCTGATAATGTCCTGACAATGGTATTGTTGTGCTTTACGGTATTCACAAAGTGATATCTTCATGAAGCAAGCAAAAGTGTTTGGATTAGTTAGGCTAGGTTAGATTAGACTAGATTTGCTTCCATTGGAGGAAATGTTCCATGTTGTTTAATTTTTCAAGAAATTAAGAGCGTAAAACATGTCAGTCTAGATTAGGTTAGTTTATATTTTTGGGAACATTTTAGAACCCAAATTGTTTCAACTTTTTCCATTTCTTCAAAATATTTTCTTTCTATATGTGAGTTTAGGCTAGGCTAGGTTAGGTTATGCTATGCCCAACGTTTGCTCTCATCTCCAACTTCATTTTTCATCCTATATCACCGAGTGAAGTCAATTTTTTGGTGTTAATTCAAGCTAAGTGCCAGAGACTATCGCCATAGAAACCTGATCATGTCATAAAGGCACTACCTCTCCATGGGTTCATTTATATTTGTTTTTAATGATCGGGGAGGGGGCCTCTTCCAGTTCCCATCCATAGCAATAGCCGTGTACCTTTTATGTTCCAGTTTAGGTTTCTTGAACTTAAAGACTGTGCCTACTTGGTGCGCATATTTAGGGAGTATCCATTTTAAGGCCATTCATATCACACACCACCTTAGGCCTGACGTTAAAATATGCAGTTATGGATTATGGATGCCTCACCCCCCAAAAAAAAAAAGAAGAAGAAGTATATAAGCTTTCTGGACCCTAAATAACTTCAATCACGCCCACTTACTAGGTTTCTCTCCGGAAAACGACAAAAAAAATTACCTCAGCTCGTTCAGATCTAGGTAGATATCCACAACCAATCACAGAAAACATCTCTGACCAAGGGCATGCTCTATTCATTATGCCACTCCGGAAAACTACCTATGCTATCCTTGAGAATTGGTTCAAGCACCTTGCAGATTAGGGATGTGAGGCTTACAGGCCGGTAGTCTTCAACTTTCCCTCTTTCGCCTTTCTTGAAAACGGAACTACATTTGCCCTCTTCCAGTCTTCTGGGATTTCACTTTGTGAAACTGATCTGCAAAATATTTTACTACGTTGAATTGTCAGTTCATTTTTAGCTTCACGCAGTAGCCTAGCATACATTTCATCAGGTCCTTCTGCCTTGTTTGGCTTTATTTTCCTAATATGATTCAGAACAACATCACTATCGATCAAGTCAACATCATTTATCTTATCCCCTGGCATTGACCCATAATCTGCGGTTGGCAGATTGGTTATGTCTTCCACTGTAAACGATGATTTATACTGCTTGTTCAGCTCCTCAACCATCTCAACATCCTCACTTAATATTGCGTCATTCACCTCCAGTGGGCCCACAGTGCTTGAAACTTTACTCAGCTTGTAAAAACTAAATAACTTTTTGCTATCTCCATTGCAGTTTCTAGCCAAGTCCAATTATTTTGCTCGCTTTTCCGCTTTGGTTTTTTAGAAAAAACAGCGGAAACCGTTCTGGTTCTGGTTCAGGATACGTATTTGCATTCATACACATGTACCGTTGTCACCTTTTTCAGACCCATGCGGAGCCTCTGCAGGCTGGGGAAGAACCGGACCCCGTAGGGAACGAAAATATGGATCGTGCCCCGTCCTCGTCTACCTCTGGCGGTACTGGTCGCTCGGAAGCTGATGTAGCTGTAGATCCCATCGCGAGCGACTCAGCACAAGACGTTCGTCCGGATCCTGGTGCCGCAAGTGATACCAACGCACTGTTATGAAAGGTGAAGGATATCAACTCGCGCGTGAAACCGGAACGGGTCAAAACTCGACCAGGTCATGAAGACTCTTCTAAGCATAAGTATGAGTGGCAGCAAGAAGAGACAAAGTGAAGAGACTAGAGGTTCTGAAACCGCGAGAACACTGTTGCGATCTGGCAGAAGCGTCGCCGCTCTGGAAGTGGCAACCGGCCACCATTTTACCGCTTCTCCAGAAGTCGTCCTGCTATACTGCTCTATCTGCGTACCTGTGTCCTGCTCTGCGGCTCAAGCACGAGAGGGGTCTTCATATGTGACTTCGGTTTGGGGGACACCTTCGAGGGGGCAAGTGCTGCCAAAGCAGTTCCGACTACTGAGAGTCTCGGTCAAGAATCACTTCTGTGGCCTGCATCACCAGAAGGCTGTGACCGTCAAGCAAATAGCAGAACAACTGGCGAAAGGCCGGTTTGCGACAAACAAGGACGCTGCGCGCCACGTTCTTCGGACGGGGTATTACGTGTTCAAGCGCTCTCTGTCGCGGGCATCGTTTCAGGACTTGGTCGTTCTGCAGCACCATGACGGCACGCAAATGGGCAGCCTCAACCACTCCGGCATGTTTGTACCGACCATGCACTTGCAGTTTTCCTCTACCATGAGCAGCATGCTGCAGAAGTTTATCGCACGCCAGCCCTGCATCTCGAAGTTCGCAGACAAGGTTACGGTGGGGAAGCGGACTATCGACATCACCGCCGTGGTGGCTGTGGTCACCGAAGCGCCGGCGGACAGCATGATACAGTCGTTTGTTATCGCTGCGCCAGTGGTTCAAGATCACAGTGGCAACGGACTAGCAGAAAAACTGTGTTGGTCCCTGGCGAACGTGGGTGTAACCCACCCTGACAAGCTGACAGCAGTGTGCATGGATGGCCAATACCATCACAACAAAGTGCCAGAAAAGTTGCTCCATATAATGAGTGCCAGCGATCCCCGCTTCCAGACAGTTCCACCTGTGGTAGCGCTCTGGGGCGGTGCTCAGTTGCTAAACTTGGTGGACGAAGACGCGCGGCGTTCCGACAGGTGCGAATGGGTAGGCCAGGCCATCTCGTCCATGACCAGAATCACCAAGCGCTACACCATCGGTAAGAGCTCGGAAACCCTGCTGAGCGCCGGAGAAGAGCATGGCGAGACGGTACTGCGGCCCAAGCTCTGGTCTGGCACGCGGTTCGGGCCATATGCCTCAACAACTTTGCAAGTGTTCCTCCGCAATACGGATACGATGGTGGATGTCTTCCAGCACCGGATCAGAACATGAGAGGCGAATGACAGTGAACAGCGAGATCTCCGACTGCTCCGAGGTTAGTTTATAATATGAATATTCCGGAAAGGTGTTGCATGAGTCTAGACACATGGACATTCACAATATCCAGACACTTTTTTGCTAAGTTCTCATGTGGCAAGTGTCTGGTGATTAACATATTGTTATTCTGCAGTTTCTGTTTGTCTGTTTATCACGCGCCCGGTTAAATACGACAAATCGCATCATGCTTTGGTGGATGGGGGAAGTTATTGCAGAACAACGGTGTTTGGGATAAGTAACCTAAGATGGCCTTGAGGCAGGCAAAACCATTATGTCAGCATAGTTTTCAGCGAGGTTGAGTATCCTCTTCCACAATGCTTCCGTTTCCACAAATCAAGGGCTGGTTTGAGTACATTCCTAGCACGTGACTGAAATCTTCACTAAAAGGAGTTCTTTTTGGAAACCACGGCCTGACTGATTTCGCCCAATGACTCTGGACGTCATTTCTATAAATTGTATACCAAAAGATCCGCCGACCAATTGCGAGGAGCATAGCCAAACGTGGTGAGTCTGCGCCGTAGTGATCCTGAGTTATTCCCGAAAAAAAAGTATTCGTTCGGTTGTGGTGCTGCATTGGCCACCACCAGAACACGTGCTAATAGATATATTGCGCAGTTATAAGGGCTGTGGTTTAGCTTAGCATTATTTTTGAAAAAGTTATAGTGTTACAGGAGTATAACTAAAGTTAAATACAGCAATGTATATTATTTTCCTTTTCATTGGGAAGTACAGCTTTACTATCGAAGCATGTAATTCACCAAATTGCACCCTGGTCATGCCATATGTTGGCGACGCTTCAGTCTATAACTGTCCCCACTACTCATCCCCTATCGACATTCCTCTGATTTTTCAGATCCGAAGTTCACCACTCAGCTGGCAGCCCTTTGTGACCTGTGTGACCTGCTCGCTGAGGGTAGCAAGTCGCTTCAAAATCTTCAGCTCCTGCCTTGGGAACGACAGCGCATGTTTGACAACATGGTGTGCAGGCTCGCTGAGATTCAGGAAACTTTGGAGAACGAGGACACAGAGCTAATTGCGGAGCGGTGGCCCATGCTGTCATCACTTCCTGCCACCGCTTACGACCAGGTCAGTTCATTATTACATTTTGTTCTTGCTTCGCTTCCCCATATAAAGTCTGAGTACATACACATGCATATAATATGCATATATAAAGACATAAATACATAAAGACATAAAAGATTAGTGCAACTATGAGCCACAAGGGTCCTTCTTGGTTGCACTCTGTACACTGAACCAGTTGCCCACCAAATCTGTCAATCAGCCCTCCCTATAATATTGAAAAGCAAGCCCTCTATTCTTATAATGAATGTCTATGCTGTTTTTAAAGATGTTCAATGTGCTGCTACTGACAATGTTTTCTGGCAGCTGGTTCCAGTGTTCTACTACCCTGTTGGTGAAGAAAGTTTGCCTTAACCTTGTTCTGCTGTGGTTAACTTTAATTTTGAATTTATGACCACTAATTGCATCATTTCTATTCAATTCAAACATTTCCACAATATATCCCCTCTCCAGACCATGGACAAATTTAAAGACCTCGATGAGATCTCCTCTCAGCCTTCTATATCTAAATAAAAACATATTCAATTTCTTCAATCTTTCCTCATATGCCAGGTTGCTTATGCCATTAACCATTTTTGTAGCCCTCTTTTGTACTCTCTCTAAAAGCCAACAATCTTTTTCATAGCTAGGAGACCAAGCTTGGATGCAGTATTCCAAATGTGGCCTGACGTATGCACAGTAAAGCTTCCTGATCACTTCCTCACTTCTGTATGATACATTCCTATTTATTGCCCAGAGCACACATGTATATATATATATATATATATATATATATATATATATATATATATATATATATATATATATAGTACACACATACATATATATATATATATACATATACATATATATGTATATATTGCTTTGCGAATTTAGATGACAGAAAGAGGAAACAGCATATAATTTAGTAACAGTACAATTCCGCATCCCTTCCCGTTGCGTCATCCCCAGTCGTTCCTTTTATGATTGTATTCTGCTGCAGCTGTTACGTTTGTTGCACGTTGCACGTTGGAATGGCTATTGCGCTTTGTTTATCCGTTATCTCTCTTTTGGTCGCATTTCTTTTACTTTGCTTCAAGGCTTTGGTTACTAAATAATATGTACCTATCAACTGATGCTGCTGCTTGTGGATCTTCCATATTTTCACCTTTGTATATTATTATCTTACATATTGTGGCTATATTGTTTTTGCCCCTTTTTAATGGCGAGACCTAGTGTGAGATTGTTTAATTTGTGTTTAGGTCGGAATGTCTAAAGCAGCGAAACACGATCTGAAGGGTTCGTGATCAGCACGGGATCATCTTTTGGTTGCGCAGTAACTCCCCTATTTGTTCTGACCTGGATGACTTCGCTTTCCAGCTTCCAGCGGTGCTCCGATTCACCACCACTCTTCATGACAAGGCGATAGAGCGCGGCCGCGGACTGGACGCCAGGGGCAACAGCAAAGGTGCCATGAACGGCAAGCTGCAGTATTCTGTGTCTGACATAAAGGTCGTCAGTGATTTGAAGTCTCTTCAACGGGTGAAGCATGTCGAATACCTTGAGATCGTCCACGACAGCATCGCAAAGCTGATCAGTCAGTGTTTGATACCGCCGACTGCAGACGTGGAGAGGGAGGTTGTCAAGGCAACCTACATGTGTTTGTCCAGTCAGCCATCTGGCACGAGCAACCAACAGCTTCTGCGAGTCCTGCAAATAGAGTCGGCCCAGATCCACGCGCTGAAGCAGTACGCTCACCTGGTCATAAGGCTATGGCAGTACAAGGCGGGCAGTACAACGCAAATTTAACAACAACTTCTTCAGGCAGTCAGTTGACATCAGGACAGAGCTACAGGGCACTGTGATTAGACGCCACAATTCCAAAGTGTGCCGCAGATCAGTTGTCTTCCAATAAGTGTTCCAGACGTGTGCGTGCGTGCGCGCGTACAAGGAAGTGACCAAGCTTGCGTCGGGGTTTAGAAGTTTATGCTAGTTAGTTCTTGCGAATAACACAGTCAAAAATGTAATTCATGTTCCTTTGGTCCAGTTTCAGCGTATCTGTGAATATTTGAAGAGGCTAACGTTCCAGTTGAATGTATGCGAGCAGTTCTTATCTGTGCAGAGTTGTCGATGAAGCCATGTATCGATCCGATCCGAGCCAAGCCGAATAATAACAATTAATAATAATTTATTATTATCGACGCTTTCAACTGGTATGGTTACTTCGCGTCGGCGTCTGTAATGCCGTGCCCGTGCCGTGAGGGGAGAAGCTCATTGGTCGGCAGCGCAGCTCGAACCCATAACCTTTGCCATGAGGGAGACGCGTTTACCAACTGAGCTATCCTTCCCCTCGAGCCAAGCCGATGGAGCCAATCAGTTACGACCGCCTGTTTGCGGGGGAAGGATAGCTCAGTTGGTTAGAGCGTCTGTCTCACATAACAAGGGTTCGAGCCGCTCTGCCGACCAATGGGCTTCTCCATTCGCGGGCATGGCGCTATAGTTGCCGACGCGAAATAACCATAGCAGTTGAAAGGTCGTTAAATGACACAATAATAGTTATTATTATTATTACCGACTGTTTGCTCTGCTGCCGACTGGTTAGCTTATTAGTGTACTTAGTTTTAACTCGTTGGTTGTTGAGACCAACAACGGAGTTGGTGCTGAGTTTATGGCACCACGTAGCGGCTCATGTTTCATGAATTCGCAAATATAAAGATACGGATTGCAGCATGTTTTGTCTTTGTCTCCCGAAATGCGGGCAGAAGAGATCAGTTCTCCACGGTGGTAAAAACGTTTTCCCCTAAAATAAAAATCCTGCAAAAATACTGCAAAACATGGAACTAAAGTGGGCTAAAACAAAGCAGTTCACGGGACAGTATCTTTGGAGTGGTGGAAAAGTTATGGCGGAAATTTTCGTTTGTGGAATTTGCGAGCATTTTTTCACCTCTGGCCAGCTGGATGCTGCTAGCTGGCTGCAAAGTTTACTGATTGGGCCGTTGCCTCCGTTCACTGGTGGACGGTCGCCTCTGATCAAACTATTCATTAATCGTTCAAGTTAATGTTACAATGTGAATAAGAATATAGCGAGAGGCACTGTTCGAAAATTGATTTACAATTGCTAATGCTTTTCCTCCTGATCCTACTACCACGACTACTACTATATATATATATATATATATATATATATATATATATATATATATATATATATATATATATATATATATATATATATATATATATATATATATATATATATATATATATATATATATATATAATATATATATATATATATAAATATATGTATAAATATATATGTGTGTGCATATGTTAATTTCGGGTGTACCATTGGTTACTCCATTTAGCACATCTTGCAGAAACGTTCAGCACCAGGACGGTCACGGTCTCTTCTGTGGGCAGTGTGGAGGAGTGGGGCGTTCTCAGCAGGAGCGTACGCCTCCCGCTGCGGAAACATCTCTCTTCAATAATGGCACAGCAGGGTGTAGGGCGGGGACGGGATCCCTGGCATTGATCAGAGCTGCGACTGCGCCACCGACGAGATTGGCGTCATACACTGGCCAGAGTCGCACGGAGAGAGCTGCCAAACCAGTCGGCCAACATGCTGGTGCAAGTTCACATCTTCCATCGTCGTTCTAAGCCAGTGGACCCCAGCCGGAGAGCCCCCACCCCCCACTCCCCTAAGGAGTGCGAGCAATTCTCAGGCGTAGGCGTAGCCATGGGATCTTCAAGGGCGTGGCACAACAAGACTATGTTAGCAGGTTCTTCTGGAAGGTTTTTACTGGCCTTCGGCGCGCCATACCGTATCATTGGATCTGGACAATTGTGATACCGTGGAGTGAGTGTCACAACCTCAGTGTCACAACCATCGACGACTATTTGGATTGTGGTCATTAATGTTTTACTCAAACGCAGTGATTCTATGGTTTTGATTTTAAAAATGCATCTTCAAGTACTGCATCTGTACATAATCCAATGCCATGCTGAATACTGGTATAACCTGCCTCACTTGTTGGTGATATTCGCGCTGCTCCCACACATTAACCACAACAGCAGCGATTCATTAGATCATATGTTAATCCAGCGACGCTATCCGTCCATCCTCGATCGATTCGCTTGGTCGCTTCATTGAGAAGAGATCCACGTGACAGAGAGACGTACTACCTGGTATGTAATAACATTGTCATGTGACAGAGACGGAACTATCTATTGTGCGATAACATTGTCACGTGACAGAGAGACGGAGCTACCTGGTGTGTAGTAATATTGGCACGTGGCAAATAGACTTTGCTGCCTGGGGTGTAGTAACAGTGCCACGTGAGAGATATGGAGCTGTTTGGTTTGTCATAACTATGCTTGCTATAGCCATTTGTAAGAAATATTAATGGGCAGTCGTTCAACTATTCCAGTCATTTTGTGCAAACTTGTGGGTTTAGCTTATTGCTCTTTTGCGATATCAAAGGTTATGATTTTCATCGACGTTTGTATGCTAGTGATCGCAAGCTAACTGCCTTGGCACGTCATTGGCGATTCTGTAATAAGAGTGCCAAGTCGACAGATATGCAGATTAGTTGAAAAGGAGCTCTCTATGCAGATTATGAGTGCTTTTCTTGCCGTTGAAATTAACCTCCAATACTTGGGTTCTTTACCAGGACGCATCAAGCGCTGTTGATAGGAATACAAGCGTGCATCCGGGCAAAACCAGTCTCAAGTTGAACTAAGGTTATATGATATCAAGTGAGGAGTGAACAGGAATTTTCCTGGTATAAAACTTTTGATTCATCCAGCCAAGTCGCCAGTGAGGGGACTGAGGGAGATTAACACGACCGTAAAATGTCAAGGCAGACACCGTCCATAAAGTGTACTAGCCACTTTCTTAAACGTTGAAGTCGGTTCCAGCTGTTATTTTTGTGTGCATCTCACCAAAAGGTGAGACCTCCAAGTCTGAGCGAGGTTGGTCAGTTCTCATCTATTATTATGATGAACATATAGATATTGCCAACGCATGGGTCGTACACCGGATTCGCATAACGCTGCGGACACACACCGGATTTGCATAACGCTGCGGACACACACCGGATTTGTATAGCGCTTCGGACACTCACCGGATTTGCATAACGTTGTGGACACACACCGGATTTGTATAACGCTGCGGACACGCCCGATTTCTATAACGCTGTGGACACACACCTTTGTATTGCGCGGCCCTAACGTACTGCATCCACGATAATCATGGAAGTCATAGTGTCATGGAACCAAAAACGCTTCTCTTTTTGCAAGTAGGGCCCCTAAAAAGTATGTACGTGGAGATTGTGAACAATTCCGCACGTTCCCCCCCCCCCCCTCTTCCTTCCCCGATTTATTATTCGCACATGAGGATGCACAAGGCGGATATGTGAGTACACGGCTTAATCTTGTCGGTATACAGATTAGGCGTCTGGGTGCAGGTGCACGGTTAAAGAAGCAACCGGACACCCCCAATAGATGTTAAACAATATGTTTCTGTATGAATGAGGAGAGTGAGCGCATCGGGACTGTGACGCAAGGACATGGTTTTTTACATGTAGACATGCACGACACAGAGTTAGATGCTGTTGCTAACCTATGCATTATCTAAATGACATTGTTCCTTAACCCGCGCCGTCTTTCCGGTCAGATCCTCACACCCCGTCTCGGGGGGGGGCGGATAGTAACACCACTCTAAAATCCAAACTGAGCGTCGCACGAAAACGAAAGAGGTGTCATCGAAAAGCGCTCGACGAGTAGGGTCCGGATCCACCCTCCAAACAACTTTTCACCAAACGTGACATCCCCAGGGAGACATATTTTTTACGAATTTTCACGACTTACATTATGTTTTTGGCTCTGGGGAGTTCATTTTTCGGATATATAAAAAACGAAATTTATTTGGAATGAGAAAAGGGCAGGAAAATTTTTGCCCCACAATTTTTTTTTGAAATTTCAAAATGTTGAGTTTTGAAGTTTTCTTTTATTTTCCTCTTCCAATGTGTAGAGCAGACCGAGAAACGTTGATGGAAGTCAACTTGCCCCAACAAAAAATGCTTACTTTAGCCAGAATCTTCTATTTGAACTGCAATTGGCAAATATGCAAAATGTATATGTAGTCAAAAACGAAAAAATGACAAATTTCACTCGTGCGTTTTGTTACATCCCTAAAGATAAGCAAATGCTGAAAGTTTCATTAAAATATCTGTATCCATTAAAGCGTGACGACTGGTTGAACTTTTTTGGAGGTGACATCACTTGACTTTGACTGACTCGTGACTTTGACTAAATGACCTGACTTCAATATTTTGAAACAGCATGCCAAATTGATGTGGGAAAGGGTATGCCAAATTTGGGTGCGCTGCCGTGTGCCGTTCGTCCAATATCCTGGAAAAACCCGAAGGGGGCGGTTGAAGACCACCCCCCCCCCGGCCAAGACGGTGCAGGTTAAGGAATGACATGTCAATGTAATGTATTTTTCACTAGAAAATACGCATCAAATCGTCCATAGTAAGATGTACTGTAGATTTTCTGTTAGGACGCGCCACTAACGGCACTAGAAGCGTTATGCGAGGATGGCTTTCATGAACAAGATGTCAAGATTCAAGATATCCAAATACTGTACAACATCTTGCAGGTGGTGCTGTTTTCCTTTGCTCAAATGCAACAGACTTGTTTGTGCATACCTGTTCAGTGCAATACCGAACGGTATAAACCCTGATCAGTGTTACCTAACCGCATGAGCCATGATCAATGCACTACCTAGCCACATGAACCCTGATCAGTGCATTACCAACCACAGGAACCCGGACCAGTGAATTACCAAACTACAGGAACTCTGATTAGTGCATTTCCTAACCACATGATCCCTGATAAATGCATTACCTAGTCACCTGAACCCCATCAGTACACTACCTGTTCACTTCTACACTGATCAGTGTATTATCTGATCACTTGCGCCCTAATCAGTTTATTAACTGATCAGCCGAACCCAGATCCGTCCCATCTTCTAAAAGTGCGAATAGTGTTGCTGCCCATATCTTACAGGCTTCAAGAGAACATATACTCTTTATGCATTCACTCTCCTTAGTAAGATCGAATCGCATCTCCTTTCTAAGTATCCGTCTATTCACACATACGGCTTGACGTGTCCCACAAATTACGCTCAGCTGAAAACCCATGCCAGATGGTGGACACGTAAATATAGTCTTACACTAGCTCAGCGCTGTATTTTCCCTTCATCGAGCTTGATGTTAAGCTGGCGATTGCTATCCGTGCGCGACTTCCAACTCGATTTTGTATACCTCCGCAAGTTATCGGCAGTACCCATCACCATTTCTTCAACTAGCAAACGAGGCGACTCTGGGGAGGCGAGGCGTGCTCATATTTGCAATCTGCATCCATCTGCTCATGTTTGCAATCTTCAAGTCCTGTTCCGTTGCGATGCTTTTCTCATCTCAGGCAAAACTTGTGTAACCACATCTGAAGATTACTTGTGTTGGTCTACTGTGAATACCATTCCTGGATACCACAAGGCCAGTTAGCCAGCTTGCTGCACAGTGTACAAGCTGATAGTAGTGATGAGCGGAAGCACGAATGGATATATCCTGCTCAAATGTGCAGACGAAAATGTATGGAGTGTATGATGGGACGACACGCCAGAGTATGTCAGGAAAGATAACTCCGTGCAGTTCGCCAGTCGCATTTTGCAGCTCAACTGGGTTCATTGCATGATTTGCAGAAGATTGCAGAATTGCATTCTTGTGAATTGCAGAATTGAATGAATCTTCTGCAATTATCCAATTGCAGAAGATTCATGTTGCCCTTTAAGCTCAAGGGAAACATTTATGTTGCCTTCTAAGCTCAAGAGAGATCCAAATGGCAATACAAACCGCATTGCCCCATCCATCAAATCCAAATGGCAATACAAACCGCTTCAATTCGGCCCTATGGGTTCGCAGCAGACGGTCAAAAGAGAAGCTCCACGATGTGTGCATGGCCGCAATGCGAGAAAAAGCTGTGCCTACAGGTTTATCAACGTCAACCGCATATGAAAGCAAGAGTATGGATAACCATAATGGCGAAGCTGTAGTGCACTTGTCCAACCTGAATTCTGACAAGTAGATATTCCAGCTTCTGTCTAGAATGCTATTATATGGTTCGAGAGTTGATTCTGGGAAGCTTACATTCCAGTTTAGGTTTCGTGTGTAACGGTATGGTTGAAGAGCTGATTCTGGAATAATTGTGTGGTCGTCGTCAGTCACGTGAGACCGCGAGGAGCGACGACCGAGAGGAGTGACGACCGAGAGGAGCGACGACCGAGAGGAGCGACGACCGATAGGAGCGACGACCGAAAGGAACGACGACCGAGAGGAGCGACGACCGAGAGGAGCGACAACCGAGAGGAGCGACGACCGAGAGGAGCGACGACCGAGAGGACCGACAACCGAGAGAAGCGACGACCGAGATGAGCGACGACCGAGAGGAGCGACGACCGAGAGGAGCGACGACCGATAGGAGCGACGATCGAGAGGAGCGACGACCGAGAGGAGCGACGACCGAGAGGAGCGACAACCGAGAGGAGCGAAGACCGAGAGGAGCGACGACCGATAGGAGCGACAACCGAGAGGAGCGACGACCGAGAGGAGCGACGACCGAAAGGAGCGACGACCGATATGAGCGACGACCGAGAGGAGCGACGACCGAGAGGAGCGACGACCGAAAGGAGCGACGACCGATATGAGCGACGACCGAGAGGAGCGACGACCGAGAGGAGCGACGACCGATAGGAGCGACAACCGAGAGGAGCGACGACCGAGAGGAGCGACGACCGAAAGGAGCGACGACCGATATGAGCGACGACCGAGAGGAGCGACGACCGAGAGGAGTGACGACCGATATGAGCGACGACCGAGAGGAGCGACGACCGAGAGGAGTGACGACCGAGAGGAGCGACGAGCAGGAGGAGCGACGACGCGCTTTACTCCGTAATGGTCTCGTCAGAGCGGTCACGCCAGTGACCAACAGGTGGAGTCATGACCGATACGTCAATAACCACCAGGTGTGGTGTCAGAGCGGTCACACTGGCATCAGTAACCGACAGGTAAGGTCAGAGCGATCACGCCAGCGACCAGCAGGTCGCATCATGGGCGGAACCACGGATTTTGGACTCAATTTTTTGGGCGATTTTGTCTGTGCAATGCCGTAGGTGTCATGCTAAACTTCGCGGCATTTTCAGCACACGTCCCCCGTCTCCCGCCATGGCAAGGCCCACACTAGGTTGTGTTCCGGATGTTGAGAGGAAATCAGTTTGGTCAGTTCGGCCATCCAGTCTGGAGTGGATTCGATTTTCTCTTTTTAGCACAGGAATTGCTTGTTCCACTCCCCGAAGAAATTGTGTGCATTTGACCAACAACCACTTGGGCATTGTCCAGCAGCACCATTCAACCATCCAGTAAGATCAAGCAGGTGCTAATTATCTGTCATGGGTGGTGTCCGGAAGGACAATACTCTACAGTATGTTTCTCCAACCCTGCGTTCCCCGGTAGTATAAGAGCTGCACTCGCTGGTCTGAACCGGTGGGTCAGCATGGGCCAACAGGACCACGTGCGCTCCAGGAGATGACCTAGCCGGCTGTTGCCTGCGTGGGAGGTGGTGCTTCGACACGCCCCCGCCAGTCTGGTGTGTACACGGAGACGGAGTGTACACTTGCCGCCGTGCGAGCCTGGCCAGTTTAGCCGCCGGCGACCGCTCCGCGCCGCGCGTGCGGTAACTTGTGGCAGCAACTGTACGGATCGCGGCTCCGTTACTCAACGTGGTGTGGTGCGCTTTTGTTGGAGGTTGTTCGAGCTCGTTTTCGTTTTCTATTAAATTTGATGCCAAAAGTGATTGTAAGGCATGAAGCTTTTTTTCAAGCGAGCTATCACAGCGCGCGGTGCGGTGGCATTGCGTGTTGGATGGGTATGGCATTGGATGTTGGGTGGATGTGGCCTTTGGTGATTGGTGGATGTGGCATTGGATGTTGGTTGGATGTGGCATTGAATGAAAGCAGGACAGGACGAATTACTGGACGATGAAGGGGAGTAAGAAAATGCTGGTGGTCGTCGTGGCTTGCAGGACTTTATTGCAATGCATCATGCGTGATTTTTTAATTACATTTATTAAAAAAACGTTGAAAATCAGGCCTTTGTGCTTTCAAATTTGGGAGAATCCAGACAACACTTGGTCAAGCGGAGGGTGGAAGGTGTCCAAGTTCCCTGAGATGCAGAAGAATTGACAAATAATTACCCGCATCCAATGCTCGGGACGCACTGGGCGGTTTGATTTTTAGGTTGAGTGGCAATATAATTTGTGGAGTAATGTCAGTCCATGTCACGAGCGTCTCCAAGGTGGGGGTAGGTGGTGGTTGGATGTATAGGCGCACCGGAGGGGGGCCCAGTGGGCTCTCCCCCCCCCCCCCATGAGTCCAAAGTGCCCTTTTGGCCAAAAGTGCCCTTTTGACCGAAAAGTGCCCACTTGGCCGGAATGTCCCACATTTAGCCCAAAAATAACTTGCCTTATGTGCCCCGCCTGAGCCAAAGGTGCCCTTTGGGCCAAAACTGTCCTTTCGGCCTAAAAATTGCATTCCCCTGTGCCCTTTCCTGTCCTATGCCTGTCCCAATTAGGTGCCCTTTTCATCTAAAAGTGCCCTGTGCCCTACCCTGTACCCTGCCCTGTGCCTTGTGCTATACCGTGAACTCTGCCCTATATGGTGCTATAACATATAACGTGTCCCATGGAAAATTCACGCCCTCCCCCCCCCCCCTAGGTCAGCAAACCTTCCAGTGTGCTCCGGGCCGCAAAGTGCCCTTTTGGAGCCGGCCAAGTGCCCTTTTCGGTCCGGCTCCCCCCATGAAAAACATCCTGGGTGCGCACCTGGTTGGATGGGTGGGTGGGCAGATTTTTGGTGGGGTGGAGGGGGCTGGCCGTTATGCTCCCGAACCCGAAACATTGTGTCTTAAATCTGGGGACTTCTGGATTTTTTCTAAAGTAAGAGTCGGGACAAATCGGGCAAAGAGCTTGACCTCCACCCCGCTCCCCCATACTGCGAAGGCCTACCAACGCCATTATTTCATATAGCATCCAGGTGGCGTTGCTGGTGGGAGACGCGACCCTCTAATTATGGCCAGAAATTTAAAATTTAGGCCATGACCGTGGGACCGCATGGAAACAATTCACAAACTCCGTCTCGCCCCGTTATCTTGAGGACATGATGGGCGCGGCGACGCCTGTGATAACGCCACGGGGCATGACGTTGAAAGTTCCCCGAGGCGTTGGTGTGCCATTTGTCGCTCACGGCCTGTGGGATCGTCCATATGCAGAAAATAGCCGTACCAAGAGAAGTAATATTCTGTTCATATCCAGCAATGATGGATCATCATTGTGCATTTGCTATCTTCGGTCATTTACGGAGATCATGATGTCCGACTATACGGGGCAGTTGGCTCGCGAATCGCATTACTATGACGAAATATTCCTGCCGCCAGGTGGCAGCACAGTCTGGCTGTCGCTCCTCAGTATGCAGCACCAGATTCACTCGGTTCCTCCTTGTCTCCGCTAAGTTTCTACTCCGGTCGATCTATGCTGCGTGCCCCGCGGGCGGCGGGAACGGCGCCACATTCAGCGACGATGCGTCGTATTCAGCAAAAACCCTCCCTGTTCAGCAACAATGCGCCGTATTCTGCAGCAGTACGCCGTATTCAGCAGCGGTGAACCGTAATCCGCACTGCGCCGTATTTAACGGCGACACGCAGAAGTCAGTAGCACTACGCCGCATTGAGCAGCGCTGCGCTGTATTCAACAGCAGTGTTGTATTCAGTACCATTGCGCCGTATTATTCAGCTGTACGCCGTTCCCAGCAACACTATGTTGTATTCAGCACCATTGCGCCGTATTATTCAGCTGTACGCCGTTCCCAGCAACACTATGTTGTATTCAGTACCATTGCGCCGTATTATTCAGCTGTACGCCGTTCCCAGCAACACTATGTTGTATTCAGTACCATTGCGCCGTATTATTCAGCTGTACGCCGTTCCCAGCAACACTATGTTGTATTCAGCACCATTGCGCCGTATTATTCAGCAGGGCGCCGTTCCCAGCAGCAGTGCGCCGTATTCGGCAGCAGTGCGCCGTATTCGGCAGCAGTGCGCCGTATTCGGCAGCAGTGCGCCGTATTCGGCAGCAGTGCGCCGTATTCGGCAGCAGTGCGCCGTATTCGGCAGCAGTGCGCCACACATGCATTGGTGAATCGGTAACGGCTCGGCGACAAACAGTTTTCCGGCGCAGTGCCCCGAGACAGCCGGTGAAACGCCGGCGTGTCGGTCGCGGCGGCTGGGCGCGTTTCACCTGTGGATGGGCTGTGGATGGCTGCCTCGGGGCGTGGGAGACAACGTCGTCGGACGTCGACACCACCGCCGCAGGTGGTGGCAGGTGTCGCTGTGGCAGGTGGTGACATGTGTCGCTTTGACAGGTGTCGCTGTGGCAGGTGGTGATAAGTGTCGCTGTGGCAGGTGATGGCAGGTGTCGCTGTAGTAGGTGGTGGCAGGTGTCGCTGTAGCAGGTTGTGGCAGGTGGTGGCAGGTGTCGCTGTGGTAGGTGGTGGCAGGTGTCGCTGTGGCAGGTGATGGCAGGTGGTGGCAGGTGTCGCTGTGGCAGGTGGTGGAAGGTGTCGCTTTGGCAGGTTGTGGGAAGTGGTGGCAGGTGGTGGCAGGTGTCGCTGTGGCAGGTGGTGACAGGTGTCGCTGTGGCAGGTGGTGGCAGGTGTCGCTGTGGCAGGTGGTGGCAGGTGTCGCTGTGGCAGGTGGTGGCAGGTGTCGCTGTGGCAGGTGGTGACAGGTGTCGCTTTGACAGGTGTCGCTGTGGCAGGTGGTGATAAGTGTCGCTGTGGAAGGTGATGGCAGGTGTCGCTGTGACAGGTGGTAGCAGGTGGTAGCAGGTGTCGCTGTGGCAGGTGGTGATAGGTGTCACTGTGGCCGGTGGTAGCAGGTGGTGGCAGGTGTCGCTGTTGTAGGTGGTGCAGGTGTCGCTGTAGCAGGTGGTGGCAGGTGGTGGCAGGTGTCGCTGTGGCAGGTGGTGGCAGATGTCGCTGTGGCAGGTTGTGGCAAGTGATGGCAGGTGGTGACAGGTGCCCCTGTGACAGGTGGTGGCAGGTAGTGACAGGTGCCGCTGTGGCAGGTGGTGGCAGGAGGTGGCAGATGGTGACAGGTGTTGCTGTGGCAGGTGGTGGTAGGTGGTGGCAGGTGTCGCTGCGGCAGGTGGTGGCAGGTGTCGCTGTGGCAGGTGGTGGCAGGTGGTGGCAGGTGTCGCTGTGGCAGGTGGTGACAGGTGTCGTTTTGACGGTGTCGCTGTGGCAGGTGGTGGCAGGTGTCGCTGTGGCAGGTGGTGGCAGGTGGTGGCAGGTGTGGCAGGTGTGCTTCACACGACCACCGCTCGCTGGCAGGATGGGAGTGCTCCTCACTGTGAAGTGCTGGCGTCGCTGTCATTGTTGGGCCAAACGACCCGTCACAGGAGACCAATGGTCACATGGCGTACCATGCCACTTTGTCGGCATACACGTGGGAAGTAGGTGGAATGTGGGGATGAGGTATTCCCGGCGCATGGTGACCTCACACATTTGCACTTTTGCATTGCAGTAGTCGACTTGAAATAGCGTCTGTCTGCCTTCAAGGCATATCTTTGATACTCTCCTTCGCCTCTGTGCTCTAGGAGCTTCTATGTTTTGAAGTACATGAAGCTTTATCTATCAAATGGGACGAAAGTTATGTGAAAGATGAACAAGAAATTCGTTTGAAACTCATTTCGTAAATCATGCCGAATCTATGTAGTCGAAGTCAGTTTTTTTACACCTTTGCGTCACAGTCAGACGCGCACATGGTGAGTCACACTCTGTGGCTATGTGGCTCTGCGGCACATGTCACGCCGAATTTGCGGTTTTACCTACTATGCTTTTTCATAGACATCGACTCAACATCGACATAGACATTGACATCGAGTTGGAATTAATTTCATACCTGGTACAGCCAACTCCAGCAAAAGTTGAACTGTATTAAGTAGCTCGTAGTGCGTTGAAAGGTCAAACTAACTAATTAGGCTGTGTGTTAAATCAGTTAGTTGGTTATTTGCTTTTACCAAACGTCAATCACATTTGTCGCATAACGGTGCCAATCTATCACATCGATTGGTCGCTGGCGAAGAACAGCGACAGGCATGTACCACTCGATTACACAACTTTTCAGCTGGAAGACGAGCACCCTACCACTGGACTCATGGTCTGCTTAATAGGTGTTCGATTGGCTTAGTCGTGCAACTTTGTGACGTGCCTGACAAGAGATTGGCTGGGCGAAACTGGCGGCCCGTTTTGGAGCCCGGATGCGACCGGATCCGGCGGTGGCGCGCCAGATTACGGTGACGAGCTGCCGACGCCTCCCCCGGTGTGCCTCTCCTGCCGACCCTCCAGCCGTCCGTCAGTCCAGACTCCAGGTGGCTGCCCGGTTTCGCACGCTATAATGACGGGTTATCGCTGAGGCTTCCCTCCTTCTGACGCGTCTCACCTGCTGAAACGTTGTCTGGTCAAACTTCCTCAGACGTTGGGTAGTGTGGGTAGTGGACAAAGCACCGCTGCCTGACCGATACAACAGGCATTGCCACTCTCTAATCTCAGTGACAGGAAAAGTGCTGCTACCAGACATTTTTTACCGGACAGGTGGTGCTGCTATCTGACATTGACCCGACGGTAAGGATGCCATTGGTTGACCTCAGCGACGGACGTAGTGACGCAGGCTGGCCTTATCGAAGGTAAAGATGGCACTGTTTGACCTCAGAGACGGACATAATGTCGTTGTCTGACCTTACCAACGAGCGGCATCACTGTTTGACCCCAGGGACGGGTGTATTGCCACAACCTGATCTTACCAACAGCCAGAGGCATTGTTTGAACTCAGCTACTGGCATAGTTGTGCAGTCTGGCCAACGGGCAAGGTCTCCGTTTGACCCCAGGGACGGGTGTATTGCCACAACCTGATCTTACCAACAGCCAGAGGCATTGTTTGACCTTAGCTACTGACGTAGCTGTGCAACCTGGCCAACGGGCAAGGTCACCGTTTGACCCCAGGGACGGGTGCATTGCCACAACCTGACCTTACCAACGACCAGGGGCATTGTTTGACCTCAGCGACTGGCGTAGCTGTGCAACCTGGCCAACGGGCAAGGTCACCGTTTGACCGCAGGGACGGGTGTATTGTCACAACCTCACCTTACCAACAGCCAGTATCACTGAGAAATGCCAAGATGCCGTACCCTAGGATGTCTCATACTGCTACTTATTTCTTGCACAGACGATAGACGAGACGATATTTTCGTAACCCCGCACAACAAAAACAACTTTGTCAGCGCAAAGAACGATCTGACGTGAAACTGATGCCGTCAGACGGTGCGAGGAAAGCAAAAGTTTTAATAGGTTCCATGAACAATGGATCAAAACTCCTCACTTCGATGGGAGGAAGGACAGCACAAAAGTCAACAGGACGACAATACTTTATGTGGGAGAGCATGTGATAGTGTTGTCAGAGCCGGGGTCTGAATACATTTGCCACCTTACGCCACATTCAGAAAGGGCTGTGCCTCAATTGAATGAGCTGATTACCATCACCATCGAGTACGGCGATACCATTGTCGCTGTAGGATTTGACGGCGCAGCGCTGAATACGGCACGACAGGGCGACATATGCCAGCTATTCTGGCTGGCCGGAGTGGAATTAGTGCGCTCATATGTGTGTTAACTGCTAGTCCACGAATTCAATCTGCGGGAAGTGTTTCGCGAGCTGGACGGCTCAACAACGGAGCCGCGGTTATTCACAGGACAGCTAAGCAAGATCGCTGCCATTTCTGTCGGGAAAATGTCCGCAACGCCTTTCGAAGCCATCGAGGAAAACATGAAGATCGCTGACTAGGACATTTCCGCGAAGCTGACTGGCGCCCAGCGTCTGGCGTCCGACATCTCCATCACTGTCCAGAGCGGACATTTTAGAGGACATCGCTTCACACAGAATGGACCCGCTGAACTATACCAGGTCAGTATTTTCCCAACATAGACGTCTAAGACATGCCATTTCACGTCAATTAAAACTTCAGCAGGAGCGATAAACCAAGTGTTTTGCTTCGAGTTGTAGAGCAATTTGATTCCCGCTACATTTTACTTTTTTAAAGAAAACAATAGTCTGAATTTGTGTTGGGTTGGCTTTATGAACCAGGGTTCTATTGCTAAGAAGGGCTTGTTGCGTGAACCCTGGCCCCACCACCCAATTAACGAATTCCTGTTCAACAGCACAATTTTGTTTCGTCAATGCACCGACAAAAGTCAAAAGTCAATGCACCGACACGGTCGCCCGGCAGCTCGTCCCTGGCCTTAACGGGCTAGTTGGCAACTTACCTTCCCAGCCGGGGGCTCAATGAGAGCTCGCGAAGCGAACCGAACCCTGTCTTGCCAGGACAGGGGATACGAGTTCATGTCGGCGCTCCAATTAACTAAGCTGCCGAGCAGCGATACTTGTGATAGATCCAGATAAATACAATTTTCGAGCAAAACAAAACAGATTGAAGGATATGCTTCCATTCGCATCCGATGTAGTTAGTCGAATTGTACAGTAATCACGGATAATAGGTACCGTTTATTTTGTTATATATATATATCGCCACGCCCACGCCCAACGAGAGCTGTGCAAGCGCATCACTTTCATCGTTATCTTCGCGCTCCAATCTGGTTAACATAAGCAGGGTAACAAGCCAGGTGGCCTGCCCCCCCCCCCCACGACCCACACGGGATCTCGAACCATGGTCTGGAGTACCTGGACAGCTTCCCAGAATATCCAACTGAATGCAAAAACGGTAGTTAGGCTGGACGCACATCGGTTCTATTGGGAAGCTGCCCTGTTGTCGACGGCCGCCGAGATGGCCGTTGGCGCTGATTGACCCGTATCCGACATCCTGACCGGCAGGCAGCTCCGCCACAAGGAGGGAGCACCGCGGGATTGCAGACTTACCGAAGCCAACTTCAATGCCACGTCGTAAGAATCAATGATCGAATGTGAAAAGAAGCTGATCACTGAACCGCCAGCAATCAATCGCCTCACTGTTGAGGACATCAAACGGATCGGGAGCGCGCTGCTGCTGGTGAACCCTTTTCCCGTGGGTACCCAGACGGTTGAGCGGACATCGAGAGTGAGTGGCAGAGTGAGTGAGAGTGAGTGAAAGAGTGAGTGAGTGTGAGTGAAAGAGTGAGTGAGAGTGAGTGATGTGTTCTTCACACCTTTGTCTGCCGTAAAATATATTTCCTATATGCTGTTATATATGTATGTACAGATTATATATATATATATATATATATATATATATATATACATCTGTGTATATTTGTGCTATAGTTGTGGTCAGAATATCCGTAGACAAATGTCTAGTTAATGACAGAGAAGATACGCAGACACGCTAATGACAGAGGCGTTGACGCCTGCGATTGGCGGGAAACGGCGGCACGGGTACATATGCGCACGCCTTAACACGCGCCCTGGAGGGCCTCTGAAAATTACGCGCACTGGATGGGGGGGGGGCGGATTCCGCCCCCTCCCCCACTAAGATCTCGGCTCCCATTAAAGCTACAGCAACGAAATTCGCAGGGTGGATGGGCACGATAGTTAACTCTATTGTGTGCAAATTTCGTGACCCTAGGCCAATATCTTCAAGGTCAAATGAGGCAAAATAGCAAAATTGTATGGTTTTGCATGGCTTGGCTTGTCATTGGTATGGTTCGCTGTGATTGTGTTTAAATGTTCCAAAATTGGCATTAATGATGTTTTGGACATTACTAATGATGTAATATATGTGCCAGATCCGCCATTTGACCTCAGGTCACCTATATAGGAACACTTTTTTCAGGTCATTACCTGCTCCAGTTACCAGAACCGGGCTGCCCACCTGACTGCTCCGTTGGGCGACTCGGCACAATCGGCTTCGCAAAGAAAGGAGTGAAATACATGAATAAAGTATAGAAACACTTAAGCACACAATGACAAACAGTAGGATGTGTAGGGAGTAACATGCAAAGTGATGTCAATCGCATGACAGTCATTTCCATGTATGACAACATTCCAGTTGACCATGCTTGGCTCCATTAACCTGTCATGATGACCTCGGCGACCTAACATGACTTTTAAATTATATAGCATAACAATATGCATCAAACAAGCCGCTAGTGTTGTCAAGAACACTTCCCTTTTGCCAATATACGGGAAGCGCATCAGCGCAGATTGTTGTGGTCTGGCGCTGCAATTTTTAAAAACACTTTAACGGCCCATAACTTAAAAACTTTTCGGCCGATTTTAATGTTTCTTAATTTAAACAATGCGCCGGTCATTTCTAAGCAGGTACGGAAAAAATGGTTCAGATCGGCCATTACAATATGGAGTTGTGTACGAAAAATCGGAGGGGTGGGCGGATTTCGCCATCCACCCCTCCAGGGCGTGTGTTAACCTGTCATGAACTTGACCTGACTTGACTTCGGTGGCCTGACATGACTTTGGAACAATGTAGCATAACAACATACATCAAACAAGTCGCTAGTGTTGCCAAGAACACTTCCTTTTTGCCGATATAATGGAGGCGTATCAGCGCCGATATTTGTGGTCTGGCGCTGAGCCCCCTAAGATCTCTAGAACTATGCTAACTAGCTACAAACGGAAAACGACATTGGATAGCTGGTGACAAGCTCTACCAAAAGTATTTCGATCATTTTTCGCTCAGGTCAAGTCACTGTCAAGTCAAGTCAAGTTTAGGTCACTGGGTCATCATTGGTCAAATTCGACCAGATCGGATGGGACTCTCAGATATTAAAACATATCTCAGGACCTGTAAAAGATAGAAACAAACGGCGAACGCTATTCAATTTGCAATGGGCAATTGAGGCGCCAACTACGTGTCGAAGCAGGAATATTTCTTCCTCCGGAACTACGACCTCAGTTCAGGGCCATGATGTAGCCTAGGAGGGCATGTAATGTATCAAACGATACATCTTAGCGATACACGCACAATGACGGTAATTTGAGCCTCCTAGCTCAATTCAGTGCGATATAATGCGCAGAAATGTTCTAGTGATCTCATATGACCTCAGATGACCTTGGTAAGGTCACTGAGCAAAACTGTCAGCGGTAGCATTGAGCATATCTTCTAACTGCACGACACAACCGTTGTGAGGTCATTCCGAGAGCAAGTATGTAACCAGGAAATATTTGTATATTTTACCATAGTCCTATAATGGGGGAAGCCATGGTCGCGACCTGACCTCAGGTCAATGCTGCGAAAAAAAGCGAGATCTATATATATTATGGACCCTAATGAGATCATGACGTGTTCTAATATTGAAATCAATCGTCCGACCATAGTGAAGATTATGCCACCTAGAACTCCGAGGGATGTTGGGTCACTTCACCTGACCTGGTGACCTGACCTGAGATGACCCAGGGTTAAAAATGTATGAGGATATGCGGAAACGACGAGTGAGCAGCCATGCGAGGTTTGTCTTTGCTAACCCGATTAGTATGGCGGCAAATTAGGAAAATCACAGGGAGGAGATATTTGCCCCCGGACGTGCGCGTGTTAAGCACAAGCGCAACATGAGCCTGTCAAACAAAAGCGTGATTGTATGGAAAATATATTGTCGCCGGACAGTCTGTTGCTCCCCGCACTAATCCTTGTCAAATGAAATAGCTTTCGGCACAGGCAGCAGCACAATACTATTTTCTATTGTTCAATAAACATTTTCTTCGTTTGTTATTGTTTGTATTTTGGGTGGTTATGTACGCACTTTATGCACGATCGCGGCTAATGGCGTCGCCCACGCTATTTCGCCGGTGGGCCGCGGGATTGGGAAATGCTCCGAGTGGTGCAAATGTTGAACCCGTAACCTATGTTACCAATCAGTTTACTTTGTTTTCAAGGACTCTAATGAGAGACAAAGGAATGGGCGAAGGATGCATAGTCGATTCGCCTTCTAATTAAGTCGATTTGCTATCTCCACAAAGATGTATTTAGGTGTGACTAGCTTTTGGTGTTTGAGATGCACAAGATTGTGCTGGAGCGCGGCATGGATGCGCACGATGCTTAGTTCCACTTCTGGCCACCAGGAGCGCTGCATTTATACACCTCTGAGCTTCAGCTGTTCCTTGGGCGATGACGGATGAGGGCTGCATAAAACAAAACAAAGCAAAACAATTATTTATGTATGGCCGCTTTAAAGGCTCCCAACATGAACGTTTCACTTCGTCATCGTGCTTTGCGATGCATGACGCACCCTAATGACATTCAATGCGATGTAGGTACAACCTATCTCATGATCAAGTTGAAAAGGGCTGTCATACAGTAATATGATGTGGAGAATGTGGTGGAAGTGCATCGGTACATAGAGACCATTAATGGTGCCCATGGACAATCGTTCATTTCTTTTTATTGGCAATGACTAATCCCTTGGAAATTGATAATAAATTCCTGAACAATGTTAACCCGTCCCGTCTCGGTGGGGTCTTCGACCCCGCACCCTCAGGGTTTTCGCAGATAGCGGACGAACGAAGCGCGGAAGCGCGCCCAAATTTGGCATACCTTTTCCAATATCAATTTGATATGCTTATTAAAAATGTTTAGGTCAGGTCAGGTCAGGTCAGTTAGGTTTAGCGTTTGCTTATCTTTACGGATGCAACAAAACGTACAAGTGGAATTTTCTTTTTTTCGTTTTTGACAACATAAATGTTGCGTATTTGCCAAATTGCAGTTCAAATACAGGTTTCTGGCTAAAGTAAGCATTTTGTGTTGGGGCAAGTTGACTTCCAACAACGTTTTTCGGTCTGTTCTACCCATTGGAAAAGGAAAATTAAAGGAAACTTGAAAACTCAAAATTTTTAAATTTACCAAAATTAACGTTTTTATTTTGGGGGCCAAAAAAAATCAGAGCCCTGGTCGATTTCGCTGTCCTTTTCTCGTTCCAAATACATTTTGTTTTTCATATATCCACAAAATGAACTCCCCAGAGTCAAAAGCACAATGTAAGTCGTGAAAAGTCGTGAAAGTCTTGGCCACCTGGTGACGTTACTTTTGGGGAGAACTTGTTTTGAAGGGTGGACCCGGACCCCACTCGTTGAGCGCTTTCCTGACTCCTCTTTCGTTTTCGTGCGATGCTTAGTTTGGTCAACCGCACCCCCCCCCCCCCCCCGAGACGGGGTGTGAGGATTTGACTGGAAAGTCGGCGCGGGGCGGGTTAAAGATAAATAACATGTGAAATGCCAATACTTCATCCTAGTACGACACATTGACACTACATTAAAAATCCATGCAAAATGTTACCTCACTGCCGCGGTGGCGGGAAAAGCTTCCTACTTTGGATTCGTATACCAATATTACTACTTAAACACCGGCTTAGTCTGCATTTTGTTTTGCAATATGTTGCAAATTACGAAATACTACGACACTTTACGGCGTCTACAGATCCGGGCATGTAATGCTTAAGTACTAACATCGATCGACACGTGTAAGCTGAAAGTTTCGTAATATAATCGGTCCGGTGCTGGGCAGCGCGCTGCCGACCCCACGCTGACAGCTGCGGCCACTCAGCTGTGCGTGTGGAATAACCGCCTACCGTCAAACAGCGGTGCCGTCGTCCAGCTAAGAGTTGCTGATATCCCATAAGCACTGACTGGGTATTGTGGCAGCTATTAGAGGCGAAAGTCGCACTGAATATCTCCTTGTCGACATGGCGGCGACGCCTCACTGAGTGGCTTGCATAGTGACGATTGGAGTATTGACGTCGTCACGACTGCAATGCCCGGAAAAGTACAGAAATCGTTATTTGCTGAAGTGTGCAGCCAGCACTGCCATTGCACTTGTCTCCGTCCAACACGCAGTGCCTCTGTATGGAGATCCAGGTTATCGTCCCTTCTAGTGAGAACTTCACCACGGTGTGTTATGTCCCTGGAGGACATAATACGCGCCCTAAAGCCCCAATAACAACCAACTAACTGACTGGAGAACATTTACAAATTGATATACAAACTTAATCATTTTGTGGGACAAATTATCCGATCCCGACCAAATTCGTTTTTTTTTGTGTGCATATTTTGGTGCCGTCGTCCAACTTGTGAAAATTCCTTAGAGCATTTCCTGCGCTTGACGGATCGATTCTCCTGGAAATATCAGCAAATGCATTGGCCGGCCTGGAACTCTCGACAACAAGGTGGTGGCATTTGCTTGTTTGTTAAATATGCACAGTTGACTTGTTCTGCAGTGATGGCGGTTTCTGTGAACAGTCCCAAGACTGGAACACCATCAATGCCACCCTGCTGATGGCAGCAGTGTGCTGGGCTTCACGGCGCTGTAGCCAGTGGTCGCCCCCGGTGGGACGGTGGTGACCCCCCCCTCACGTAGTCCCCTGCCTGAGCTCTCCTATCCGGAGAGCCCAGGCGGGCCTCCGGCGATGGGAGTTGTCAGCTGGCCAGGCGACCAGTTCCAGTCGTGACGTGAGAGCTGGTGCCGGCCGATAGGAAAGCGGGAAGTTTGCGTTGGCCCCCGAGCGACGCCGCAGAACCGGAGGTGTGTCGGTCCGTCATCCGAGCGGCAGCCGGTCGCGCTCGCCACAGCCGACGTGTCGCGTGTCGGCGAGCTGGCGCTACTTCAATCTCCCGGCCGTCCCACGGGACCACCTCTCCACGATCGTCGCCACGGGAGCCGCTCACCAGTTGCCGGATTAAATTCACGCGCGACGAGTTGCGAGCAATGATTTGATGGCGTCCCCACCGCTGTCGGCGGTCCACCATCCGTGCTGCAGTCTCGGCCCAATGTATACAGGGTCAGTCGTAATAAACTACCAGCCACGAGCGCAGGCACTGTGCCCCCCCCTCGCACTGACTCTCCACCCTTCTCTAGCTGACCCTTCATCATCTCAAACCGTGGCCAAGTCCATGGATTTTGTGATATCGAACTAGAGGAGAAAACACCAGGGAGTTGGTAATATGAACCAGTGACACGTCAGGAGCCAATTTCACCTTGACCATTTTTATATGACAAGCATCTGACGAGACTTCGAGTCACCCACAACTGGCTATGCTCTTCATTCCGCATCAACAAGCTAATCAGATTACTTGACATTGAACGCGAGAACACAGCCAGAACTATGCGTACGGATATGTTACAGTGAAGATACACAGATGGATAAATAGGTGCAGTGTATATATTGACCAGGGCCCAAAGACATGGCAAATATGCTCTTACGGAGCAACCCCATGATCAAATGTGAATTTCAAACGCGATTTAGTGAGGCTCTGGTAGAAAGGCCGTTGGGCAAACTATTGACGTGTTCCACAACTTGACAGTCACCAGATATGAGGGTCTACACAAACGGCTGGTGGAGTAGACAATGTCCAACCTGTTACCCGCAAAGTTTACACTTTACACAAGCATGCTGTCACCAGATATGAGGGGCTACAGAAACGACTAGTGGAGGAGACAATGTGCAGCCTGTCATCCACAAAGCTCACACCAGCAGACTGTTTTCTAAGCGCCTTTCCAGTCTTAATCAATGATGGTGGGATATTTCCGTAAAATCGTGACATCTGTGCAGCTGGGCAGCTTTCTACAGTTTCTAAACCGGCCGCAGGGCTCTGAGGGCGATGTAAAAAAAAACATATGACCCGAGAAGTGGTGAGAAATCGCTAAGTTGTCCACCGCGTTCCAAAAATGCCCGAACTGCTCATGCAGGTAGGTTGCTATGTTGCCGGCGTTTCAGCCCTGGAAGCGTTGCACCTCCGGACTTGGGACGTTGCGAACCTGCGGTCATGCGGGACGCCTTGTTGGCACCTCGCTGTGTGACGCGGTGTGGCCCGCTGTGTGACGCAGTGTGGCCCGCTGTGTGATGCGGTGTGGCCCGCTGTGTGGTGCGGTGTGGCCCGCTGTGTGACGCGGTGTGGCCCGCTGTGTGACGCGGTGTGACTCGCTGTGTGATGCAGTGTGACCCGCTATGTGACGCGGTGTCGCCCGCTGTGTGGCGCGGTGTGGCCCGCTGTGTGATGCGGTGTGACCCGCTGTGTGATGCGGTGTGACCCGCTGTGTGATGCGGTGTGACCCGCTGTGTGATGCGGTGTGGCCCGCTGTGTGATGCGGTGTGGCCCGCTGTGTGATGCGGTGTGGCCCGCTGTGTGATGCGGTGTGGCCCGCTGTGTGATGCGGTGTGGCCCGCTGTGTGGCGCGGTGTGGCCCGCTGTGTGATGCGGTGTGGCCCGCTTTGTGGCGCGGTGTGGCCCGCTGTGTGATGCGGTGTGGCCCGCTGTGTGATGCGGTGTGGCCCGCTGTGTGATGCAGTGTGGCCCGCTGTGTGATGCGGTGTGGCCCGCTGTGTGATGCGGTGTGGCCCGCTGTGTGATGCGGTGTGGCCCGCTTTGTGGCGCGGTGTGGCCCGCTGTGTGATGCGGTGTGGCCCGCTGTGTGATGCGGTGTGGCCCGCTGTGTGATGCAGTGTGGCCCGCTGTGTGATGCGGTGTGGCCCGCTGTGTGATGCGGTGTGGCCCGCTGTGTGAT
The DNA here is from genome assembly GCA_034440575.1 of Imbricaverruca yamaguchii. Lineage (NCBI taxonomy): Eukaryota > Metazoa > Arthropoda > Thecostraca > Neoverrucidae > Imbricaverruca > Imbricaverruca yamaguchii. Next base: position 2,679,532 of record JAOTOL010001639.1, on the reverse strand, counting down.
GCGGTGTGGCCCGCTGTGTGATGCAGTGTGGCCCGCTGTGTGACGCGGTGTGACCCGCTGTGTGATGCGGTGTGACACGTGCATACTGGGAGGTGGCGAGGAGGGTACAGCAGGACATTCAGGCTGGGGAAGATCCGAGGAACAGCGGAGACGGTGATTTAGTGATGGGATTACCAGTACCTGGACGTCACGTTATTGGAGGGGACCAGTGCGACTGGTGAAGCTGGGTATTTCCTCCAGTCTTCAGCCAACGGACACGTGGGCTGTTCGGCGGGTACAACAAATTACTTTAAAGAGCAGTCGAGTATCCTGAATCCTACTGGAATGTGTGTTCTGAAGATTTGCTGGTATTTCGCCTGTAGCGCTGGGATGAAATTGATTAATCACATTGATTTTCGCCCGAAACTTGGCCTACCCGTAGTCAAAGGTGCTGAATCGTATAACCATTTTGCCAATTGTATTGGTTGTGCCCTAGAAGACGACAATAGGCGGTCTGTGGCCACCCAAAATTCGGACATGCACCCAAAACTCAGACGTGCCGGTATTTTTTCCAGCCCAATTGTCGTTCTGTTGTTCGTTCTGTCACATCTTTTTCTTGCATAGTAGCGTAAAATATTAATCAGCATGTGTGTATTATATTTACATCTATGTTTGAACTAGGATCGCAATGTGTCCATGACTTGCCGAGTATTCACCTGAAGCGTAATCAATGATGTATTAATAGTTTGCCGTTTAATGATTATATCTGTGGAAGTGTCCCATATTTACCTTCGTAGTAGGTAGTGTTTGCCCTCAGCATTCGTGCAGGCACCTTGGGCAAAAATACTGCTGGTTTCACGTTTGTATTAACCCGCGGCGTCTTTCCGGTCAAATCCTCACACCCTGTCTCGGGGGGGGGGGCGGTTGAAGACCCCCCTCTAAAATCCAAACCAAGCATCGTACGAAAACGAAAGAGGTGTCATCGGAAAGCGCTCGATGAGTAGGGTCCGGGTTCATCCTCCAAAACAATTTCCCCCCAAAAGTGTCGTCACCAGGGGGCTATATTTTCACCACTTTTCACGGCTTACATTATTTTTTTTTTACTCTGGTGAGTTCATTTTGGGGGATATATGACAAAAGACTTATTTCGAATGAGAAAAGGATCGCGAAATCGACCAGAGCTATGATTTGTCTTGGCCCCTAAAAAAAAATGTTATTTTTGTGAAATTCCAAAATTTTGAGTTTCCAAGTTTCCTTTAATTTTCCTTTTCCCAATGGGTAGAGCAGACCGAGAAACGTTGTTGGAAGTCAATTTGCCCCGATAAAAAAAAAATGCTTACTTTAGCCAGAATCCTGTATTTGAACTGTAATTTGGCAAATACGCAAAATTTATATGTAGTCAAAAACAAAAACAAATGAAAAATTCCACTGGTACGTTTTGTTGCGTCCGTAAAGATAAGCAAACGCTGACAGTTTCATTAAAATATCTGTATCCGTTAAAGCGTGACGACTGGATGAACATTTTCGGAGGTGACCTCACTTGACCTTAACTAACTCGTTGACCCTAAATGACCTGACTTCAAAATTTTGAAAACTCGTACCAAATTGATGTGGAAAAACGTATGCCAAATTTGGGCGAGCTACCGCGCGCCGTTCGTTCACTATCCGCGAAATACCTGAGGGGGCGGTTGAATACCCCCCGCGAGACGAGACGGGTTAAGTCAAACTAACTACCCTACAAGCATTGAATATGTCATTGCAGCGACTGTGACGTAGCGAGGGTAATTGGTATGGAATAAAAATTGGCATGCACATGCTTGCAGCTTGAGAGTTGTTTCCTTTGCCTTTTGCTTTCCTTTCTGTTTGCTTGCACTCGGGAAAACGCATTGTCACCATACCGTAACTTATTACATGCTAAAAGGATATCCATGATGAACATACATCCATGTGCTGACAGCATCCATCTCTAAACCAGTGGCTGTCCTCGTTTGAAGTAACTTGTCCGACATATTTTTCACAAAACCAAGATAAGCAAATCCGTAAGCGAATTATTTCATGTGCTGTCATTTTTCCGAGCAATAACACTGACTTGGAATGCTGACGACGTGACATGAGACCTGACCGAGGAGAACATTATTTTTTAAATGTAGCATAATGTACCACAACTTAGATCCAGTAGTAAGTTTAAAATGAAAAGGCTCCATTGTTTGTAGCGCCGTCATTGTATTTTTGTCGCGTTTTTCCTTCATTGATTCTTTCAACGAAGGAAAGATAGCCGCTCAGTGGTGAGGCCCGAGTCGCCAGAAGTGACGTCAGACACTGACCTATAGTGGGGTCAAACACGAGGACGAAGTGACGTCGGCCACTGAGCCGAAATGATGGTCAGCCGGGCAGATGGCGCGCATTTCGTGCCTCAACGCCGCGCGTCTCGCCCGCGGGACCGCAACGTCGTATTCTCTTCGCCTCATCTCAGTGGACTAGTTCTGTCGCATCACGTGCAGACTGCTTCGCCGACGGCACGACCGTGGCTGCACCGCTATAGTGGGCCGGCCAAGCCGTGCATGTGCCAGCCGGACGGCGTCCGCTCGGTATCCGCTCGGTGTCCGCTCGGTGTCCGCTCGGTGTCCGCTCGGCGTCCGCTCGGTGTCCGCTCGGTGTCCGCTCGGTGTCCGCTCGGTGTCCGCTCGGTGTCCGCTCGGTGTCCGCTCGGTGTCCGCTCGGTGTCCGCTCGGCGTCCGCTCGGTGTCCGCTCGGTGTCCGCTCGGTGTCCGCTCGGTGTCCGCTCGGCGTCCGCTCGGCGTCCGCTCGGCGTCCGCTCGGTGTCCGCTCGGTGTCCGCTCGGTGTCCGCTCGGTGTCCGCTCGGTGTCCGCTCGGTGTCCGCTCGGTGTCCGCTCGGCGTCCGCTCAGCGTCCGCTCGCCGTCCGCTCGGTGTCCGCTCGGTGTCCGCTCGGCGTCCGCTCGGCGTCCGCTCGGTGTCCGCTCGGTGTCCGCTCGGTGTCCGCTCGGTGTCCGCTCGGTGTCCGCTCGGTGTCCGCTCTGCGTCCGCTCTGCGTCCGCTCAGCGTCCGCTCGGTGTCCGCTTGGCGCCGTGTTAGGCCGCCAAGGAGGTGCATGGAGCGGAGTAAGGCTGCGTTGTGGAGCGGAGTAAGGTTGCGTTGTGGAGCGACGTAAGGCTGCGAGAAGAAAAAAACGCAGATTAGCTGTTGTGAGAAGACCCAGCTCATTACGGGCATCAGAAATGTGATCAAATTTCCGTAGACCTGGCACGACTCTAGTGGCGAAGTTAATGATCTTGTCTAGTATGTGAATGTTTGCCGGCGACCCGCTCCCGTAAACAGACACGCAGTAGCGGATGTTGGATATAACTATGTTGTTGTCTAAAGTGAGGAGTATACTGGTGGACAGATGGTGGCGCGGGTGGCTCAGGACCATAAGGAATCCAGTGCACTTGGGGAGACCACGGCAATTAGCCACATACGAATCTCATGACATGCAACGATCAAATGACATCCCGAAGTTTATACACGACTGGTTCTCACTTGTTACGGCGTCCCTGAAGTACCCCGTATCGGGTTAATTTTGCGATTTTCACGCGATCCAAACGCGAGGGGCTGAGTTTTGGTCGGGTTTACATTCAAACCCTTATCCAGAAAATAGTCGTGGGCTTGGCTCACACATTTATCTATCTGACTTAGCAGATTGGGAAGATCGTATTTGTGGCCGGAGATGAGGTCGGGTGTCGTCCGCGAACTTAGCCACGTGTGCTACCGAACGTGCAGACTGAGGTCATTCGAAAAGATAAAATAAAGGAGTGGGCCTAGCGATGAGCCTTAGCAAAACACCTATGTTGTTTTGGAGAAAGGAGAGATGCCTGTTTCCGCGTTCATCTGAGATGCTAACAGCCTATGTGTGACCTCCCAGATACGCCAGAAACGAGTCAGTATCGATTCCATGGAGTTCTAGTTTAGTGAGCAGTTTGGTGTTCGCCGCACTTGAGCTGTGCTGTAATGGGAAGCATTCGCTGAACCCAACTGGTCGAGCTAGGGTGTGACCTAAACCCCGGGTCCCTGGATACTTGGTATGATTGGGCTATTTCGTTTGATATCACGAATTAGTGAATGTATTTCAATTGCAAAAGTACGAAGAAAACGAATATACCAAATGTGCCAATTCCTTCGCCTTCCTTAAAATATTCAAAGATGTAAAAGTTTAGCATTTATACAACATGGAAATGACACAATAGGTTTCAGAAGAATCAGCCTCATGTAAAAAATAGTGATTAGTGAAACGTTTTGCGTGGTAGTCATGTTTTGCGTAAACTATGGCAATGACTTAGTCTGCTGTAAAATATATGTCCTATATGCTGTTATATATGTGTGCATATATTATATATATAAATATATATATGCATCTATGTATATTTTGCTATAGTCGTGGTCAGAATGTCCGTAGACAAATGTCTAGTTAATGACAGAGAAGATACGCAGAAACGCCCGTAGGGAATAATCCATCCACCATGGGGGTCGGGCTAATGACTCATAAACTTTCAACTGATCCTACTCCACCACCCGATATCTACTTCAACACTATTTCTTATGTCTTAGGTTGCTTTGACCTATTCGCTCGCAGTTTTCCTCTTAATATTTCCTGAATCCCTGGGAGACGCATCCTTTCTCCCTCTACCGCCTTTACTATAGCCGATGTGATTATTCAGCAGAACCACCTGTCTGGTCGTCCTGCCTCTAGCTGTCCCCAGGGCGCCGCCATGTCAGCAGATTCGCCGCCGCTCCTCCCAGCAGCATGCTCCCACATGCCTGTCCCTTCCGTCCCAACGCGGCGCTGCAAGCATCGTCCCGGAGCGGATTGATAGGCTGTTGCCCATCGCTGACCCATCAGTGAGAGCCCAGTGAGAGGACCCATCACCGGGGCGGCTGGACAGTGCTTCGGAGGTCCCCGCCATTCGGATATACGCTGCGACAGATATATCATCACGAACTGACCGGAACGGCCGGCCGCTGTGGTCTCGCCGCTGCGTGTCTGGCTCACATTGAGAGGCCACTCGAGCCTCCCGAGGTGAAGTGTGATGTGCTGATTCCGGAGCAGAAGCCTGCCAATAGGCCGACTGCAGCCCCGTGCCAGTGATGAAGGGTCGCTTCGTCAGACCCCACACCCTCCCCAGGGAACCGCCGGGTCACTGTGACCGCCTCCGACTCGGACTCGAGTGCTTCTGCTGTGAGGAGACTATTGCTTCCCCGCGGAGATTGTCGCTGCTGTGTGCAGACTGCCGTTGCTGTGCGTAGACTGCCGTTGCTGTGTGCAGACTGCCGCTGCTGTGTTGAGACTGCCGCTGCTGTGCTTAGACTGCCGTTGTGTGAAGAATGGCACCGCTGTATGGCTGTATGAAGACTGTCCCTGTTGTGTGTAGACTGTCTCTGCTGTGTGTAGGCTGCCGATGCTGTGTGCAGACTGCCGATCCTGTGTGCAGACTGCCGCTGCTATGTGCAGACTGCTGCTGCTGTGTGCAGACTGCCGATGATGTGTACAGACTGCCGATGCTATGTGCAGACTGCCGATCATGTGTGCAGACTGCCGCTGCTATGTGCAGACTGCTGCTGCTGTGTGCAGACTGCCGCTGCTGTGCTTAGACTGCCGCTGATGTGTGGAGACTGCTGTTGCTGTGCGTAAGCTGTCGCTGCTGTGTGCAGACTGCCGCTGCTATGTGCAGACTGCTGCTGCTGTGTTCAGACTGCCGATGATGTGTGCAGACTGCCGCTGCTGTGTGTAGACTGCCGTTGCTTTGTGTAGACTGCTGCTGCTGTGTTCAGACTGCCGTTGCTGTGTGCAGACTGCCGCTGCCGTGTGGAGACTGCTGTTGCTGTGTGTAAGCTGTCGCTGCTATGTGCAGACTGCCGTTGCTGTGTGCAGACTGTCGCTGCTGTGTTGAGACTGGTGTTGCTGTGTGTAAGCTGTCGCTGCTATGTGCAGACTGCTGTTGCTGTGTGCAGACTGCCGCTGCCGTGTGGAGACTGCTGTTGCTGTTGTGTGTAGACAGCCTTTGCTAGGTGGAGCCGTGCGCCGTATGTCACTGCTGTCACGATAAGGCGTCATAAGTCGCTGCTGTCACCATCAGGTACCGCTGTTGAGAATTGCGACCAGCCATGACCCATCGAAGGTCGCTTTAATTATTTCTCATGTACGTTATCTGGGGTATTGCTTCACGGCCCACAAAAGGACGAACATTTCAACGAGTGTTTTCTGATTGGTCGAAGCACTGTTGGCCTCGAGTCAGCTGACAGTCAGCTGACAGTCAGCCAGAGAGTCAACCATGCAGTCAGCCAAACAGTCAGCCAGACAGTCAGCCAGACAGTCAGCCAAATAGTCAGCCAAACAGTCAGCCAGACAGTGGGCGAGACAGTGGGCGAGACAGTGGGCGATACAGTGGGCCAGACAGTAGGCCAGACAGTGGGCGAGACAGTGGGCGAGACAGTGGGCGATACAGTGGGCCAGACAGTCAGCCAGACAGTGGGCGAGACAGTGGGCGAGACAGTGGGCGAGACAGTGGGCGATACAGTGGGTCAGACAGTAGGCCAGACAGTGGGCGAGACAGTGGGCGATACAGTGGGCCAGACAGTAGGCCAGACAGTGGGCGAGACAGTGGGCGATACAGTGGGCCAGACAGTCAGCCAGACAGTGGGCGAGACAGTGGGCGAGACAGTGGGCGAGACAGTGGGCGATACAGTGGGTCAGACAGTGGGTCAGACAGTGGGCCAGACAGTGGGCCAGACAATTAGCAGGTGTCATAGCAAAAAGGCACAAAGCAAATATTAACAGCGAACGCATCCATAACGTCACATTCTAACAGGCATCTCATAACAAAAACATCAACGTAAGCATTCAAAGTATCAGCCTTGGATCTCGACATGTTGTACTAGCGGTGAATTAAGAGTTCAACAAGTTGATGCATGAATTGTGAAACACCTGCTTGTCGGTTCTGTAGGCACCGAAGTGCAGCAACACCTTACGTTGGACATTTCCTGATGCATTGCCACCAACGTCAGCAGCACATTGCTTGCAATATTCTTAAGCTGCTGGCAGTAATTCAGGAAGTTCAAGTTTGGTTAGCTATCTGGGCTTCCAATGGCATCGGCTGCGTTGATCACACAACGTCCAACAAAGTTCGAGTTAAGTACTTTGCGTAACATAACAATGTTTCCAACCATTCCGCGGTGGTAAACAACCGCACGAAAGCGCTAAGTATCCGTGGGAAGAGACTTGACAGTTGTCCTACTACAATGCTGCGGCGATGCGGCACGATCTGTTGCTATCGTCGCCTCGTCACACCCCAGGAACGCGTGTAGGATCGCTTAAGCAGGGACGAGGACCATTTGCTACTGGGGACCATCGGCACAACCCAGCTGAGTTCGGCCCGGCAGTAACGTTAAGGCAATGGGAGAGGTCCAGTGAATGCGGAGGCCAGGGCCGTGACTGTGGGGCCCCGCGGCCCCCGTATATGACATGCTGGGCGAATTCCAGTCCACCCACGTGCCTGCATCTGGGTGCCCAGCAGAAAGCCCCTGGGTTTCAAGCAGGGTGCACGCCTGTCGGCCGTCCTCGTCTGATGGCCGACGTGCGCTCGTCTCACCACCACGGCCCCGCCTGAGACGTACCCTGGCTGGTCCTCGTCTCACCACCACTGCCCCGCCTGCCTCGCCTGAGACGCACCCCGGCTGACCCTCGCCGTCGTCGACGGGCTTGCCATCGATAACGTGTTTGGCGTCTTAGGCGGCTCTGCCATGAGCCTAATGATCCGGCTGGCGGTCGAGTTCGGCTTGCTAATCCGGTAGCATGCTGTTGTCGACTTGGTGAGACGACGGGGGCCGTCGTCTGTTTGATAAGCAGGTTGGGGCTCCACCTGGTGGGCAGGTTGGAGCTCCTGGTAGACAGGTTGGAGGTCCGCCTGGTAGAGAGGTTGGAGCTCCGCTTGGTAGACAGGTTGGAGCTCCGCCTAGTAGACGGACTGGATGTCCTGGTAGACAGGTTGGAGGTCCGCCTAGTAGACAGGTTGGAGCTCCGCCTGGTAGACAGGTTGGAGCTCCGCCTAGTAGACGGGCTGGATGTCCTGGTAGACAGGTTGGAGGTCCGCCTGGTAGGCCGGCTGGGAGTCCGCCTGGTAGACAGGCTGAGTGTGTTCGCTGTAGGGCGGCCGCGGCCGACGGTCAGCGCGTCGTCCCGACTCCGGCAGGTAGGTGTCGGGGCCGAAGTATCGACTCAGGTAGTACAGTATGTGGATGGAGTATCCGCTGACGCCGGCCGTGCCCAGCACCAGCAGGCCCAGCTTGGCCAGCGTGGCGGCCGTCACGAACGCGCCGGCTGCTGGGCCGGCGAGCGCCAGCAGTGCCAGCACGGCCAGGGCGAGGCGCATCTCCGCGGCGGAGGTGGCGCGGTGCGAGCACGGGCGACGGAGCGGCGCAGCTGCTGGCGGCAGGCGGCGGGCAGGTCACCGGGCGTCCTGTAGGCGGCACGGTCCCAGCGCAACTGGCGCAGCTGATGCAGCTGGCGCAGCTGGCCGCACGTGCCCCATATCCCCTGCATACACTCTGCTCTTAGGTCAATGGCATGCACACTCTGGGCCGGACACGGCTCGACAGCGTGCTAGCACGTGACGACCGACGTCGGAGCAGCGACGGCGGAGAAAGCGGCGAAAGGCCCGTCTGCGGACGGACACTGGCGACATCCGGCCTGGATGCAGCGATTCTGCATCCCCATTCTGAACACTGGCACAGAAACGGGTTTCAGAGGGTAGTGGCAAATCGTATGCTTGGACAGAAACGTTCAGCTATTGCGGTTTGGAGTCTGGGAGTTTCAATTGTCGTAGATGATTTGGTGCTGAAAATTTGTGCTCTGTTATTAGTTTCGACCGCGGGAGATCCTCTTGCGATATGCCCCATCCTCTTGCATCGCTGTCATGCCTGGACCGGAAGTGGATGGAAGTATGACATACCGGAATGTGTTTTGTTGTTGTATATATACGCTACGAAGAAAGACGCTTTAACCTTCATCCGGGTATGGGCATTTTAGAGCCCCCTCACTGAGTTCCGATGTAGATAAACCAGGATAAAATGCAAAACACCGTTAAAGATCCCGGATCATGGAGAGCTCGAAGCGTAAATTGCATTTTGACCGATAATGATGTCATCAGATGTCATGTAAACATGTGCCCTGGGTGGGGGTGGGGGGGCGAATTTCGCCCACCATTCCGATTTTTCGTGCATAACTCCAGATCCCACGGGGCGATATACGCCATTTTTGGGTACCTACTTCGAAATGATCAGCGCGTTGCATAAAGCAAGAAGACGGAAGTCGGCCGAAACTTTTATTCGAGTTATTGGCCGTTAAAGCCGAGACATTTCGTACCGCCACACCACAAAAATCGGCGCTGATACGCTTCTCGTATATTAGCAAAATGGAAGTGTTCTTTCCAATATATGCATCCAATATACATCCAACAAGTCGCTAGCGACTTGTTGGATGTATATTGTTATGCTATGCAATTTCTAGGTCATGCTAGGTCACCGAGGTCAAGTCAGGTCAAGTTCACGACAGGTTAATGGAACCAAACTTCGTCAACTGGAATGTTGTCATAAATGCAAATGACTGCCATGCGATTGATATCACTTTGCATGTTACTCCCTACACATCCTGAAAACCAATGTTTGTCATTGTGTACCTAAGCGTTTCAATACTTCTTTCATGTACTTCACTCTATTCCTCCGCGAAGTCGATTGCGCTGAGCCGCCCGACGGAGCAGTCGAGCGGCCGGCCCGGTTACGGTAACTGAACCAGGTAATGACCTGATAAAGTGATGCTATGTAAGTGACCTGAGGTCAAATCCTGGGTCTAATATCTGTATTGCATCGTTAGTGATGTCAAAAACATCACTGATGCCCATTTTGGAGCATTTAGACCCAATCACAGCGTTCCATAACGATGCCAAACCAAGCCACGCAAAACAAGACAATTTTAAGATATGTGACCTCATTTGACCTTGAAGCTATTGGCCTAAGGTCATGAAATGTGCACACAATAAAAATTCACTACATTACCCATCCAGCCTGAGAATTTCGTTACTCCTGCTTTAATAGGAGCCGAGATCTTATGGGGCCGAATCCGCCCCCTCCAGTGCGCGTAATTTTCAGAGGCCCTCCAGGGCGGGCGTTAAGTTAATATACGGACCTAGTTTAAATCCCTCAAACGGTTAAATGGGCAGGTCTTGTTGTACTTCGGCAATGTGTTTCAAACACTCATGAAGCTGAATGTATTTACATTGAGCATAGTGAAAACAAATGTTCGGACAGGATAGGCTTGTTCGACTCGAAATCAGGCTTGAACGCCAGCTTTCAAACCACAGATGTTTGCGACAGAAAACATGCCATTGGCAAGTCAATGTATCCGCCTGGAGTGTACATCTCAGTATATGTTGTGTGCTAAGTCTATGTTGTGAGTAAGCCACAACTCATATTTCTTAATTTTTGCCTTGTTGAGTTCCGTTCCTAATAGGTTAACCCAGTGACATGATATTTATCTTTGGAAATGGCCTGGAATGAATGAATACATATGTATCGGGTCCTTTCAACAGAAGCATTCAATAAACAATGTGTGCACCCACTTGATATCCAATATCCTAATATCAGTTTAAGTCACATTGTATGGGCAAGTGAAATAAGTTCAAACTTGAATACTTTCGCTTTTCACGGGTATCACTTTTCAAACATGAATATGTGTTCCAAGAATAACTGGTACGATACAGAAACGTCTCTGTAAACTGTCCAGCATCTGATCTAGCGATCTGACTTAGGTTACTCTGGAACTACGTATATATTGATGAAATGATCACTTTAGCCTTCACCTATGTGCACACTGCTTGGAAAGTAAGTCCATGCAAGCGTCAAATACGGTCAAATGAGATCAGACCACAAAGGGACAAGTCATCTCAGGTCATTAGTTTGCCATCCAATGTCATGTCAGAAGACACAGGCTGCGTTGAAACCGAATTCAGTAATATCTAGATGAGGGACAACAACATTCCGTATAGGGTGGCGTTGTGCAGAATGTACATGAGAGGTGCCTTGACCCATGGCTGGAGATCCCGGGACGGTCGGGCGCGGTGGTCCGTACGTGGTGGTTTGGTACCCCGTGCTAATGATAATTTGTGAGTTTCCAGAGCCAGCGTGGAAATAAGGGGTGGACCCCAGACTTGGTGAGATATCTCCATTGTCGAATACTCTCCATGAGTTAATTATTAACAATAAATGCCTGCTATTCCTCTTACGTCACTATTTTGAAGCAAATGTTAAAATTACAGGCGTCATCACACCGATATTGTTACATATCACTTTAAGGCATAAATCTTACTCTGTCCCTCAGGTAACTTGACACCAATAACTCAGGTGTGTCATGTCGCCAACAGATGTCAGCTTTACGACTGCCCCAATAGTTATCAGTTGAACGACTGCCCCAATAGCTATCAGTTGAACGACTGCCCCAATAGCTATCAGTTGAACGACTGCCCCAGTAACTATCAGTTGGACGACTGCCGCAGTAACTAACCGTGTGCTTTTGTCGGTGTCCATGCCGTGTGTTTGTGTCGGTGTCCATGCCGTGTTTTTATGTCGGTGTCCATGCCGTGTGTTTATGTCGGTGTCCATGCCGTGTGTTTGTGTCAGTGTCCATGCCGTGTGTTTGTGTCGGTGTACATGCCGTGTGTTTGTGTCGGTGTCCATGCCGTGTGTTTATGTCGGTGTCCATGCCGTGTGTTTGTGTCGGTGTCCATGCCGTGTGTTTGTGTCGGTGTCCATGCCGTGTGTTTGTGTCGGTGCCCATGCCGTGTGTTTATGTCGGTGTCCATGCCGTGTGTTTGTGTCAGTGTCCATGCCGTGTGTTTGTGTCGGTGTCCATGCCGTGTGTTTGTGTCGGTGCCCATGCCGTGTGTTTATGTCGGTGTCCATGCCGTGTGTTTGTGTCAGTGTCCATGCCGTGTGTTTGTGTCGGTGTACATGCCGTGTGTTTGTGTCGGTGCCCATGCCGTGTGTTTGTGTCGGTGTCCATGCCGTGTGTTTGTGTCAGTGTCCATGCCGTGTGTTTGTGTCGGTGTACATGCCGTGTGTTTATGTCGATGTCCATGCCGTGTGTTTGTGTCGGTGTCCATGCCGTGTGTTTGTGTCGGTGTACATGCCGTGTGCTTATGTCGGTGCCCATGCCGTGTGTTTGTCTCGGTGTCCATGCCGTGTGTTTATGTCGGTGCCCATGCCGTGTGTTTATGTCGGTGCCCATGCCGTGTGTTTGTCTCGGTGTCCATGCCGTGTTTTGTGTCAGTGTCCATGCCGTGTGTTTGTGTCGGTGTACATGCCGTGTCTTATGTCGGTGTCCATGCCGTGTGTTTGTGTCGGTGTCCATGCCGTGTGTTTGTGTCAGTGTCCATGCCGTGTGATTGTGTCAGTGTCCATGCCGTGTGCTTGTGTCGGTGTTCATACTGTGTTCGTGAGTGGTACCAAGCGCTGCTGTGGAGTGGGCTTGTGAATGCCGGTGTGGTTATGCTGTGCTACAATAGGTGTGGTGGTAGCGTGTAGCACGTAAGTAGGCGCAGGGCAGGATCACAGCGGAGATAACTAATTGGCATAGGGGAAGGCTTACAGCGCATAAATGCAGGCAGGAGAAATGAAGAGAGCATAAAGAAAACATAAAGTATGTGCTTGAAGAGAGCACAAAGTACAGTAGAGGGAAAGGTTCGCAAGAGGCACTACGGCCAAATCGTAGGTGAAAGCTTCGCATAATTATTGGTGTTGTCAACATCTGACTTAAGGATTTACCTTGCATGCCACAGCACACAATGCAAAGTCATAGGAACTATTGATGCATTGGCATGGCGAAATATTTGGGGTTCGCTAACAAACAAAAAATTTGGACTTATTTGGAATAACAGCATGAAGGCGAACCGGAATGCAGAAAGTGAGAAGTAGACGAGGTGGTGCACGTGCGTGTGTGCGTGTGCAAGGCTGAATATCTTTTACCAAGCCAGATGGTTCAGGTCATCATCTTTCGGACATGTTTTTAAGTTGAATAAGGGAAATTATAAATTAACATTAGCAGGTCACCAAATAGGATCCCTAGCCGTCCCGACCGTCCTGAGATTGTCAGTCATGTGCGTGTGTTGTAGGTGGCAGGTGGCAGGCTGGTTGGAACTTGGGGCACTGGCACTACCACTAGCGCAGAAAATGGCCTTGGGTTCATCTTTGGCGGGGATGACCTTGACCCTGGTCGTCAGGCTAGCTCGGTCCGAACGGTCCTGATAGCTTGTAGCGTTTTTTTGCATATTTAGCTCGAACGTTTGGAGGAGAGGCTTTCCAGAAAAGGATTATGCGTTCAGTATAATTTTTTTTTTCCTTGGAACCTGGCCTGTGACGGGACCTGGGAATTTATACTGAACGATATAATTTAAGCCAGGTTTGCCTTTGGGCTAATGCTTACACGAACACCTTGTTTCCGCGTCTCCGTTCTTAACAGGATACTTATTAGCTGGTGGTCCTCTTTGCCGGGCTAGGAGGGGAGCGAAAAGCGAATGCATTTTAAAATATGAATGTTGCACGACCGAAATTTCAAGAGATTGACGTTTAGGCGTATTGGCCGTAATTCAATAAAATTAGAATAGTCTCGGGGAACCAGTGGATCTGCGCCTGCGACTACATCACCCCCCAGCGGATAATAGTCTCGAGGAATCTCGTAGATCCGCTCCAGCGTCTCCGACATCACTCCCAGTCGAGGTAGAGTCAGCTCAGGTGACTGCTCGGTCACACATACACCGCATTATGTAGGTTTTCAGAGCCTGGCTCCACCTCCGACTTACCAGTGCAAAGCGCAGCCCGGGGCTCTAATCGACTGACGACCGGCGCCGGCAAAGCCTTCATGCTGAAGTCACTCCAGTGCTTGGAAAAAAACTACTAACGACTTGATTAAAGGTAGTTAAGCCAATAACACTTGAGTAATTGGCGAATACCAATTTAATCACAACTTAGATTAGCTCTTGGAATATCAAACACGCATCCAGATGGGCGGAAGTGAAAAATCCACTTCCACCTTCAGAACCTGTCGATGCGCGCATTTTCCAAAGCATACAAAATCTTCACCGGGTTTCTGCCCATTTGTCATATTCCTCCTTTCATAATTTTGATCCCACAGTTTGCATAGTGTTGAGATACGACTACATACACATTTTCTTAATAAAATATTGCCATGTCAGCAGTGCAGTATCAATGCCACGAGGATTATCGGAGCGGTGAGCCAATGGACGCAATTAACTTTGTATACCATTAGAAGTTATGGTGAGCACCACTAGTCTTGAAATGTCATTCAAATATACTTATTATTGGCAAGTAAGATCCCATGGTGTCGCCGACATGAGTCCAAGCACTATTGATTTTGACTTTAATTCTCAACATACTTATAACTACTACATCCTATCCATCACCACTTGGCCGATAATTGTGAAGCATATCCTACTGCTAGCCAGTTTCCTCGGAGGAAACTGGAAGGTGGCGTGTCGATCCGTATCCCACCTCCTCTTAGGCCGTCTCCCGGGGCACTGCGGTCACTACTATAGTTTACACGGTTCCACAGCCTGGTCATTATACCTGCCCGGGGCACTGTGGTCATCACTGCAGTCTGCATGGCCCCACAGCCTGGTCCAGCTACCGAGCCTGTTGCTAAGGCCGGTCGAGTGACTAGGCAAGCCGGGCGAACAACTAATTAGAAGCTCATTATGTGAGTCCGATGGGAGTGGCTTAGTCTCCAGTCGAGAGGTGGGCTGGTGTGTCAGCGGACTGAGATCGTCGTTGGCCATCGTCTTCCACGTAGTCTTATATCAGCCTGGATAGCATCCGATCGATAGGTGCAGAGGTCTAGCTCACACGTATTTGAATCATGAAGGAAGGCTGTGGTCCTTCCAGATTTAATCGCGGTCTTGTTATGAGCCTAGGATAGTTCTGAAGCATGTACCTACCACCCCACGACCCAAGACATAACACTCGCTTCCTCGCGTATAGCCCTCACCCTATCCTGGACATCCGACTCCGATCCACACTTTAGCGACCACCCATTCATCGCCATTACCTTCCACCAAATCCAGAGCATTGGCCCACCCACTCCCCAGGCAGGCCGGTGGAACCTCAAAAAAAAAGCATCCTGGGTCGCCTTTTCAGAACCCTTAGCCACACAAACGGTCCACAATCCATAGCTCACTGCTCATTATTTAAACACCTCCCAACACAAGCATTACACGCACTACTCGACACCTATATCAACGCCTGGACAACATACACACATGTCCACAATGTTGCTCACACGCTCTACTCATACCTATCCCTAAACTAAACACATATCCAACCCTATGCGACTCTTACCGTCCTATCGCACCAACCAGCTGTATGCACAAACGTTTCAAACGCCTTGTTAACAAATGTCTTCTATACCTTATCTAAACTAAAAAAACTGACCTCTCCCATACAATCAGGCTTTATCCCTAACAGATCCTGTCTCGAAAATCTGATCTACCTCACCACACACATTCAGAAAGTCGCAGCAAGGAAACGCTCCACTGTCGCCGTCTTCCTGGACCTAAAATAAGCGTCGACACCATCAATATAATACCACTACTACAAAACCTATACAACAAAGACATACAGGGCAGACTACTACACTGTCTTCATTTCCCTCTCTTAACTCGTTCGTATCATGTTAAAATTGGACCCATACTTCGGACACCAAATTCCCCAAAACCGGAGGAGTGCAAAGTTCTGTCCTCAGTCCCCTTCTATTTATTTTATGTCTAAATTCAGTCATCACCGACAACCTTCCGGCCAAAATGGCAATCTATGCAGACGACATAGTCGCATGGAACTCACACGAATCACCAAACCACGCACTAGGAATGCTACAAAACTCATCAGCAGAACTACACAACAAACTCGCCTTACTGAATTTACACATCGCATTACACAAATCCAAATGTATGATTTTCGGCTACAACAAATACACAGACTTACAACCACAAAAAGTGGACAACACACCCATACCATTCGTTACCAGATCAAGATGTCTGGGTGTCACATAAGACCCGCAACTCAGCTTTCGGCTACACATCTTCGAAATTCAATATATCCGCATAAAAAGAATGAACATTCTCAGAGCACTATTAACTGGAGATCCGACCGAAATACACTTATAGCTCTTTACAAACCACTAATTCGGCCAATTTTGGAATACGGATCCCCACTCTTCGAAAACGCTGCTAAATCAAATCTCAAAATTCTTGACCCTGTTCAACGTCAATGCTTAATAATAGCCACAGGAGCCTACATCAACTCACCTTTTCTCGCTCTGCACATATACAACCGCACCATACCAGAACTACTGCCATACACCCACAGAAGCACTACTAAGATACCACTACAAAACGCAACTTATCACACAACACCCGTGCACTCAGGCGTTAAAACTTCCCACCACACGCGTACACCAACTCATGAACACCAACTCATGAACCAACTCATACTCCCCACAGCAAAGTCACTTCCGCCACCCATTGCATGGTGGGAACACCAATCACCCAAGACACACCGCCTCATAGACAACCCAAAGCATACACACACAGAAGCACAAATGCAACAGCTCTTCCTCCAGTTCAAATCACAATATGCAAATTACAACATCATTTACACCAACGGACCAAAAGCACATGCACAGCGGACGGGTACAGCGGCGGTGCTGTACCCCAGCGTAGCACCGCCGCGGGCATCCTTCGTGCTCGTCTGCATGACACAGCATCCACCTGCACAGCAGAACTATTCGCGATTTTCTCAGCATACTCTACGATTTATAAAACATAAATCGAACACGACATCATGGCCACTGACGCAAAATCAGCACTACAATCACACGCATCACCAAAAGCAGACACCCCTTATTCCCAAAATACTGTGCATTCACAAACAACTCAACGCCTGACAACGCCCACTTCTTCTATGGATCCCAAGCCACACAAACATTCAAGGAAACGAACACGCAGACATCGAATCCAACATAGCCACAACACTGCAACAAACCACACCATGCCCATTTACACAATCCAACTACTACCCCACAATACATCATGCAATCAACAAACACATTCAACAAGAATGGGACACAACAATCACGCAACTACACGAAATACACCCAAAACACGAACTCTGGCATACTATCAACCAAAACACCAGACTAAATGAACGAACACTAACACGACTACGTCTCGGACACACTGCACCTGCACACTCCTACCTCATACTACAACGTCCGTGACCACAAAGTACAACATGCCAACGAACACTCACAATTAAAAGCACACTCATATACTGCACCAAATATACCACCGGAAGACAACCATCACAAACTACTGCAACACGAACAACATTCCACTAAACCTCACTACTCTCCTCAACGACGACCATCCAACATTACACGAACACCTCTTCCACTTTCTCTCTATTACACGCCTACTAGAAAATCTATGAAAAAAGGATTTTGGGGAAAAGAAAAGAATAGAAGGGAAGAAAAATAAAAAGATACTTTCAAAAGAAAAACAGAAAATGAACAAAAAGCTGCACAAAGATATGCTCAAAAAAAGCAAAACCTATAAAAAAACAAACAAAGATAAGAAATATAAAACACTAATCCCCAGGTGACACTAAAACAAAATTAATTGCAATGTTCAACTCTGGCGATGACCCGACCCCAGCCCCCCAATGACACCCCCACCCCAACTTGGCACCGCCCGGACTAGCAAATCTTCTCTTCCGTACCAACTACAGCTTCGACCAGAACCACCACTTCATCTGCCTACTACAAGCCAACTCAACTATACTCATCTCTACGCTTCAAGCTTCAAGACGGCTCAGCTCTACCTCGACACGCCTCAACAAGCCAGCTTTATTCGTTTTCGCTATGTTATGTCTTCATCACGATACTCCTCATGCCCCTTCATCCACCAGCCAAAAACCCCCCCCCCCCAACATCACCCCCCCTAACCCCCCCCACCCACCCACCACACAAACACATGTACACACACACACACTTTTTTTTGGGAAAAGTTTTTTTTTTTATTTTTTTTTTTTTGAAAAAGGGGTTTTTTTTTTTTTTTAATTCTTAATTTTTTTTCTTTGTTCTTTTTTTTTTTTTTTTTTTTTTTTTTTTTTTTGTTTTGCATTGTTTTTTGTGTTTTGGGTTTTTTGTTGTTTTTTTTTTGTGTTTTGTTTTTTTGTTTTTTTTTTGTTTTTTTTTTTTTTTGTTTTTTGTTGTTTGTTTTTTTGTGGAGACGTGGATTTTTTTTGTATGTTGTTTTTACGAGAGTAAGGGAAAGTGTTGTTGAGGTGTCTGAAGACAGCAGGCGAAAAGAGAGAGTGAGAACTGACTTGAGGAAAGCAGTCGAGAAGAGACGGTTAGTGCCCACACAGAGGAGCAAAAAGCTGCCAATTCACCATTCACGGTATGCGACAGAGTTAGATGTAAAAAGATCAGAATGCAAAACCGCAAGCTGTGTAGAGTAAGTTCATGTTCTAATTTCCACACGTCCCATTCGAATTAAGTGCATCGCCATCAGACGATTTTCGTTAGATTTGTGCCAGAGCGCCTCGAAGCCAAAAAAGCAACAAAAACGTTAACTCTGTCACCGCGCCGTTCTACCCGTGAATATGAGTTGGAGGAGCTGGCAGTTGGATGGTGTGACAAAAGGCACAGCCAATCGGTGCCAGGGCCCCACCATCCGTCCTTCTCCCTCCCATTGGTAACGAAAAATTCACTAAATCAAACGATACATTCTGCGATTTTCACCACGCAATACTGTAAATGATCGGCGCGCTTTTCTCACCAGAAACTTTTAATGTTTGATCACATTTTTTGGGGCCCCCTTCAGAACATCCTGGCTGCACCACTGGGTGTGAAATGTGCGACAGTCTCTAGAATGTCACACAAGTGTATTTAGAACCATACAAATTTCAGAGCATGGCTACCCGTGTCGACACACTCATACTACTTGTTGATGGACACCGGTGCCAAATTTCACCGCGAGGAAAGGTAACCATTGAATAATTTTCAACTGGAGGCCGCAACCATTGAGAGAGAGAGAGAGAGAGAGAGAGAGAGAGAGAGAGAGAGAGAGAGAGAGAGAGAGAGAGAGAGAGAGAGAGAGAGAGAGAGAGAGAGAGAGAGAGAGAGAGAGAGAGAGAGAGAGAGAGAGAGAGAGAGAGAAAATGGAATTGCCCAACCATGCAAGAACTTAATCATATTGCCGGAGACGTCTTCCCAGTTGCCGGCTTTGTTCATCAGAAATGCTGGAGCCTGCCTTTGAAGCATGAGGCTGAGAATTAAGCTTCTTCAAGATCACCGTGATTAGGGCATATTCAAGGCTGGCGCACTAGCTTCGGCAGCGTGTCTTTCAACCAAGATTTCTGATGAATGATTCTTAACCCTTATAATTGGTGGGCGCCGGAATTGTAGGTGGGGTAGCATGTTCAGAAAGGCAATGCAGCATTTGCATGCATTTGCATGGTTTGCATTTATTAGACTAAATGAAGTGCAATTATAACATTGCAGACATGACAAACCATCCACCCCCAAAACACACCATCCACCATCCACACCATGCCATCCACCCGCCAAAACATTTTCCCCAAAAAATGACGTCACCAGGGGGCTAGATTTTCACGACTTTTCACGACTTACATTATGTTTTTGACTCCGGGAAGTTCATTTTGGGGATATATGAAAAACCAAAATGTATTTGGAATGAGAAAAGGACAGCGAAATCTACCAGGGCCATACAATTTCCACCCCCCCCCCCCACACATAATTTTTTTCTTCTCATTTCTTGAAATTTAGAAATGTTGAGTTTTCAAGTTTTCTTTAATTTTCCCTCTCCAATTGCTAGAGCAGACCGCGAAACGTTGTTGGAAGTCAACTTGCCCTAATAAAAAAATGCTTACTTTAGCTAGAATCTTCTATTTGAACTGCAATTGGCAAATATGAAAAATTTATAAGTAATCAAAAACGGACAAAATGAAGTATTCCACTCATACGTTTTGTTGCATCCCTAAAGATAAGCAAACGCTGAAAGGTTCATTAAACTATCTGTATCCGTTAAAGCGTGACGACTGGTTGAACTTTTTTGGAGGTGACCTCACTTGACCTTGACTAATTCGTTGACCCTAGATGACCTGACTTCAAAATTTGAAACAGCATGCCAAATTAATGTGGGGAAAGGTATGTCAAATTTGGGAGCGCTACCGCGCGCCGTTCGTCCACTATCCGCGAAAAACCTGAGAGGGGCGGTTGAAGACCCCCCGAGACGGGACGGGTTAATCGATATATTTTGATGTTGTAATTCAGAGCATGAACAACTTCCAAGTTGGCTTTCAGAAGATACGCAAAACTCGGAAGTGCCATTATAGTTATCAAGAGTGAGAGGAGTAAGTCAGGTATGCTCCAATTTGGAGCTTTACTTTAATATGCCACTCGATTTGAGTTGTTTAAAACCAGGGATATTTCATAGGTGCAGCCCTTTGTGTGCACATATTCCCAAGTACAAACGATGAAAATCCTAATTTTGAATTCGGCTCGCAGTCTTCATCCGCTTCCCGCCGGAAAGGAAGAAACTTGAAAGACAATTTGTTCATCTCTTTAAATGTTTTTTTTTTTTCGACCAGCTGACGAATGCAAATAAAGACAAGTATTTATTGCAGTCTTTGCATTTTATACCAGCAACTATTATCGATGGTCGATGATGGCATTCGACGTTTAGGTAAGGACAATTTATGAATAGCATGTGGACACAACCTTAAATGCAGGGACCAGATTACCATGCTGAAGTTCACGCGACAGCACCTTCCCGTTAAAATGTTCTGCGACGCTGGGTTCGGGCAGCATGGCGACCAAAACGTTCAGGAGTAGGCCGCGCGAGTGTGCTGCGGTGGGTCAGTGAACGCCGGAGAGGGAGTAGAAAGGGCTGCGGACACTGCAGTGGGCCCATGCACGCCGCAGAAGGAGACGGAAGACACCGCAGTGGGACAGTGAACGCCGGATTGGAAGTGGAGAGGGAGATGGAAGGCACTGTAATGGGTTAGTGAACGCCGGATAGGGAGTGGAGAGGGAGAATGGGAAGGAGAATGCAAGGGCGAGGGAGTGAGCGTCAAGATGAATATTAACGAAACCTGAGAACTTAATAACGATAATGATAGGGCGCCTTGGTTGCTGGTAATAAAGCATCTTCGGCCGGTTATGACCAGTGCGAGTCTATGGAGTGGAGAGCGAGGAAGACATGGTGGAACCCAGCGCCAACCAACAGAGAATGACTAGCCAGACCTGCCCGGAGGGTCCCTTTCCGAGCCTCACTCACTGGGTCCGGCCGCCTGCACCCAGAAGTGATGATAAGCGTAGAATGAATTGTTGGGGAATTTAGCGGGTTTACGACTGTGAGGACCGATACTGTCGCAGTACGTCAGGTCAGTAGTCGCGAGCAGACAGAGCGCATTACGCTGGCAGGCAGAGTCAAGCCTAGGGCCATCATATCCGAGATGGAGCATGCTATCCCGCCCGTACCAAAACGTGGCTCTGCTGTAGGATAAGTGAAATATGACCAAGGTTACCTATCTACCGGTCCCAGCGAGCTCCATCTCTTGCTCGTCGGTCATGAAACCCGTCGCCGCTGGAACCTTTGGCAGCATATTGTTTACTCGTTGCGAACTTTTTTTTCTACAACTGTTGGCGGAGGTCTGCCACCCGACATCATGTCTTCACGCCTGAGACAGTCTGGTAATTTCCGCAGGTGTGGGCGGCGGTCACCCATCTGTTATTATGTCTTCACGCCTGAGACGGACTGATCATTTCCGTAGGTGTGGGCGGCGGTCACCCATCTGTTATTATGTCTTCACGCCTGAGACGGACTGATCATTTCCGTAGGTGTGGGCGGCGGTCACCCATCTGTTATTATGTCTTCACGCCTGAGACGGACTGATAATTTCCGTAGGTGTGGGCGACGGTCCGCCATCTGTCACATCTTCACGCTGCAGCCCGGATTGGTCCTATCCACAGGGACAGGTAGAGATCTATCTCCGGTCATTACGTCTTCACGCCTGAGCTGGGACTGGTCCATTCCATTGGTGTGGGGCCGGTCCGCCATCTTCACGCCAAGTCTTCACGCCTGAGTCGGAACCGGTCCTTTTGAATACCCTCATAGCTGAGATAATTGTTGATAGTTTTTATTTGTATTAGATTGAACATTAAGCGTGCCCTGCACAACTTTCCACGCTTCCGCAACGCAATGGCATTGCGTTTCATCACAGGTTCTGGTATCCTGCCTTTTATCCTCGATTACACACTGACGAGATAGGCTTAATTACTGTGAGAGCGGGAGTGGCCTGTCTTTCTGGCCGACGTTTCTTTCCCACCTCCGATTCGCTTCCATTCCTTAAAGGTGGCTGAGTACAAATGCGACGCACACTTTCCCTCGTGATGGAGAAACGCGAAGAACGATGCGGAGACTAGGCGCTCGGCATTCCCACAGTTTGATGCGTTGGGTCAGCGCCGTGGAAGTGCTGATAAATTTATGTAAGAAATTGTCTCTCCAAGAACGCAAGTCTCCGCCTTCTTTTCCACCGTCGCATCGGACCGATAGTTGCCCACCACTTCTCGACAACTGCCCACGTTTGGAAGTCCCCAGCCGAAATGCCTTCCGGCAAATTCCGGACTTCCAGTGGAATTTCGTCCGGATTCCAGACCAATACCTCAGCGGCGTGGCGATTTAATTTCGTCGAGATGCGATGCCCGTTAGTGTCGGTGTCTGTTAGCCTAACGTCAGCTGCACGTCCGATCTGCTCGATCGGCTGAGCCCGTCTAGAGCGGCCAGCGACCTGCAAATGCACCCGCTGTGCAGCAGTATATAAAGCTCACCTGGCACCACTGCCTGGTTCGTTCGCTCAGATGCGGAAATTCATGTATATTCTCATATTTATTAAATAATTTGATTCTATATGTATTACACTACATCTGGACATCCTCGCGGACGTGGTTATTCATGGCTCAGCGTTAGTAGTGAGACACATCAGCAACCAAAAGTGGGAATATATATATATATATATATATATATTTATATATATATGTGTGTGTGTATATGTATGTGTATACATATATATAGATATTTATATATATACGTATAACATATATATATATATATATATATATATATATATATATATATATATATATATATATATATATATATATATATATACGCATATATGCATATATATATATATATATATATATATATAATGCGTATGTGTGTATGTGTGCATGTGCGTGTGTGTGTGCGTGTGCGTGTGCGTGTGCGTGTGCGTGTGCGTGTGTGTGTGCGTGTGCGTGTGTGTGTGTGTGTGCGTGTGTGTGTGCGTGTGCGTGTGTGTGTGGGTGCGTGTGTGTGTGTGTGTGTGTGTGTGTGTGTGGGTGTGTGTGTGTGCGTGTGTGTGTGTGTGTGTGTGTGTAAGTGTGTGTTTGTGCGTGTGCGTGTGCGTGTGCGTGTGCGTGTGCGTTCGATGAATGGGGCCCGACACCACCCCCATAAAAATCCACAAACGTGACGTCACAATGGGGCCTAGATTTTCACGACTTACATAATGCTTTTGGCTCTTTGGAGTTCATTTTGTGGATATTTGAAATAGAAATTACTTTGAATTAGAGAAGGGCAGCGGAATCGACCAGGACCATAAAATGTATTGGCCAGCCAAAAATCTTCCCTTTCATGTTCAATTTTCCAGTTTTCTTTAATTTTCCTTATCTAATAGGTAGAGCGGACCGAAAAACGTTGTTCGAAGTCAACTTGGTCTAATTTATTTTTAAATCTTACTCCAGCCAGTATCTTCTATTTGCATTCTAATAGGCAAATATGCAAACTAATTTGTAATCAAAAACGGAAAAATGACAAATTCCTCCAGTACGTTTTGTTGCATCCATAAAGGTAAGGAAACGCTGAAAGTTCCATTAAAAATCTGTATCCGTTAAAGCTTGACGACTGCCTGAAATTTGTTCGAGGTGACCTGACTTTACCTAAACTAACTCGTTGACCCTAGATGGCCTGACTTCAAAAGTTTGGCACTACATGCCAAAATTATATGGGAAAAGGCATGCCAAATTTCGTGAGCTATCCGCGAAAAACCTGAAGGGGACGGTTGAAGACCCCCCCCCCCGAAACGTTCCGGTTTGATGTGTCTGTTACTGAAATGTTGGGAGCACGATAATTTCTTATTTGCGTTGCAAATAGATACATCTCAACTGTAGTACATTAAACATGTTCAACACATAATGTGTAAGATAAAATTAATGAAGTACTCAAAACGACGACGGGTTGCGATCACCGGTTTCTTCACCCCTAGTTGTTTGTTTACATTATCAGCTGACTGGCCGACAGCATTGGGGAATACCGATAAAAGATAGCTATAGTAGGTACAATATATGACACGGAGCCGAGGTGGAAGAATAATACATTCATTCCTACATTCTTTGAGGATGGGTTCCGGTGGCCAGCAACGACAGAAAAAAAGAATGTAATGTTCCGAACGATGTTTGAGAAGAAAGAGGCAAGCATGAATCTGATGAATATTTATGGACCAAAATGATTGGAGAACGATACAGTTAGTGGTGTAGGCAGTCAAGGGTCAGAGGATCCCCTGAAATCAGTCGTGTAGCTTTGTATGTTTTGGGAGAACACTTGCAACCCCTTCAATGTTGGGCTACCCCAAATAATTTCAACATGTTCAACAATCGCAAATAACATGTTACCCTATGTGGCATGTCTCCCCATTCATTTCGGCACGCACATTTCCTTCATGTACCTCTATAAATTGTAATTATTGTAGATTTTTGCCCTTCCAATACTTTTTGGAAACCTGCATCTATCCTTGACATTTAACGGATATGTCGAAAGCACCCTTCAGGACCTCGCATAAATTGGCACTTCGTCCTACTACTCAAATGTCGATCAGTGAAATTTCACGTCGGAACCCCCACACCGTTATAATAGTTAGTCCGGCATCCAAATATAAAGCGGTGGAGACACCATTTTATGGGGTCAATTCTTTTCAGTGAGCGACATAAGGCCGTTGTTAATTTTGGTATTTAAGGGGCCTGTCCTGCTCATCGCCCCACCCCACCCCACCCCTGGTGGAAGCTCCGCAGAACTGGTACATGCTATTTAGTTATGTAAGAAGCAAATAATATTTATTGTTTCAAAGACATTTCAATCACACGGTAACCGATTCCTTTTCAAACACTTATTGGAAAGTTAAGATACCCTGGCCAGAACCAGGCTCACCAGGAAGCCTGGTCAGAAATTCTGAACATGCAAAAAAGCCAAAACATGAGACTCACCATGTTCAGAAAAACACTTCGCGGTCTGATAGATCGTGGAGCGCCATACATGTGTCGTGCGTCGGCACACTACCATACCGGCATCGGCTCGTGCGCGCGATGAGTGTAGAAGACCGTTCTGATGCGTTTGCCTCGTTGGATTAAATCGTGGCAAATGCGACGCACACATCCAACTCGACGCAATTGCAACTGACGAGAATTCCCTACGACCTGTCTGCAATGTACAGCTTTGATATGAAGCAGAATAAAGTAATCAATAGTAACCTAAAACTTACGTCAGATTATTAAATAGTAAGTAGTAAAAGCGGTTGTGAAACAGGGTACAGTTCATAGTATTCGTAGCTGTATTTGAAATATTTCAGTCAGTATTGGCATTTTTAAGCAATAAGCTTGAAGTCTGGCAAGCGGCATACTCCTGGCTGAACTATCGCTAAAAATGAGGTGATGGTTACTTAAAGATGACGATGTTCTGGATGTTAGAAATCTTCCACCAAATTATTTTCCTAAGCATGACCGGGACTCCAATGAGCCCTAAATACGCTTGCCACTCACAATTATATGACTGAAAATTATAGATGAACGCACACTTACAATCGCTGCTTCTTCATCCCATCCATTGGCGGTTGACAGGAAGGAATTCACGAATGGCGCAGCCTCGTCATGTCTGTATTGGCGCCCAAAATTGATACAAATCTTAAGTAATTTCTTTTTGAGAATATATTGCACGATATTATTCCTTTTTGCTTTGTTTTTTTTCTACTTGAAACCATAAAGCATATGTACGTTTACATATTTAGGTCAGAATTACTCGTTTCACGTCCCAATCATCGAACATGAATTCCTAAAGCAATGTGCACCATTTGATCACCGGCCACTCGCTTTCCATCCCCATCTTGAAGATCCTTGTGCACCGTTCTGCATTCACGATCTGAGTGCGTCCCTGTTGGTCCTCGAGTCAGAAGCGGACCATGATTGCCCAGCTGCTGACGGTCCTCCACGCCGTACACCTGTGGATGTACAGAGATATTTCGCCCACCATGGCTGGTACGCTTGATGCCAAGAGTCGGTTGTTATGCGGATATAGTTGGAGATCCTGAGTGTGTCGGGGGCTGGGGGGAGCGTGGGGCGGACCTCCATGGTTTGGTACCCTGCTAATGTCAAGCTGTCAATTTCCCGAGTGTGTCGGAAAATATATCCTGAAAATACAGTTACGGACCTATCCCTGGCTTGGTAAGAGATATCCAGCTTCAGTCGGTTTTGATAATTCAAGTGGAAATGGGCTTCGTCAGTGAACTAAATGTTGGATTTGCAAAACAGCTCGGATGAGTGGCACCTTTCAATCAGCCACTTGCAGAAGTTCTCCCTGCCTTTGCAATTCTTCCTGGGAATGCTTTACCTCGTCCAGAGCTCTCATGGATACCGGCTCCGATCTTATTTGAGCATTATTTGCGCAGTAGCAAGGATACAGCCTACTTCTTGAAAAATCCGCGTCGCCAACTGTTGGAGACTCCGGCAATTAATTCGTGTTCATGCCGGGCCATTATTCGATTCTGGTCATTGTTTATTTTAAGTCAAGCCTTGCCAGAGTATCCCCGCCGATCTTCTTGGTTTTCAATGTCAGAATTTGGACCCCTGGCTTCATGACCCCTGGCTTCTAGTATATCGTGGAGGTTTCTAGTATTGTGCCTTCGCTTATAATATCTACATAAGTGCCATCCGTTAAGGTAATCGAGTTCGTAGGAAGGAAATTGAGCGATTTTGGTTATGCGGACATTGCTGTGCATAAGTATGATGTCAACTGACACAAGTTCACCAGACCAAATTGTCACTGGACGTGCTGTCATTTCGTGCAACTAAATCATTAAGTTATCTTTCAATGCCACCTCTGGATGTTTTTAGGGCGTCAATTTTTGCGAACAATCCTGTATGAATTTGGGACATGTAAGCACGAATATTTTGTCATTCAAATCTAGAGATATTAAACATTCGTTTCAGTTGTCCCGAGCGCGTTAATTCCTTGAGTTCAATTACAGCCCTTCCGGCTGCTCTGGAATTCATTACGTCCAACTCCCAATTTTGCAGCGTAGTCAAAGTAATACCGTGGCATGCCTCGTTCAAGCTACACTTATTGTTTTTAGAAAGCATTCATGATTATCAGGCGAGCGTGCGTAAGGTGTAGCGCTGTGAAGACGGACTTGTAGAAGTCCAGGAGCGGCCCCTGTGTCGTGTTCACACGGTGACCGGTTGCGCCACACTTCCCAGTACGTGCAGCTTGTGATGCGAGCATGCTGCACAGCCCGGTGATGGTAACCCCGCCGTGGTTTTCTCTGCTGTCCTGCAGAGCAACAGGCCGATCTGCTGAAGAGCCTGTACAATATTGCACAGGATTGCGCGGATGTGCTTAGTCCTTCGGCAGTCAATGCTGTGTGAAAGGCATAGGGATCACGAAGCTATTTTGCTATTGCGATTACCGAATCGTTAAATCGTGAAATGCGTGCTGCATACCTGTGTACAGGAGCAACAATGACGCTACATGAATACCACCAGATATTGGAGGAGAATCAAGGAGGACGTTTTTTCTTGAGGATTGCTTATTTTCGCAAATTTAACGCATTGTGACATCACCAAGGACTCCTCGGAGTTGATGTAATCGCTTTGCTTTGCGACTGCTTTCCATAGCAAGAGAGGAAGGCGGTGCTTCCCGGGCTTATCCGTTGTTTCATCCTCTTCGGCCTGATATAAATTTGTCTGTTACTTTTTATAGGCAGGCTGTCCACATCGATATTGCCGCTTCTTTTGTGTCCAGCACGTTGCTAGGGGCAACCGATCGTGGTGTCAAGCGTCGACTTAATGTTGCACGGATGCCAGCTTGATGTGGGTTGAAACGGAGCTCATAAAGGCTAAGAGTAGTACGTACGAATCAAACGTGCATCTAGTTCGTAGAATTCTTGACCAACATTCGCTTCATTAACACGCGCCCTGGAGGGCCTCGGAAAATTACGCGCACTGGAGGGGGGGGCGGATTCCGCCCCCGCCCCCCTACGATCTCGGGTCCTACTGAGGCTAGAGCAACGAAATTTGCAGGGTGGATGGGTACGATAGTGAACTCTATTGTGTGCACATTTCATGACCTTAGGCCAATATTTTCAAGATCAAATGAGGTCAAAATATCCATTTTTCTGCCTTTGCGTGGATTGGCTTCCCATTGTTATGGATCACTGTGATTGTGTTCAAATGCTCCAAAATTGACATTAATGATGGTTTTGACATTACTAATGATGCAATACAGACACCAGATCCGCCGTTTGACCTCAGGTCACCTATATAGGAGCACTTTAGCAGGTCATTACCTGCTCCAGTTACCGGAACCGGGCTGCCCACCCGACTGCTACCTTGGGCGGTTCGGCACAATTGGCTTCGCAAAGAATGGAGTGAAATACATAAATAAAGTATGGAAACGCTTATACACACAATGACAAACAATAGAATTCGGGATGTGTAGGGAGTAACATGTAAAGTAACATGAATCGCATGACAGTCATTTGCATTTTTGACAACATTCCAGTTGACCAAGTTTTGTTTTATTAGCCTGTCATGAACATGACCTGACTTGACCTCGACGACCTAACATGACTTTTAAATTATATAGCATAACAAAATGCATCAAACAAGTCGCTAGTGTTGTCAAGAACAGTTCCTTTTTGCCAATATATGGGACGCAGATAAGCACCGATTTTTGTGGTCTGGCGCTGCGAATTGTTTTTACTTTAGCGGCCTCTAACTTGAAAAGTGTTCGGCAGATTTTCATTTTTCTTACTTTAAGCAATGTGCCGCTCATTTACAAGTAGGTACGCAAAAAGGTGCGTATATCGGCTGGAACAAGATGGAACTACGTACGAAAAGTCGGAGGGTGGGCGGATTTCGGCATTCCCCCTCCAGGGCGTGTGTTAACCTGACTTGACCTCGGTGAACTGACATGACTTCGAAACAATGTAGCATGACAATGTACATCAAACAAGTCGCTAGTTTTGCCAAGAACACTTCCTTTTTGCCAATATACGGGAAGCGCATCAGCGCCGATATTTGTGGTCTGGCGCTGAAAAAAAAATGTGTGGACTTTAGCGACCCCTAACTCGAAAAATTTTAAGTTGATTTTCATTTTGCTTACTTTAAGCCACGCGCCGGTCATTTATAAGCAGGGACTCAAACAATGGCATATATCGCCCAAGTAAAATCTGGAGTTATCTACGAAAATCCGGAGGGGTGGGTGGATTTCACCCACCACCCTTCAGGGCGCGTGTTAAGCAGCATTTTGATACTCGTCTCAATATATTAAAGTTTCCCCATCAGAGCTATCAGTCATCATTTTCTTATTTTATAAGCGGACGTCCGACGTATCTGGTGTATTCAAGATGGTTGAGGTGGTCAAGAGTGCAGATCTATATCGTTCATGACAAGCCAGCTATGAATTGAAGTGACGAAATGTTGGATGCATCCATGGGCTACCTTAGCATCCAAATCGGTTGTGACAATGTTGAGTTCCGTGCTGTTGTAGACAAAGCAGATACGCACTTGCGACGTACGCCATGAGTGAAGCATATAATGAAAAAGTATGGATTGAAATACGATTTTGTTTAGTTCAAAACCCTACAGAGTTTCGAAGGTATTCGTGAATGGGTTCAATGTCCGGGTCCATGGTGCCTAGAATATTGTTGACTGAAGCCAGAGTTTCATACTTTTCAGCTCCATGCTTCAATTGAGCAGTGATAATGACAAAAAAGCGAACTATCATGTTCTAAACGCTTTGATCTATATTTATTGCATGAGGAAATGGATAACTGCATAACACCAATGCACTGTGATGGATACAGTACATTTTTGTCCACTTCTTCTGTTTGGCTAGAAACTGCTCGGGAAGCTCGCAGAACTTTGTGCGTTTCTCTTTTTGAATTTCAAGCCATTTCTGAACCAAGGGATTGTACTTGTCTTTTGTTTCTGAGAGCTTAGAACACTTGTTTTCAGGAGTTATCTCAAGTTGTTTGCGGTTAAGCATTTTCTTTAATATAGACGTGCTTCAGATTGTAAGCAGTACACCAGACGGGAGTCGCACGATATTCCCGCGCATCCTTGCATTCCTTTGCTGAACAATGGCAGCAAACTATATATGTTAGACAGGGAAGGATTACATGCATGTATTGCTGCTGAGATGGATGCTGCGAAGCCTATTAATTTCATTCAGCTTACTGCCCCGTGGGAGAAGAATTGAATGACATTGATTCATGTTAACGACCTATAGCTGTCACTGCCGAAGCTCTATGAAATTTATTGGAAATACTGACGTGCCTCGATTGGATACAGCTTTCAGACATGGAGCCATGTTCAATCTTTAGTGAGTTCAGTGTTAAAACCTGAAATATTCGGAGCGAGCGGAACAAGTCAAGTCATTTGGTTGACGGGGAAGTGAGGAAGGGAGGGAAGGGGGCTGCAAAGGACACGAAAATTAGTTTGTGGTAATTATGCATGCCAGATGATTTTCGTATGACACCTGATCGCACCTCATCTGATCTTAGCCACCAGGAATGGTTAAGTACCGTGTATGGTCGGGTATTGAATTTGGCGACACTCGGAAGTTATATAATGACAACACATGGTGGGACTTGAAGGGGATGAAAGGATGTGATGGTCATGACACGAAGTGATCGGGATGACATTAGCTGACCAGAAGAGCATAACGTGGCCGGAATGACAGAATGTGGCCGGAGTGGCATGCTGTGACCGGAATGTCAATGCGATCAGAATGGCATTATGTAACTGCAATGACACAAGGTGGCCGGAATGGCCCGACGTGACCGGAATGAAAATGTGATCGAGATGACATTAGGGGACCGGAATGGCATAATACGGCCGAAATAGCATGATGTGACCGGAATGGCAATGTGATCGGGATGGCATTGAATTGGGGGGGGGGGCGGAGGGTGTTCAGCGAGGTGGTGGTGTGTTTGTTAGGGTTTTGGAGGCAGTGGATGGATATTATATGTTTAAATGGTTCGTATGCTATGTGGCGTGTTATGTAAATAATTAGTAAGAAAGGAGCGGCAGAAAAGGCATGGGGGGATGATAATACACAGTCTGTTATGTACGATGCATGTATATAAACCGCAACAACGAAGAGTGCAAGCGTATCAACTAGCAGCAAATCGGACAGGCGGGCGGGATCAGCTGGCGTATGTTGAACGTTGGGGTGAGTATGGTTTTGTTGTCCCTAAAGAGATACTCGAGTTTCGAGTGTTTCATGTGTCAAAATGGAAGAAGCAGGAGGATTCGGCCAGGAGTTACATCTGGAAATTTCAGTGCCGATGTGAAAACCTGTTTCAATGGAATAGTAATACTGCATATATAGTTGTTTTTGGAGCGCCATTAGAGGGGGTTGGACCTTTTTAGAGGGGGTTGGACATTAGAGGTGATTTAGCTGTGGTGTTGTCCTGAAGTGGGATCCAACGAGTTGCAGTGTTCTGAGCTGTTGTAGGCTGTGGATATTGACCTCACCCCGGAGACTGGTGGTAAGTGTAGCGCTGTGCTCCGTTGATGAGGCGGAGTGCCTGACTTGATGTGCATCCTAGAGATTTAGTTAGTGAGGGGATATATGATCGAAGATCAACGCATTATATTCCAGGATTGAACGAATCAGGGCAGTATGCATTTTCTTAAGAGTAGACTTGTCTGCACCCCAGTCGCGACCGGAGATGCAGCGCAGCAGATTAAGACCCCCAGCGCAGCGCTGTTAAATTTAGGTTACGTCGAGGCGAAAATACAGTCCTTTGTCGAGGAAAATTCCGAAGTATCTGAAGCAGGTTTGGAGGGGGATAAGCTGATCGCGATAGCGAAGCGGTGTATTAGTTGTATATATCTGAGAAGCAGAGAAAAGAGCATTGTGACAGATTTAGTGGGGGGAAATCTGTAACTACCAGAGGGAGTACCATGAATCAATGTGATCCATGGCGATTTGAACAAAATGGTTAGCTGCATCTGCCAAAGGGTGGGCGCACCACATAGTCAAATCATCGGCGAAGAGATAGTATTTTAGAAGGGGAGACATTAGGAGAAGCTGTTCTAATGCATCGTTGATCATAATGAGAAGAAGGGTTGAAAACAGGCTGCTGCCTTGCAGGACACCTTCATCGAGAATGTGGCGCCAGGAATAGACGTTACCGTAGCGGAGGGCGAAGGAGTGGTTTTCCAGAAAGTTGGCAATAAATGTGGCCATTCTGCCTTTGATACCAATTCGGCGTAATTGTATTACAAGGGCAGAACTGTGCACATTGTTAAACACGGATTTTTGGTAAAAGGGCGATAGTTTCCAATTTTTGTTTCGCGAAACCACGCCGAATTCAATGAACAATTTCAATTAGGCTGTCAGCGGTGCTTCGTCTTCGTCGGAAGCCGCTCTGAAATGGATAGATAATTTTGTTGTTTTCAAGATGGACTTTCATTCGTCCATTGACCATGCGCTCAAATATTTTGCAAGCGCAACTAGTGAGAGAGATGATGTGGTACCTGGAGGGGAGGTGACGAGGTTTGAAATGGCCGTTTCCCAAAAGACGGCCATTTCGCTTTGCGAACGTTTCAGTTTTGTATAAATAAACGATCTCTAGACTGGGCTGAGCGTTCGAGTGTGACGTGAATGGGGAAATGATCGCTGTAAATGGTATCGGGCTGAACGTGACAGGAGAACAGGGGTGAGATAGAAGCTTAAGCCAGGAAGAGGTCAATGGCACATGGACTAACGGGGCGATGTCTGTGTTGTGTGTGGGTCTTTGGTCATTTAAAAAGATCATGTGGTGGATGTTGAGGAGTGTTTCAATGTGATGTCCGCGGGGGCAGTGGCGTGACAACCCCATGCCTGGTGGTGGGAGTTGAGGTCGCCCAGCACCAGACAGTGGCGTGGGAGAAGACCGAAGAGGTTAGTTACAGAAGCTAAGGATAAAGCATGCGTAGGGGGAAGATAGAGGAGAATATATTGAGCTCAGGTTGTGCAATTTGGACAGATACTGCAACAAAATGCAGGTCATTGGGAATAGTGATCGGGTAATGAAGAAGGGTGTCGGAGACGAATAAAGCTACCCCACCCCGATCCGCCGCGAACTGTAGATTTTATGTTTTAGGTATAGAGGGTATAACCAAAGATGCTAAACTGATATGGATCATTGTCGCGCCATCGGGTCTCCTGAACGGTGGCAATCAATGGTTTATTTGTAATGATGTATTCCTCAAGTTCCGCACAATGGGATATGAGCGCACTCGTATTATATTGGAGCAAGAATTCATTGGTGGGTGTCTGCATAAGTGATGTTGGTGCTCACGCCCCCGCAGGCGTGCGTGTGGTGGGTAGGGCGTGGCGGCGTCGTCCGTCTCGTACGAGTCGGACGACCCTGGTATAGGTGAGGGGAGCTCTGGATCCCCGGGGGGGCTTCTGGGCTCGGTGGCCGGGAGAAGTGGCCTACCCTAGAGGCCAGGGAGAGGAGGAGGGGAGAACAGTGGCGGCCCTGAGGGGGCGGCGACAACGAGGATCGCGCCCTGATGGACGGGGCGGCCCGATGGCGGTGGGGGTGGGGGATGGGCGTCAGAGCAGCCAGAGATGGGAGCGGGGTGCGTGGCCGGAGGCGGAGCGGCCTGATGACGGTGGGGAGGGGGGTCAAGCGTCGGAGGGGCCCGCAATGGGATCGGGGCGCGTAGCCGGCGGCGGGAGGCTTAGTAACAGTTTGGGGTTCGGGGGCCGGAAGAGCCCGCTACGCTAGTGGGGCACGTGTCCGGCGGAGGAGGAAGGTGGAGGGGAGGGGATGACTCGGATGGTCCAGCCGGGAGGGACGAGGAGGGATGGCCGCTCTGTAGTGATGCGACTATGTGGTTCCTCTAGCCCTAACACCAATGCTACCCTAGCCCTAGCTCGGACCTGGTCATACAAACACCATGCACAATTCGAATGAAAAGACAATGAACAAGGAACAGAAGCATATTTTGTGTTTTTCTTGCAAATACATCATAACAAAATTACACTAAACTTCCGCCAAAATAACAAAGTTCTCATTTTCGGAACACGAGACAGCGGTCGTTTTCCGGTTAACGACCAGACGCTTCGAGGCAAAATGAGCCAGTGAAGTGACACTATACGTCACAAACAGAGCTACACGCTTGGGGTGTTTGTGCCTGTGCTGGTTTCGGCGCACTTGGTCTGTACCCTTAGCACTTGCCGAACGTGGTTCAGCGACCATCGTTCAGCGATACAACATCCGCCACCACATGCCTGGGATCCACCCGTGCCATCCGCTCACGATGCACGCGCAGCACTGTTACACCGTGCGGGTGGGTATGTGTCTTGGTGTTCTTCAGCCACGCTTTGGGACGGCCGAAAGTGCTGGAGCCCATATCTCCTAATTTACCCTTCAATGTCGTCCTAGAGATCCTCAAGTAGTGAAACGCCACACATGAAGCCGAGGATGGTATTTGACTCACACAATGCGGTTCATGGGTCAGATCCCACCAGTGGCCCACCGACGGAAGGGGAGCAAAGCGGTAATTCCCTCTCCCAGGCCTGAGAGGTGGTGGCCGGCCATAAATCTTGTCGAGGCTACAGAAATTATTGTCTGGGTCATAAATTCACGGCTGGGTTCCAAATAAGTGCAATGGGGGCCCCATACACACGCCGCGGCCAAAAATCGCGCTTGAATCCACAATTGCCATTGAAGCCCCAAAATGTCTCGTGGGAGCTTCAGTTCAGTATAGCGGACCCCAATAACTTGCGCTGTGGCCACAAATATCGTGCCTGGGACCTCCCAAAACACGTTGGGGTCACAACAATCCAGTCGGGGCCAAACAAAATGAAGTCGAGGGACCCAAATAAATACGGCGGTGCCCAGAAAATGCGAACCGAGGGCCGACAATCGCGACGTGGCACCGGAATATCTCACTAAATCCCCATAAATTACTGTCGAGGTCAGAATTAAAGCAACTTGGGCACGGGAATAGCATTGGAACCCGAACAAAATAATGAAATCGAAGAATCAAAACAGCAAACCTAAGAAAATAAGCAGTGATTCTGACAACAGTTGCTCTTGCCCTGAAAATCCCTCTGGGACGCCAAAAAAGGCGCCAGATACCTGTAAAATCGTGCAGGGCCACGACAAATCATATCATGCAGAATCGCGGCGAGGCACACGAATATGGTGTTGGGGACAGAAAAGATCATGTGAGACATGGATTTCAAAAAAGTTCAAAGAAAGTTCTAAAAAAGTATGAGCTCAGAAAAATGGCATCGAGTCCCGAATTCGTGTGTTCGGAAGATCGCACCAGAACCCTGACAAATCATAGAAAATCACGGAACTTTTCCATTGCTGGAGGCTATGCTACAACAAACCATGCACCATGGATGAGTTGCATTCTATTACTCGAACCCTTCGAAGCGTTTCTGAAGGTCCCGACCGAATACACAACGACATGCTTAAACGTATTTCATCACGTGCACCTGTTGTTAAAGTTAAAGGTCTTCACCTATGCTGAAGACCTCTAACTCCCTCTGGGAAAACTGCGACTTCCCACCTACCTGGCGTGAAGCTATTATGATCCCAATCTTGAAGCCTGGCAAGGATAACCTAGACCCGATGAGCTTCCGATCATTAACATCATCACTCTGCAAATTGATGGGGAAGATGATCAATGTGCATCTGACGTAGTTTCTGGAGCGACATGGCATTCTAAATAACGCACAGTGTGGTTTTTTGTTTCGAAAAACCGCACCACTGTTGACAATCTTTTAACTCTTGGAACCGTGGCACAAGCAGACTCCCATCATAATCGTCACATTGGTGCAGTTTTTTATGCATTCAAGGGGCATATGACTCAACTTGGCCCCGAGGCATTCTCATGCAGGCATTCAGGTATGGAATCCGCGACTCCATGTGGCTCTTCCTGTAGACCTTTCTATCTAGACTCGTCTTCAGAGTACGTATTGGAAACAACCTGCCCGAGATATGCCCACAGACGGAGGGGGGTCTCAGGGCAGTGTGTTAGCGTTGCGCAGTTCGCCAGCATTATTAATGATGATTACGAGTCCCTTCCTGGACAGGATGGCAGGTCACTCTTCATGGATGACGTTGTAATTTGGTGCTGCATATTCAGCACACCATCGATGGCCCGGCAGTAGCAGTTAGCTGTATCCTACTTGGAAAACTGTGCTCTGAGAACGGGCTTTGTTTCTCGGTTGCCAAAACCGTTGGGATGCATTTTTGTCGGTACCGTCGAACCTGCCCAGACCCTGCTGTCCAGATGTACCTATTCTCTTCCAGCGCGGCCCAGTGTTTAGAAGTTATTTTTGACACTTACTCACAAGGATCATTTTAAAGCACTTCGGGACAAGTGTTTTACATCGCTAAACTCACTGAAGATGAATGCAGGCACGTCCTATGGAGGAGACAGAAAAAAGCATGCTGCCCTTGTATTATTCCCTCATCCGAGCGAAACTGGACTATGCATGTTTTACGTGACAGTGCATGTAGAACAAGCAAACGCGCACTGGACACTGTACACCACTCGGCCCTCCGCATTCTGACCGGCGCTTTTCGTACTTCGCCTTCTGCAAGCCTTCTGGCTGAAGCTCATGAACCGCCACTCTCGCTCCGACACGAAATGCTAGGATACGCTACGCTTGTAAACTGCGTCAATTCCCAGAACACGTGCACATCCTACATATGTGCACGTGTTCTCCCATCGCCTAATCGCCTCATTCGGTCGAGGACGTACTATGTATGCCACCCCCGTTTGCGTCAAGATACGCAGGCTCTTTGAGGACAGTGGAATTATACTGAAGGGAGTCATACAGTCCAATTTTATGCAGACGCCACCATGACAAGTGACCGCTTCGGTAAGAGACATGTCGCTTTCTTCGGTTAGGAAGGAGCGTGCTACACCACAAGACCGTCTGTCATGTGCCCTAGAACACAGCCTCATCCGAGGGATACTTCCCGATTCATACAAACGGATATAAGACTGACGCTGGTGTGGGCAGTGCATAAGTTCCTGGGTTTCTGTCCGCGTTCTCTACCACCACATGCAACGGAGCTGGTTGCCATCACAAAGGCCCTCAGTTTTATTGAAGTGGGGCGCGAGACCTCGCATATCACTTTACCGATTCCCTCAGCAGTCTTTTGGCGCTAAGACAGTTTAACCCACCTGGCCCAATTGGGCAGGATGTTTTACGGCGTCTTAGGCTGCTGGCTCAGTCTGGAAAGGAAAGCCATGTCGGCATCGTGGGGAACGAGGCAGCGGATGCCGCTGCGAAGCGAGCAGCTCGAGCCCGATACCTACGATTTATGTGCTCCCCGCGAGAGATCACCGCTCTATCGCGACTTTTGTTTTTGTAATGGCAATATAGTTTGGATGCGTTGCAGGCCAGCGAAGTATGAGCCGAGGCATTCCACAGTAACTCAACCGAAAATTTTCCAATTTGCCGTCGGATCACTTTTGATTTTCTTGAAAAGTTGTGCACCGGGGGTTTCAGGGGCGAATAATTCATTTATGGTGAACATAAAATTCCCCCAAAAATATTTCAAAAGATACAGTCTGCAAATTTCCCAAGGTCAGTGGGGAGGCCTAACTTTGACCACGCATAACTCCAAGGCTAAGAGAGCTACTTCATTCAACTTTTTTGTTGAATTTGGATGAATCACGGAACACGTTGGCTATCCCGGATTTTTTATTTTCAATTTATTAGGTCACTTGAGTCCGTGACCTAGATTTTGCGTGGTGACCTTGAACTTTTGGATGCTGAAATTAAAACTTTCGTGTGATGAGCATTCGAGCCCCATTCATACCTTTCCATATACATAAATAAAAAACGTGGGGTTCGACCTACAAAAAAAAACATTTGGGGCTCGCAATGTTGACACAGCACACTGTTTGGGACTCTTGCCCGCCGATAACTTCGCATCTCGTTGGCATACGGTGTCGAAATGATCCAGAGTGGCCCCTGATGACGAAACCTGTCAGTTCGTTTCTGCTACACTGACATCAGGTCACAAGGTCACATGACATTGGGCGTTCAAGGTCATCTGAGGTCACGAACACGTTTATGGCTCTAACTTTGCCCCTAATTGAACAAGAGCTGAACTCAACACAATTGTGTTCGTCACGTCGGGACGGTTACAGTGATGCATAACATGACCCCGATAGGTCAAGTTGAGTCATGTAAACTGGCCATGTTACCGATTTGATCCAACGGGGCAAGGGCATACCTATGTTGCCATCTTTATCCATGGCTTGCTCAAAATTATGTTGTATTATGCCGGTGTAATGTCTATGGTACTGTTGGATGAATCTTCCAATGAGATAAAGTTGTCGCTATTAATGGTGGTTACCCCTACGCCACACAGGAACAAGAACAGCTGGGTATTATTTCATGTCATGGGGCATGGTACGACAACTTGTACAGCGCGACCCGAGGGTATTAAGGTCAAAGTCCAATGTCAATAACACTGCGTAGTGCGCCGTCGCGGAAGGGGAGCGCTCTGGTCTCTAACCCTCCATAGGTCGGCGTCTACGTTCGACAAACATGTGGTCTGGCCAGTGACCAATAGCATGCGCTGCAGACGCTGGAGACGCAAACAACATATTTTTGACAGAGGCATCGCACCACCAACAGCCACTTGTCAGTGGGGAGAGCAGTGACGTCGTGTGAGGATTAGTCGGATGACTTGTCGACAGTGTCGATAGACGTCCTTTGTTTCGAAGACGGGAACGATGCCTGCTCCTTTCTGCTGTGACCCGTATAAGCGGCATAAGAAGAAAGTGTATAAAGGTGTTAGATTGGCACCCAAAAATCTGGTCCAGATAGTCGATGATCTCCGGCTACGTGTTGACAGTTATCTGTGTGATACTTGCCGAAAGCGTCCAACGAAGGATCCAGGCAGCTTACCAGAAGAGACAATGTCTGAGATAACCCCCTCTCCCCTGACCCCTTCCCAATGTCTCTTTGTTCTTCAACACGACACTGACACCAACCTTTTTCTACGAGTCGATTCAATGATCAATGGCATAAACAAAATTCAAGAAGGGAGCCCAGATGAAACGAAGTGAGATGTGCCAGGTCAGTTCAAAGGGCGCTAAATGAGTGAACCACATGAGCGTCGATCTCGAAAGGA
The DNA here is from genome assembly GCA_034440575.1 of Imbricaverruca yamaguchii. Classification (NCBI taxonomy): domain Eukaryota; kingdom Metazoa; phylum Arthropoda; class Thecostraca; family Neoverrucidae; genus Imbricaverruca; species Imbricaverruca yamaguchii. The sequence continues at coordinate 2,639,864 of JAOTOL010001639.1, read as the reverse complement.
ACTCCAACCCTGACTAGAAGGGAGCTGATGTCACCAAAAGGCGATAAACTTGCATTCGCGTGTCATCGACGTCTACATATATGTTTTATTTTCGCTTGGCAGTGATAGTCTATGGTTTGCTCGCCTGGACGAAAACTGGCTCTGAATTTCAGTTCTCGAATTGAACAGCGTCCGAAACTAACATCTGTGCATACCCTTGTATTTGATTAGCAGATTAATTAATCAATACAACGACACCTTGTGCTACAGTTTCAACAGTGCAATTCGAATTACAGTCACATGTGCTGTTTCTAAATTCGTGCTTCAACAGTCTCCACAGGCACCAGTGACGGTGAACGACGGACAACCGTGCAACCGGGCAGTTCGCTCACTTCTGTCTCTCAAATACATGTTTCCGGTATCTCCATTCAGTCTCGTCTGAGTGAGCCGCGCGCGCGAGGGGGTACCAGTCCTCCAGGAGGATAACGGCCCTGACCTGTCCAGTGCAGATACCAGGATACACGGAAGCTGTCGCGATTAGGCTGCCAAGTGCATTCAAAAGAGGATTCCGAAGTTGACTGCCTTGCACGTCCATGCCCTAGGCACATGTCGACTTCGGTGATGGTCGCACTATTGGCCCAGGACATGAACAGTGTCATCGCCAAGTGGGAGCAGAACCTCGGGTAGCATGTTAGTTGTGTAGGCAAGTATCCTTCTACTCGAACCAGCTGACCACCTAATCGGTCGAATTTATCCACCCAGCCGAAATCTGTAACATAATAAGGACGCTAGAAGACAATATATCCGCCCGTGCCGGCCGGAAGCTTATCTCACCAATATAGGTGCATTTCCTGACAACCGTATGGCTTGCTAATGTATACACCGTATTGGACCGTTCGGACACACCGTCTCGTAATATACGGAACCCTCTTGACAGCTTTTGGTCCTATTTCTAGGCAGCTCAGTGTTTGAGAATGCAGGCGCCATCCTGGGCAAGCTGGTGTTTCGTTCGCAGTCAGGTGCTGCCTTGGACCAAATAATTTCTCTGTTGAAATGAAAGGCACTGTTTCAGAACGTTAGCAGCCCTAGAGCAAATGTCAGAAGAAGGAAGAATAAAGAAATTGGAATGCAGCGGAACATCGGTCCGGTGGACCTGACACCATCTTTTTGGGGAGGGCCTTCAATTGAGACAAATGAATGAGATGAACTCCGACCTCACCAAGAGGATCGGATTTTCTCGCGAGGCGACATTGCCTGATAAGAGAGAAATAGTCAGTCTGAGAGGACAGTCGGCTGCACTCGACTGTTCCTGGGTGAACAGGGACTGTTCCTGTTCCGGGAGCATGCCCTTTGTGACCAAGTGGAACCCAGGGCATGCTTTAAGAAACGGAAACACGGCGACCTTGCATTGGCTCGTCCAAGCTGGTCGGCATCCAGCAATTTCATCCTGACCTACTCCTGCAATTACCAGACTGATTAAGCGCAGTAATCTACATCTTAGTGTTCGGCATGTTGGAACTTAATAACATGCCTTCTAGCATTGTATGATATACCGTCGGTATATGCCAGACGAGCTTCTCCAACAATATGACCAGGATTGCGCCCAGCTGGCCAGTGATCAAGATAAGGAAAACCTGTTGTAAGTTGCTGAGTTCCAGCTGGGTTTTTTGTAGCGACACAGTGTCGGTGGGGCAGATCTTGTCTGCTGGCGAGGAAGGACGCCACCGGCGCAATTCACGGTTCGCCAGCCCGCGGTCCAACATCTGTGGCAGCACGTAGTTGACCAGCTTGATGTACTGAAAGTCTGGCCGGTACACTAGCGAGAGGGAGTGCTTTATTGTATCCCCGGGCCATATGCAGATGGGGCACTCGGTCGGCGACTTGGCACCGTCACCCGCCGAGCAGTTGAACCTCTCCGTGATGTCATTGCCGGTGGTGAAGGTGACGATCCGGCCGTCCAGCAAGCTGTCGTCGGTGAAAGTCAGTCCGTGGGGCGAATCGCCCAGCATCGGTCGCATCACCATCTCGCGGATGGCCAGGCTCCCGGGCATGCGTACGCTCCAGCCTTGGCGCAGGGCGTGCCGCAGGCTCGTGAACGGCAGCACCGGCCGGCCGATGGTCATCTCGGCCAGCAGGTTCCCCGTGTAGCAGGCGTAGGTGAAGAGCGACAGCAGGTATACTGCGCTGACCGCCAGCCGGTAGGCGGGCGCTGAGTCACAGCGCACCACCGCCCCCTGCTGACACCAGATGCCCAACACCAGCTGCGTCCAGAACGGCACGCTGGTGTCGCTGGCGCTCTCCGTGCCCGCCGGCTGCATCGTGCGCTGGCAGCGCGAGATGAGACACAACACGAGCACTGCGGCCGCTTGCGCGGCGAGGATGTCGAGCCACACGCCGGTGCGCAGCGGTCGCGTCACCCGGAACTCGGTGTGCGTGTGCGTGTGGGCGCGCGCAATGGCGGCACCAGACACATCCCACATAAACGGGGTGGAGAAGGCAATCAGCTGGGCACGCGTGTTGCTCATGATGAGGTAGCCGGCCATCATGTCGGCACGCCCGCTGTGCAGCTCCTCCACGACCCGATCCCATGCGCTGACGTTGCCGCCGGCGCGCACCGGACGCAGGCTGTAGGTGAAGCCGAGCACCTCCTGCAGGAGGAGCGTCAATTCGCCAACCAGGCCGCCCGTTATGGTGCCGTTGCGGAACGTCACCTGCAGGTGGTGCTCCTGCGAGCGGCCGAGTCGTCGGTCCTCGGCACTCTCCGACTCCACGTAGATAAGCTGCAGGTGTACGCCGCTCATTTGGCGCCGACTCGCCCCGATGCCCAGCTGGCGTTTGAGGTGTATGTAGCGGCCACGGCGGCAGACGGCGACTGGCTGCTCGCCCCGGTGGAAGTCGTTGCCGCGGTAGAAGCGCGTCGCGCCGTTCTCAGCCAGCATGTACCTGTGACGCGGCGCGTAGCCCCCAGGAAGTGGGCGCGTCGTCGACCGGTCAGCGACACCAGCAGCCAGCGGCGGGTCATGTCGACTTGCACTCTTCGGAACAGTGCCGTCACGTTGTCAGAGTCGGACTCGAAGTGTTTGGAGTCCGACTCTGAGTCAGGATCTGGCGGCAGCCAGACGACCTGTGCCGCCTGACTGCGGGCAGCCACGTCCGCCACCAGCATTGACTGCGGTCCCGACCCACTGATCTGTGCAAAGATGCCCCGCACCGAGAGCAGCCGTAGAAGCTTGCCAGCATTGTAACCTGCCGGAAATTGCCAGCTGTAAGCACGCCATTCATATGCTGCTCAAATAGTATTAACCCTCGCAGAGAGGAGAGAGCGTTCATTTTAACCAGCCCTTGGCATTTTCTAGCCTGGCACCTGAACCGTTGGAGCCATCGCATTGACATTCGACATACCTTCCGCCTCATGATTCACTTACATTATGTCACAAATGTGCAAATAATGGAAGATATAGTGAAAGATGAAGAAGCATGGGTGTATAGAGAAAGAACGCATGAAAACAAAATGTGGCCTCATGCTTGGTGTCCAGGCTTCAACTAGAAAGTATATTTTCCGCTCACAATATTTGTGAATAAAAATTTGTGAACAACCGGAATATAGATCTTGCACATTTGAGCCGTAAATGCGTGTCGGATTTCAAATAAATATCAGGTCAGTTCACCGATATGACGAAAAAGTCCTGAATGTATTTGCACGCATTTTATACGTTCAGAGTCTAAAATACAGATCAATACCAAATAAAAATAGCTCAACCAGTCACATATTGCATCCCAAGTTGGTCTCATGTGCCTGGATTCAAAACATATATTTGGAAGTTGCAAGATATCTGTTCCAATTTTGTTCAAGGTAAAATATTTCATTTGCTTTTCCAAAAAATATTTCAGATTTTTTTCAACGGATTGCACATGGTTTTGCTTCGACATTCAACAGTTTCACCTCAATTTTGTCAATCAAAAGTGATTGAGAAAAACTATACGAGTAACTCTAAAAGTCCAAGGATATAGCTACCCCATGCCATTAACCACATCGCGCTATTTTGCGTAGTCACTTTTGGTTTTGTTGGCTCTTCACGAAGTTGGAGGAATTGACAGGGATTTATATTACTTATATTTTTTATTGAAAACATAATTAAATTTGTTCTTGAGGAGAGCTTTACAGAATCACAGTGAATGCAATCACATATTTCTGCACTGACGTCGAACCCATCTGCCGATCGGGAAATTCCAGTTATATGGCACACTTTTTACCGAGCCTTTAACACTCCCTGTCTTTCCTGTCATATCCTCACACTCCGTCTCTGGGGGAAACAAGCCCCCACTAATCTCCAAACTAAGCTTCACACGATATCGAAAGAGGTGTCATCGGAAAGCGATCGGTGAGTAGGGACAGACACCATCCCCAAAATTGTATCCCCCAAAAAAGTGACGTCACTATACTCTGGACGTCACCAGGCACTAAAGTTCATTTTGTGGGAGATTTAAAGAAAAATAAATATTTGGAATCAGAAAAGGAAAGCGAAATCGACCAGGGCCATAAACGTTTTGCCCACCTAAAAATAATTTTGGGTGGAGTCTCAAAATTTTGTGTTTACAACTTTCTTTAATTTTTATTTTCTAATTGGTGGACCGTACCGAAGAACGTTTTTCGAAATCAACTTGCACGCATAAAATATCCTTACATTAGGCAGAATCTTCGACTTTACCTCTAATGTGGAAATATGCAAATGTAATAAGGAATCAAAAGCGGAAAGAACATTCCTCTGGTGCGTTTTCTTTCGTCCCTAAAGCTAAGCAAACGCCAAAAAATTTCATAAAAATTCCTTATCCGTTAACACGCGCCCTGGAGGGGGGGGGGCGAAATCCGCCCACCCCTCCGGTTTTTCGTAGATAACTCCAGATTTTACCGGCCGATATACGCCATTTTTGTGTACCTGCCAATAAATGACTGGCGCGTTGTTTAAAGTAAGAAAAATGAAAACCGATCGAAAATTTTCGAGTTAGGGGTCGCTAAAGTGAAAAAATTTTCTCAGCGCCAGACCAGAAATATCGGTGCTGATGCGCTTCCCGTATATTAGCAAAAAGGAGGTGTTCTTGGCAAAACTAGCGACTTGTTTGATCTACATTGGCATGCTACATTGTTTCAAAGTCATGTAAAGTCACCGAGGTCAAGTCAGGTCAAGTTCATGACAGGCTAACACACACCCTGGAGGGGGATGGCAAAATCCGCCAACCCTTCCGATTTTTCGTAGATAACTCCATATTGTATCGGCCGATATACGCCAAATTTTTGCGTACCTGCTTAGACATGACAGGCGCATTGTTTAAAGCAAGAAAAATGAAAATCGGCCGGAATGTTTTAAAGTTAGGGGCCGTTAAAGTAAAAACAATTCGCAGCGCCAGACCACAAAAATCGGCGCTGATGCGCTTCCCATCTATTGGCAAAAGGGAAGTGTTCTTGACAACACTAGCGACTTGTTTGATGCCTATTGCTATGCTATATAGTTTAAAGGTCATGGTAAGTCGCAGAGGCCAAGTCAGGTCAAGTTCATGACAGGCTACTGGAATCAAACTTGGTGAACTGGAATGTGTTATAAATGCAAATGACTGTCATGCGATTGATGTCACTTTACATGTTGCTCCCTATACATCCCGAAATCTACTGTTTGTCATTGTGTGCCTAAGCGTTTCCATACTTTATTCATGTATTTCACTCCTTTCTTTGCGAAGGCGATTGTGCCGAGCCGCCCAACTGAGCAGTCGGCATGGGAGCCCGGTTCCGGTAGCTGGAGCAGGTAATGACCTAATAAGGTGTTCCTATATAGGTGACCTGAGGTCAAATTGCGGATCTGACATCTGTATTGCATCATTAGTAATGTCCAAAATATCATTAATGCCAATTTTGGAGCATTTAAACACAACCACAGCGATCCATAACAGTGACAAGCCAAGCCACGCAAAACCCGAAAAATTTGCTATTTTGACCTCATTTGACCTTGAAGATATTGATCTAAGGTCATGAACTTTGCACACAATAGATTTTACTATCGTGCCTAACCATCCTGTGAATTTCGTTGCTCTAGCCTTCATAGGAGCTGAGATCTTAGGGGCCGGAATCCGCCCCCCCCCTTCCAGTGCGCGTTATTTTCAGAGGCCCACCAGGGCGCGTGTTAAAGCGTGATGACTGGTTGAACTTTTCTCGAAGTGACCTCACTTGATCTTCACTAACTCGTTGGCTCTAAATGACCTAACCTTAAAATTTTGACACAACATGCCCAACTCATGTGGGAAAAGGTATGCAAAATTTTGGTGTGTTGCCCCTGAAGTTCCTTCACAATCTGCTACAAAACCTTAGGTGGTGGTTGAGACGCCCCCCCCTAATAATGCTCGTGTGTTGATCCGTGCGTCACGGGGTCCTCAACCGCCATCCCCCCCCCCTTCCCAGGTTTTTCGCGAATAGTGAACGAACGGCGCACGTCAGCGCGAAAATTTGGCATACCTTTTCCCACATCAATATGGCATGCTGTTTCACAATTTTGAAGTCAGGTCATTTAGGGTCCACGAGTTAGGCAAGGTCAATTGAGGTCACCTCCAAAAAGTTCAACCAGTCGTTACGTTTTAACAGATACATATATTTTAATCAGACTTTCAGCGTTTGCTTATCTTTAGGGATGCAGCAAAACGTACGTGAGGAATTTTTCATTTTATTCCGTTTTTGACTACTTATTGCTTTTGCATACTTGCCTGTTGCAGATCAATTCGACGAATCTGGCTAAAGTAAGCATTTTTATAAATGCAAGTGGTCTTCCAGCAGCGTTTCGTGGTCTGCTCTACACATTAGAAAAGGAAAATTAAGAAATCGTAAAAACTAAAAAATGTGAATTAAAAAATTTTTTTAATCATTTTGGGTGGAAAAAAAATTGCATGGCCCTGGTCCAATTCGCTGTCATTTTCTTATTCCAAATATTTTTTTATGAAATATCCGGCAAATTGAACTCCCCAGAGCTAAAAAACATAATGTAAGTCGTGAAAAGTCGTAAAAATCTAGCCCCCTAGTGACGTTACTTTTGGGGGAAATTGTGTTGAGATCGATCCGGCCCCAACTCGTCGAACGCTTTTCGATGACACCTCTTCCGTTTTCATGCGACGCTTAGTTTGGATTTTAGAGGGTCGGGGTTACTATCTGCAAAATAGTACCCCCCCCGAGACGGGATGCGAGGATCTGACCGGAGAGACGGCGCGGGTTAACTAATGTGGCGGAAATAGTTTCAGTCATGATGATGTAGGGATATGGACAGTGGTGACTCCTAAACAATTGATGTAGGAAAAAACTTCCTTTTTCCTCCATGCTGTTTTCTACATTCTCAAGTGTCCCATGGTTTAGGTATACTGCATGTGATACATTGCTCCACTTTGTATTATTGGTATTTTGGGTCAACATTTAATTACTGGCATTACTGTAGTGCTTTGCAAAAAAACTGCACCAAGTGAGCTCGTAAATTCTACAATGGCCTGTTCATTCCATGCACTAGGCAGGCTTGGTGTAATCCTTGTGCAATGCTGCTAACTGTGTTGGTGGCTCTAATTTATTGTGCATGGCATGCCACTGATAAATCGAGTCATTTTCACAGTAATCTCAGTTCTAACAATTACCTAACCTGACAAATCTGAGTTTGTCAGACATGAGGCAAACCGGGGTGATACACGTGGTCCACCGGAGCACACGCCATCCTTTGCTGAGAGGCTGCACCATGATGGTCTCTGCGGTTCAGCAGCAGTTCAGTAATATTGCATTACAATACCACATTAAACCAGTTGACTGCATGATATCTATCCACCGGAACAGAAAAAAAACTGTTTGCCACTCACGACAAAATTTAGCGTTATTTTCTGCTACATGTGACAGCCTGTGTTTCAGCATGTGACAGCCTGGTGGTGTCTGTCATTCTGTAGGAGACACGCTGGCACATTTTTCACCTCCGTGCCCAGACGTACGTAAGTTTGTATGGCCCCACATTTCGGTTAGTTGGTGGATCAATTAACGGGAAGGTACTGGAGAAAACACGGTACAATATGAAACACCAAACGTTGTTAATCAAATCAGAAAATAACTTCACAACCTTGAGCACATAATTTACCTGCATGACGGGTCTGGACGAAAATCTCCACCGTTGATCGTCGCTTCCTGTGTAAGTAGTCGACTAGACATCTCATCTGGTCTTCGGTGGCGCCAAGGGTCGACTGCTGACCTGCCGTGACCTGGACGGCAGCCAGGGTGTGCGTGAGGAGGACGACCGCCCGCCGGACGTGCATGGTGTGGAGACGTTCGCAGCAGACTGGCTGCGACCACCACTTACGGCTATTAACCCGGTTATTGGACCACACCTTTATCCAGCAGCGAATGTGCCTGTTCATTCATTGGCCCGCCGAAGCCGCTGTCGGTCTGTGTGTGTATTCTGCTGATGTTAATACCTTTCTCTCTAATGCATCAATGATCGCAAGGAAGCATAGGTGCCGTCTATGGAAGGTGCTAGGTGGCAGAAGAGAATTATGGAAGGTGCTAGGCGGCAGCAAATGGGCTTTCAAGACGATGCTAATTGATGGCACTCTTCCACTAGGAACCGCCGCGGTCGCCGACAATGGGGCCGATGATGAATGGCGTCGATACACCTCGGTAATGGCGTCGACACACCTCGGTAATGGCGTCGATACACCTCGGTAATGGCGTCGATACACCTCGGTAATGGCGTCGATACACCTCGGTAATGGCGCCGATACACCTCGGTAATGGCGTCGACACACCTCGGTAATGGCGTCGATACACCTCGGTAATGGCGTCGATACACCTCGGTAATGGCGTCGATACACCTCGGTAATGGCGTCGACACACCTCGGTAATGGCGTCGATACACCTCGGTAATGGCGTCGATACACCTCGGTAATGGCGTCGACACACCTCGGTAATGGCGTCGATACACCTCGGTAATGGCGTCGACACACCTCGGTAATGGCGTCGATACACCTCGGTAATGGCGTCGATACACCTCGGTAATGGCGTCGATACACCTCGGTAATGGCGTCGATACACCTCGGTAATGGCGTCGACACACCTCGGTAATGGCGTCGATACACCTCGGTAATGGCGTCGATACACCTCGGTAATGGCGTCGATACACCTCGGTAATGGCGTCGACACACCTCGGTAATGGCGTCGATACACCTCGGTAATGGCGTCGATACACCTCGGTAATGGCGTCGACACACCTCGGTAATGGCGTCGATACACCTCGGTAATGGCGTCGATACACCTCGGTAATGGCGTCGACACACCTCGGTAATGGCGTCGATACACCTCGGTAATGGCGTTGATACACCTCGGTGCCGGCGTTGATATGCCTCAGTAATGGCGTTAATACCTCAATAACGGCGTCGATATTGACCATATATAATCCTGCTCCTTCAGCTGCATTTCTGATATGCTTTTAGATTTGGCTACGAATGCTACATCTTGCAATGTTATTACATCGCCGCATTCATGACCCACGCGAATACTTGTTATTATTATAGATTATTTATAGACTTATATAATTGTGCTCGCATAGTGTACCGGCGTCTATTTTTGATTTCACGGATTGATTTAGTAGTTCACATTATCTGTATCCAAATTGCTCATTTGGATGTTAAAGTTGCCACCGACAACGGCCCTGTGATTTGTATATAATTTGCATTGAAAAGTAACTCAATGATTTACATCGAGAAGTAACTTCTTCCTACCCTGCTCGAGGAAGTGACATTTTTGCACATTGGTTGTCTCTTTCTGGTCTATATTAGCCAATCACACCACCCACTAATCCATTCAGTTTGGCTTCGGCACTGACCAATCTTCGTCCAGTTCAGTAAATAGTTGACGTTGTACCCGATATCTGTCAGGAACAACATGGCAACGCCTGCCTGTCCGGACTCGTTGCCATGGGAAAACAACGTTTATCGTCCCCATTCACTCTTCCAGGCATGTCAGGGCGAGTGTATTTTTTCAGTATAGCCACGCTTTTCGGTTAACTGAGTCCATGTGTCGAAATATCACTCGACGTTGAATTCCACTTCTCAGTCCGTGTGTGTCAGATGATGATATGGGAATAGTCTCAGTCAAGTTAGGGCCATAAACAGTGGTGAACTAAAAAGAAATGATGCATTAATTGGATTATTTTCGCCTCCATACTAGCTTAGGTATGTTGCATGGTGTTCCTTGGTTTAGGTCTGCTGCACGTGTACAATACATTCCATTATTGATAATCTGGGTCAACATTTAACCATTGTTATCGCTGTAGCGCGTGACAAGAAAGTGTATGAAGCGTGATTAACTCAATATTTTTAATGATAATCAGTTTTAGCGTTGCCCCACTGGTTTTGCCGTGCCAAGCACCGCACATGCTTGTTGTAAATATGATGTAACAATGTTGTTGAATGTCGGTGACTGTAGGTTCTTGTACATGGCATGCACTGGTAAATGGAATAATCTTAACAGTAATCTGAGTTCGTCAGGCATGAGGTAAACAGAGGCTATGTACTTGGTTCATCGAAGCGTACACCATGCTTGGGTGAAAGACTGTAACATGACGCCGTCTCTGTGCTCCAGTACCTATCGCAATGATGCATTACACTATGACACAAACCATTTCAGTGAATGATATATATCCACCGAAACAGAAAAATGAGTGATGTTTGCCATGGCATGAAGTCAAAATTGAATGATATATCATGTTCAATGTGGCAGCATCCGCTTCGACGTGAGATAGGTTGGTGGTGTCGGATATTTTGTACGAGAGAGACCGGACACTTCTTTTCATCTCTGCCAAGGATAGTTCCACCTTTTGTGAAAATATAGTTTGTAACCAATGTGTTTTCTAAATGCAATTTTATTGAATTGGATGTCGGCTGTTTTAGTTGCCCAGTTATTCGATCACCAAGACCATTCATTATTTCCCATTTGCTCTACCTGTTTGTGGAAGCCGTCACAGCCTTTCCAGAGACAGTTCCGGTATCCTGCCGCGTCGTGAAAACGTTCTACGGCAGTGGTTATATCTTTACCCGGTCCACTGTGATAGCATGACCCTCATTTCTTTGTCGACAGTGTCTGTCCAGTCCCTTCCGGTCTATAGGTGTGCAATCTATTAAGGAGGTCAATCACCAAAGTTGGGCGTTGACACCAAACTTGGCGGTGGGTCTGCAGTTGGTAGTGTTTAGTCCGCAGCCGTGGATGTTTTGTTCTCGACCTGGTCATGACTGGTTACGCAGCGAAGTCCGAACATATCTGTTGTCGGCGCCATGCGCTCAGTGTGTGAATACCTGTTTGCGAAAAGATGTTAATAGTTATCCTCTTCACTCAACATCTTCCAACAGTCTCTCACATCAGACAGATACTTTTTTCACTATCGCCGATCATATCCTCTGAGAAATGTTTGAATGCCCGTGAAAATGCACTTTTTATAATTGACACGATGGAAGGACCGTACTTTTGCTTCATATATAACAAATAAAAATAATGGCGTCTTTGCTACAAATGTTCGTTTGGAAAGCGCAAACATTATCATATGTGAAGATTGTGAAGGATTAAACTTCTAACTCGGCCAGGCCGGGCTGCCGGCAGGGGCCAAGCACAGAAAAGGCCCCTGACTTGATGGAAATGGCACAAGCGTTTGAAAAAGGCTCGCCGAAAAAAAGATCCTGGGTCGTCATAGAGGGCCCCCGAAATGACAGACGACCCATAGTTGCCGCAGGGTATCTTGGGCCGTCAGAAAGGGCCCTTAGGCCGACGGAAGTGGCCCAAGCTGTTGAAAGAGGGCCTTCGGCCTGACAGGGTAGTCACTGGATTGCTAAGGAGGTCCCCTGCGCCGACGAAGAGGATCCATAGCCGTTGGAGGACCCGGGCCATCGGAGAGAATCCTGAGCCGGCATGAAGGGCCGCCCTTGGGCCGATGAAGACCGGAACCGCACAGGGGTCCCTTACATGATAGAGGAGGCCTAGACTTTTAAAAAGGCGATTCCGATCGGACGGAGAGTGTGTTGAGCCGTGAAGTACGTCTCTGAGCCGACGGATGGGGCCGGATATGTAGAGCCGCTGGATCGGTTTTGGCTCACCCTGATGGAGAGGATCTCAGAGCTGACAGCCGGCCTCAGGCCGATAAAGAGACCCCGAGCTTCGGAGACGATCCGAGCTGAAGCGGAGGGTTCCCGGTGCTATGTAAAGGGCTCCTAAGGCCATCGAGGGGCCCGGGCTGCTACGCAGTAGTAGCGTGTAAAAGGTGTGGAGGGATACCCACTCCCTGTCGAGTCCAATTCAGTCCTCCAGGCGACCACCCTGAGAGGCAGAAATATAACCGACGAAATGCTCAAGTACATTTAATAGCTTGTGTGGGAAGTGCCCTTGACACGTGAAGATGGACTCTGGGGGCTAGCAAGGGCCGTGAAGACAAGAGAGGATCCGCCTGAGAGCTGGAGTGTGTTTACCAGCTGGAAAGAGCAGTCTCAGCTGGAATTGGTCCCTAACGGCTGAATAATAAACAACCACGTCAGGGTCTGAGAAGGCCGGGATGCTCTTTTGGTCTGAAGGAACACCTGAGAAATGAACAGGACCATGCGAGCTGAAGAGGACCAGTGGAGACCCATATCGGATCTGAAATTCCCCGATATGAGAGCTAGACAGGACTGTTTCGAACCGTGATTGGTCCCTACAAGTAGGAGAGGGCCTTGAGTGATGCAGATGATCTACTGAGAGCTAAATGGGAATGGACTAGGATTCATCTGATGTCGAGGGTGGCCCCTAATGGGTGACCAAGGCCACCCGAGAAGAAACAATCCCTGCTGGCTGGCAATTGAGGTGAGGAATACCGAAGGCCAGACACAGAGCTATAATTTTTTTTTAACCACGAGAGCTGTCGGTAACTAGGAAGGCTCCCTAGCAGCATGGAAAGCCCTTGAGGGCGAAAAACGTTCCCTGAGAGATAACACAAGTCTGTAAGTCAATGATAGTGTGGAATACGGAGAGCCGATTCCAGAGCTAGAATGTCATCGCCAGCCAGAAAAAAAAACTTGAGGAATATGGATATCCCCTGCGAGCTAGAGCGGATCGGACTGTGATGCTTCTGAGGCTTGGGTGGCAAAACGACCTGAAGAAAACTTTTTCTGGACTATTGCTTGACCAGGTACTGCCCGAGCTCACCGGAGAGGGAGATTTGTCACCTAAGTGTGTGTGCGTGCTTTGCATGACCTTAAATATCACTTTCATTCGATTAACACTCATTCCAATGCTAGTCCCATATATTACAAAATCGGTATCAGAAAGTTCCGCTGAATTCACAGCGTCGTTGGAGTGCACGATCCTATCAGTCAATGCCCCCTTCTCCCCGGATTGTCATTGGCCGAGCCAGTGAGGTGTTGCTCCGCCTGGCCCTGCAGTTCATGCCACAGCTTCCTGAAGACAAGCATTGTTGTTGCTACTCTAAAAAACCTATCACTAACTACTGTGTCGGAGTCGTTTGCTTCTCAATAACATAGTCCGTGTATATTATTTAAATACTATTTTATAGGAACCAGTTGTTTAAGAAGACATTTTAAGACATATCGCATTGCATGATATTGTCGCAAGCAACGCTACCCTTTGTGTGTTGACAGCAATATGGATGGAGATGTTTTAGTCGCAAAGATGGATCGGTGCAATGGATCCCTTCAGCGCTACCCATCACTGAATATCAACCGAAATATAACGCTTAGTGTCTGAAATATATTCTGCCACGCGGGACGGTTCGTACCACGACGAGTCACAACCTTTGCGATGTGCTTTTATCGGAGTCTAAACGCCCGCGATCAGCGTTTGGAACAACATGGTCAGCAGCCGGACAGACACCCAAATCGTCCCGCTGAAAGCAGCATTACACGAACGACTCTGCACGAACAATACGGAACACGAGAGGGAAATCGTCGCTTCCGCCTAAATTTGCGATCGCACGGCCCTCCGACTGCTTAAGCGTCGACCACTGTTCAGCCGTGAGTTCTGAGCGTGAGACGTGCCGTCGTACCGAGGTCGAGCGAGGAGTCGGCTCGGCACGTCGAGGAGACGTGCCGAGCGAATGTACCGAGGTCTCCAGTGCCGAGGTGGAGCAATTGGCACCACAAGCTGGCAGCACCGACCATGCCGTCGAGGACTGACCAGTGGGTCCAGACATCACGCGGTCGGCCCAATGTTTGCCCGAGCTGTCCGGTCAACTGGTCAGTCGACTGACTCGCTGACTCCACCTCCCGCGACTCAGGCCGCCTCCACCTCTCACGACCCGGGACGTCCAGTTGGCCGACAGGTGCCACACCTCTCGCGGCTCGGGCCGTCCAGTTGGCCGATAAGTGCCACACCTCTCGCGGCTCAGGCCGTCCAGTTGGCCGACAAGTGCCACACCTCTCGCGGCTCAGGCCGTCCAGTTGGTCGACCAGTTCCCCACCTCTGGCGGCCAGGGCCGTCTAGTTGGTCGGCCAGTTCGCCACCTCTGGCGGCCAGGGCCGTCTAGTTTGCGGCAGGTGTGTGCAGTTCAGCCATACACGACTCGGTGCGCCGCCTCACGTGCGGAATCGCATCCGCGCGGCGTAGACGGAGCGCGTTGCCAGGCGCCGGCACAGCGCCGAAGAGATCACGCAGACGCACGTCCTCCGCGCCGCCCACCTTGTTGTGCAGCTGGCTCTCGCGCCGGAACAGGGCTGGCACGTCTCGCAGCTCGACGCCACGCGTTTCGGGCACCAGCAAGCGCGTGTAGGCCGCCAGCACTCCGCAGCAGGCGGCGAACAGCCAGAAGGTGCCGTGCGGCCCGATGGCGCGCGTGACGAACGGGAACGCCTGCAGCACGCAGAAGTAGACGACGCCCCAGCAGGCGAGGATGCCACCGTTGGCGACGGCGCCGACGTCGGCCGGCACCAGCTCGCCGAGCAGCGTCCAGGTGACGGGCGCGATGCCGAAGCTGGTGGCGGCCGTGTAGACGAGCAGCGCCGCCAGAGGCAGCCAGTCGAGCGCGCCCCCGGCCGGCAGCTGGCCGCCGGACTCCAGGCAGAAGTAGCCGCCGAGCGCGGCCAGCACCAGCGCCGACACCAGGCTGGACGAGATGAGCAGCGGCCGGCGGCCGAACCGGTCGACGGCGACCGACGCGAGCACGTTGCTCGCCAGTCGCGTGCCGCCCAGGATCACGGCGCCCACGTACTCGTCCACGCCGCTGCCCGACAGCTGGAAGATGGTGACCGCGTAGCTGAGCACGGTCAGCATGCCCGAGAGGATTTGCAGCACGAACAGGCCGGTGACCAGCAGCACGGGCAGCAGCGCCTCCCGCTGCGACAGGCGGCGCAGCGCGGCGCGCACGCCGCCGAGGCCGTCGGCCCTCTCGGCGCGCTGCGCCACCGCCTGTATCTCGCGCTCGGCCGGGAACCCTTCGCCGCGGTAGAACTGGTACGAAGCGACGGCGGCATCCAGCTGGTGGTGCGCTGTCAGCCAGCCGGGAGACTCGGGCAGCCACCAGAAGCCGACCAACATCGTCGCGTTGGGCAACACGCCGAGCACGAGCGCCACCAACGACCAGTGCACGAGCGCACCAGCCGCGTAGCCGGCGAGTAGGCCGAGCGAGCAGAACACCTCCGGCACGGCCGACAGGGCGCCTCTGCTCTGCGGACAGGCGATCTCGCAGATGTACACGGTGTAGCAGGAGAGGGTGGTGGCGTTGAGGAAGCTGACGAGGAACCGGGCGCCGATCAGCAGCTGGACGTCGGTGGCGAGTGCCACGGCCACCCAGGCGGCGGCTGCCGGCGGCGCCTGCAGCATCATCAGTCGACGGGGACCGACGCGTCGGAGCAGGAGCGAGCTCAGGGCACAGCCCAGCACGATGCCGGCGGTGGTGATGGACACTGCCGGACACGTGGCGGGTGGTCAGTCCCCGCCTCCGGGCACGACACGCGGCCTCCGATGACGACAGTCCGAGCACGGAAGGGGGCACGGCGGAGAAGAAATACGGGGGGCGAGAGGACATAATGCTGCGTGGCCTCGGTTGCGTGTTTGCCTGAATGCCAACACATACTAGGTTCATATGAAGAGAATCAGTAAAGTAGAACGAAAACGAAATTGACAAAAATGACGAGGGGAAATTCCGTCGGCCAAAGATGACATCAAGTTACAGGACGTTAGAAGTGGGTTATCCAGCTTTAGCAATGTGATGAAGCTGTGCCATTAATTCTCGTCATCCCTTCGAAACTAATGCAACATAGTTGTAAATGCCAAATTGTACTTTACACAACCACCTTTCCTTGATGGATTCCCTAATAACTAGCTAATGATAGTTTTAAATGTGTAGACTGTTTGAAAGTCAGTACGGCCAAAGTTAAGGGAAGTTCAGCAAAAGTTTTGAAACTCGCGAAGTTTAGGGCCCCGCGGAGCCCTAAGCTTTGCGCAGTGGCGATACAGTAACCAATGAGGTTTATCCGAGGTGCTGTTATTGCTAGTTGAAAACTTTACCCAATACCCCCCTGGACGACGTGAAATACCGTCGGACAAGGCAATGTTTGAAGGGAAATTGTTGTACTACTTGAAAGTCAGCACAGCCTTTTTGTGGAATGGTTCTCGCTTACAATAATTTAGCATTTCAAATTAGCCACAAAGATATCTCTTAAGAGCAGGTTCTGAAAAATCGCGTTGGCATTCGACCTATCGACTTCCAGTTAATTGTGAACTTCATTCTTGTGTGACACTGACTAGTTATTTTCAATCATAGCATGGGTCCGGGATTCGCAAGTGTTGCTCCTGTACAGCCCGGTTAGGGCAATACAGATTAATATGTAAAACGTAACAATTCTAACCAAATCTATGCAGGTTGAGTAAGGTCGCACTGAATCCATTTCAACGCTGCGGCACCAGCAATGTACTCATGTTCCTTTTAACTGAATGAACGCCTCGAGAAGCTGCACATGAATGATAATGTTTCGACGTTTTAGGCACGCATGAAATTGTACCCAATCGTCAGGAAAATGGCATATATATATATATATATATATATATATATATATATATATATATATATATATATATATATATATATATATATATATATATATATATATATATATATATATATATATATATATATATATATGTATGTATATATATATAGCTTTTAGATACATGTATCATATATAGCATACACCGCTTCTCCACTTCCTGATTCAGTATTAACCCGGGCATAACCACCAGTTTACAACACTGTGAATCTGTCATTTCTT
Source organism: Imbricaverruca yamaguchii (assembly GCA_034440575.1). Lineage (NCBI taxonomy): Eukaryota > Metazoa > Arthropoda > Thecostraca > Neoverrucidae > Imbricaverruca > Imbricaverruca yamaguchii. The sequence goes on along the minus strand of JAOTOL010001639.1, from coordinate 2,622,587 downwards.
TGGCTAGCGTATTTTACGGATTTTGAAAATAGCAGTAATTAGCATTGATAGTTGAGCGGGGCGCTGTCGCAGTCAATATCTGTCTTCAGAACGTAATATTAGTGTGTACCCTAATCTGCAGACATTCGCTTCCATTGTTTGAACAATGACACACAATTAGAACAAGCAAAAAGATGAAACGGCATGTCATTTCCCAACGAAGGATGTCGGGTGCACAATTATAGCGATAGCGATAGTGAAAATACGGTAGTATGAGACTGCATCCTTAGGGATGGTTGTTATGTCACGTATTAGAACGTCTTCCGTTGAATTCCATCCCTCTTCGATCATTGCAGCGTTGCGCCTTTGAAATTCATGGCAATGGAGAGGAGATTAGCAAATGGGCTCAGCAATCCCGACAAATACATGCTTTCCCACTTCAGCCCCCCACCACCACCCCCCCCCCCACCCCCCACCTTCCCCACCCCCTCCACCTTCACCCCACCTTCCCCCACCCACCCACTGCCACCCCCACCCTGCCCCCACCCCGCTCCCGGCCCAGTGAAGCCCGGACGTGTGGACCAACCTCGGGAGGCGACTGAAAGAGACACACGATAGTTGAGCACACCCTGCACACAGAGTCGAGTGCACCGCTAGTGCTAGTGGTCATGCAGTCATGTACATCGATTGAACTACCTGCGCCAGACTCACAACAGACAGACAGGCCCGGAGACCGGGTGGAGAAGCGGCCAGACTGGAAGACAGAGGACACGATGTCACGGTTCGGCGGTTTTGGCAGGCACTTTAATATATCATTGCGTTCCATTACGGCGTGTGTCGAGCAGTCGTGGCGCCATCACGAAAAATGGGGAAAATGTGTTCTGCAATCCCGGAAACAGTTAGCAGCAGGTCTATATTACTGCACGGAAGCAAACAACCTACAATTCATTTTGACCCGCAAAACGGTTTATGATGGATGAAGCCGTCATGATCTGCCGATGGAGCCGCTAATGGTCTTGGGGCCTTGTGTATGATACGATGGGAAACTCTGGAGGCCTTGTTTACGATACGTCCATCAAGACATTTACTGCTTTATTCCTTGCTGCTGGCTGACCTAACATATTGCATATATGCATGCAGCATTCTAATGCCGGTATGCAACATAAGTATGCGTGCGTCCATGCATGTATCCAGTTTGAAATGGCTCGTCCGGGCGACGTCAGTCGGGCATGTTAGCCCAGGCAAAAAGTGGAGACTACCAAAGTCATAGCCACTGCCAATTCGTGAGATATGGGCAACAGCTGGCTCAAGTTAGGGAAAATATCCACAGCCATATCTTCCAGCATGAGACCTTCCTAACTACTCTATAAAATGCAGAAATGCTCTCGGATGTTAAGATAGGGCTTCCGAGCTCATGAATGACTTTTTAAAGGGAACTTTGGCTCCAATTCTGGCTCGAGTGGCTTTATGGACCGACGCTAAGCAGAGCTTGTTGCGCAAGCTAAGCAGAGATCGTTGCATGAACCTCGTCCCCGCTACTCGACGTGTGAACTCCAGTTGGATGGCAGAATTTTGACCGAGAGTTTAATGTACCATCAATGTATCGATACGGCCGCCTGGTAGCTCGTCCCCAGCTTTATCAGGCCAACTGCCACCCAGCCGGAGGTTAAATCCGAGCGTGTCTAGCGACTCGAACCCTGTGTTGCCAGGACATGGGAGACCAGTGCAGGTCAGCACTCCAACCAACTGACATATCCGAGCCGCAGCTGACCCGAAAACTCTGAATCAGCTGTTGAATCAGCTGTTGGGAGATTCCTGTCCATGAAAGTACGTGTGGCTTTGATACTCTCCACGTTTTGGAACGTGATAACATTATCTAATATCTTCATAGCGTTCAGCCAGCCACTTGGAAACAAGCATACAATCTACCATTCGAAAGCCCAGAAGAGGCATTCCATGCCACAAAACCTGCACCAAGCATTAGCAGTAGCTGAGCCAGCACGAGCTGCTGGGTGTTGGACTCACGTGAGGGCACGGCACTTCCAGCCGGATGAATGACGCTGCTCACCGAGAAGGCTCTGCTGTTCGGTCGACAGTCGCATACTCGCGTCAGCCTCCAGCTGCGGAACCAGGATCGCAGAGAAGGACATGATGATGCCGATGGAGAACTGCGTCATCGACGCCAGCAGGGTGCCGACGTACTGAAACGTTATCGACGCTGTCAGTCGATAGTTTGCCGAAGTACCAAAGCGTTATCGACGCTGTGTGTCGGTAGTGTGCAAACGTACCAAGGTGTTCTGGACGCTTTGTGTCGGTAGTGTGCCGACGTACTGCAGCGTCATCGACGCTTTGTGTCGGTAGTGTGCCGACGTACTGCAGCGTTATCGACGCTGTGTGTCGGTAGTGTGCAAACGTACCAAAGTGTTCTGGACGCTTTGTGTCGGTAGTGTGCCGACGTACTGCAGCGTCATCGACGCTGTCAGTCGATAGTTTGCCGAAGTACCAAAGCGTTATCGACGCTGTGTGTCGGTAGTGTGCCAACGTACCAAAGTGTTCTGGACGCTTTGTGTCGGTAGTGTGCCGACGTACTGCAGCGTTATCGACGCTTTGTGTCGGTAGTGTGCCGACGTACTGCAGCGTTATCGGCCCGGTGTCGGGTCATTGAAGGTGTGCTCACCATCTATCAATCGATTCCCGTCTGCTAATTTGCTGCGCCGACTATTAACTATCTTCTTGCATTTGCTGCTCTGACTATACTCTATGCTACATACTTGAATAATAGTTGAGGGATAAGTTGCCAATCAAAGCAAGTCTATGTTTCGGTAAGGTAGTTGCGCTATTTCAAAAACCGCCGAACATCACTTTGTTTCCATTCAACATTTACGCTCGCCCAAGAAGGCGTGCCAACATTCGAAAAGGTGTTTGATTATCTGCAATGCTTGAGATGGTGATCCCTCAGGAGTACACGGGTATTGTCATCCAGTCAACACTCTCCCTGTAAGTGGAGAGGGGAGGAGTACAAGGAGTATATGGGTGTTTTCATCCAGTCAATGCTCTCACTGTATGTGGGGAGGGGAGGGGTACAAGGAGTACATGGGTGTAGTCGCCAAGTCAACCCATTCCCGGTATGTGGAGTTGGAAGGAGAGGTATTACATCCCTTATGAGCTCTCCCACCTGCCATTTGCAACAATTCGATGTGCAACAATTGTACTTCGTGAAATTCGAATTTCTACCAAACAATTATATTGACTCGCATACGACGATGAGGAAATTATGTCAAAGCGGCAAGGTGCCAACGCCTTCATATTTGTGGCGTTCCAAGTTCATCCTTCCCGTTTCAAAGAACACCCTCGGGTATAATCGGACCGCGCCAGTTATGCTTGCAGTTCTGAGATACTATGCAGCTGTTTAGAAGCGATATATCAGGTGTCGGGGGATAAGACATGTAATCTCGTTTTGTTGCTCTGCACGCACATTTGCGTAAAGATTACCTACGTATTGCATGCCGGTTGAAGCAAATTTGATCGGGACCAAGAATTCCAAAAACATTTCGACAAAATCAGATTACATGTTCAAGTAATAATGGAAAACGGAAGTGGTAAAGCATGAGGAAATACAACTTATAGCACAAATGTAAAACCAAGTACTGTCATCAATGTCATTTATTTCACGAGCATGGACTGAGGATTCTGTATTGCTCATCCTCCCCAATCATTGGACGAAACAAGGACCCAACCACACTGCAGGCATCAGAACACTTGATTCCATGCACACTAAAACAACAAGTAGAAAATAAGCAGTATGTGCGGCTGTACAAAACGTTGTATGTTTCTAGGACATTGCTCATAGCAGGACGGTGAAAGGATGGTGCTGTAAAAAAGTTCAATATGTTATCGAATGAGTGAGGGATTAATTAATGCATAATTGTAATGCGATAGTTATCTGGCTTCCTCATATTAATGAAAAAGTGAAACTATGCATAGATTATACATTTATTCCATAAGCTGCCATACCATGCCTACAATGCGTCAGTTGACAATGCTGACCGAAAACCGTGCTCATATTGCCGTACTTCTTCAACTTTGAAACATGACTATTTGGTTCATGTTGCTTTTCTTTCACCTCTCTACATGACATCACAACACCAAGTGACCGTACATTTTAAGATTAACTTTTCATGCAAGCTCCCTTGTGTACTTTGGTAAAGAACCGTCAGGTACATCAACGCCTTTTGGCTGAGAAAGGTCAATGTACGTAATTTTAAAACGAACATTGCCCCAAACTATGGGTCGCATCTCCTACGTCTTTGATCGCGAAATATATCTTTCGTCGAGACAATTCATCATAGGTGTAGATTGATAAAGGTATCTTCATAAATTTTCGAGACATTACAATGGTCCAGACTATTAATAACTGAACTTTTTGGTTTTGTGCATGAAGAAATATAATGAAATGAAGCATAGAAGAAAATAATGAACATTTTTCAAGTCAGGTTATTTTTTTATGTGCTTCCTTTTATTATATTTCTTCATGCACAAAATCAAAAAGTTCTGACTTGAAAAAATGTTTATGCGAATGAACTTTTGCCTCGATAAGGAGGTAATTACTTTTAGCTAGAAGCTTTTCAGCCTTTTGTCAAAATAAACATAGCTAATTTACAGTGCACAGGAGACATGCAAGACAAAATATAATGATGTTATTCAGATGTGTACATCCTTGCAATGTGCACTGTTGCTTTAATAGATATTGTGTTGTTCTTCAAAGCCAATGGGATATCTCGAATCCTTATTGGGTTTCCTCATATAAAGGTTGGGGTTGTTTAACCTATCCCAAAAGTATGCAAGACGACAACCCTGGAACGGAGAACTCAGAGCCCTTCTTTGTCGTACGTTGCACGTTACTGAGGTTATCCTTGGCCGTGTCTTTAGATTATTAAAGGCGTGGATGGCCAGGTTACCATAGTGATGGTGCTATCATGCGGAATTGTCGAACGCTAAGCTTCGAGGACATCGGGAATAGGATCTCCTACTCTTTTCTACCTCCTCTCCCCGTCTCTCTCTCCCTTTCTCTCTCTCTCGCTCTCTCTCTCTCTCTCTCTCTCTCTCTCTCTCTCTTTCTCTCTCTCTCTCATTCTCTCTTTTCTCTCTGTTTTCCTTCCAGCTCTTGGACACTGAATGGTGCATAACTTTGCACAAGATAAGACGCCCGGAGTCCCTTAACACGAGCACGTCCGGGGGCAAATATCTTCCCCCCCCATGCAGGTTTTCCTAATTTGCCGCCATACTAATCGAGTTAGCAAGACCAATCCTCGCATAGCTGCTCATTAGTCTTCTTGGCATATCCTCATATATGTTTAACCCTGGGTCATCTCAGGTCAGGTCGCCAGATCAGGTTCTAGGTGGCATAACTTCCACAATAATTGGGCGCTTGATTTCAAATGTATGACACGGCATGATCTCATCAGGGACCATCATATATATCTCGTTTTCTTCCTAGCATTGACCTGAGGTCAGATCGCGGCCATGGCTTCTTCCATTATAGGGCTATGGTAAAATATACTAATGCTTCCTGGTTACATATTTGCTCTCGGAATGATCTCACAAAGGTTGTGGCGTGAAGTTGGAAGCTATACTCAGTGCTGCCGCTAACATGTTTGATCAGTGACCTCACCAAGGTCATCTGAGGTCACCTGAGATCACTAGCACATTTCTGCGCATTATATCGCACTACATCAAGCTAGAAGGCTGAAATTGCCGTCACTGTACTTGTATGGCAAAGACGTGTCGATTGATACATTATATGCCCATCCTAGGGTAATTCATGAGCTTGACCTGAGGTCATGGTTTCGTACAAAGAAGCATTCCTGCTTGGGCACGTAGTTGGTGCCTCGATTGTCCTCTGTAAAGCTCATGCACCTTGAGGTCGTTTATGCACATGCGAGTTTGAGTCATTGACTTGAGTCATTTACTCTATGACCTCTGCAAAATCATCTTAAGTCATCACACATAGCTGAAAATTGTTTATGATGCTGAATATTTATCGTTTTGAATGATACGAGACGTGACCTACCTAGGACAGAACACGGTCTTGACCGCTATCAACCGAGGTCAAAATCAAATATGGACCTAACGATTAAATATCATACGATCAGATCAACGATCAGAGGTATCTTTAGTCATATAAAGCAAAATCAACTTCCCGTCGCCATGCTGTCAAAAATTATGTACCTAAAACTTACAATACATTTTACCCAAATTAAATGACCTCCGGTGACCTATCTGTTGACCTGATTTTAAATCATACCGCATATCGTCGATAGCACGTTTCAAGTACGGTCCAGTGGCATTTGCCGTTTGTTTATATCTGTTACAGGTCCTGATATATGTGTGAATAGCTGAGAGTTCCACCCGTTATGGTCGAATTTGACCTATGATGACCCAGTGACCTGAATATTGACTTGAGCGAAAAATGACCGAAACAATTTCGATAGAGTTTGTCACCAGCTATCTAACGCCATTTTCAGTTTGTCGCTAGCTAGCATAGTTCTAGAGATCTTAGGGGCGGATATCTACCCCCCCCCCCGGACCGGCGAAGTTGGCGCGGACCGCCGGACGTGCGAGTGTTAAGCCTGTCGCACGACTGACTGGAAATATAACGTGGCTGTATCAGGGCAGCATTTGGCGCACCATCGAGTCCATTCCCTTATCAAAAGTGTCGGCTATGGGACAGAAATAAAAATGATCATGCAATCTCCACCGGAATCCTCTCCTGCCAAGCTTGAAATAGTGCACAATTCTCACACATGTTATGCTTGGCTGCCGGCCATCAGCGCCGATCCTACCTGAGGCCATCTTCTCAGTTGGAGCCGTCCGATATAGCTTGTGATCTCAATAACTGTTTCCGGCTTCTTGTCCATTCCTCCAGGGGCGGAAGAAGTGCTTGATATTGGCAGAGACACGTCGGTGCCGGTGGTGCAATGGACTATATAGGCTCCCGCTGCCGGTCGTGCCTCGGTGTTCTGATGCCGCGGGCGGCGACGTGCCGCGGCATGGGCCGACTGTATGGCGATGGTGCCCCTCTGCCCCCCCTCTGTGCGGAACCCTCTGCCCCCGGTTTTGACGACGCACCCATCTGCCGGACAATGCGACGTTCGGCAGGCCGTCGGTGTGCCGATGATCAGACCCAGACGCAAGTGGCCCTGTTGCCAGGGAACTGCCTGTGGGCATCCGACAATGGCGGAGCGCTTGGTGACCGCAGCTGTAATAAGACCACACGCTTACATTATGCATGACAGAAAGTTTGCTTTACATCAAGCGGGAAATGGACATTGCTGTGCATGTGATGCAATTTGCCGTGCATAAACCATGAATGCTAGCATGCCAGGTGGTTTTGCCCACACAAATCAGAGTAATACCTGAAGTGAAAAACGACAGCGGGTCGACCTCATATTCAACTGGTGTGTGGATTCGAGCAGATCCCATACCTACGCCCGAATATCCGCCGTTCTACACCGGCCGGCCAACTCTACCACGGCGACCAGACACTCGGCACAGGATCGGTCACGTGTATTGACACGACGCCCATCTAACAGTCGGGTGTTCAACACAGCGATAGCAGCACGCTGCTCAACGCAGCAGAGGAACGCGTCATTAATGCCCTGTCTCGGCGGTCCCGTCCGCATCGTCCGCCCCGCGGGGGCGGTCCAGGCGGAGGTGCTGCCGCACCAGCGGTCCGGCCGGTGAATGAATAACACCGCTCTGTTATGGAGACCGTGCTCCCACGCTGAGGGTACCGCAGGTAGTCACCGACGCAGCCACATTGTCCATAGCGAGTGGCACTACGCCGCCACGACAGCCACAATTAATTCAGGCTGCAGCTCTCATTTCATACATGTTGTGTAACACTTCAGTCGCTTAATGGCAAATGTTTTCCGCATAATTACTGTTAGACGTGTCAATGTTTCTGTGCGTCAAGCACAGACATAACGAGGTGCAATCCTTGGGAGGAAACTGCGAAGTCCTGTGACATCAATGACACTGGGCCGTCTCCACGTCGCACCTGCGCTCCTTCCGTTCCGATGTCGGTCGCCGGTCACCAGCCTGACGGAGGCTGGACGGGACAGCTCAGAGCGTCCTGTCGACACCAGCTGACGCCAACACCAGCTGATGCCGGCACTAGCTGACTCTGACTCCAGCTGACGCCAGCACCAGCTGACGCCAACACCAGCTGATGCCGACACCAGCTTACACCAACACCAGCTGACACCCACACCAGCTGACGCAGGCACCAGCTGACGCCAGCACCAGCTGACGCCAACACCAGCTGATGCCGACACCAGCTGACGCCAGCACCAGCTGACGCCAACACCAGCTGATGCCGACACCAGCTTACACCAACACCAGCCGACACCCACACCAGCTGACGCAGGCATCAGCTGACGCCGGTACCAGCTGCCTGCGTCAGCTGGTGCCGGCGTCAGCAGCGCCCTGTGTGGCGCGTCAGCGGCGGCTGTGCGACTCGTCAGCAGCGGCTGTGTGGCGCGTCAGCAGCGGCTGTGTGGCTCGTCAGCAGCGGCTGTGTGGCGCGTCAGCAGCGGCTATGTGGCGCGTCAGCAGCGGCTATGTAGCTCGTCAGCAGCGGCTGTGTGGTGCGTCAGCAGCGCGGAAGTGAGCATTTGACGCCGCCCGGTGTGCATTCGCACGTCGTGCAGCCGTCCGTCAGCTCCCTGATGACCGTGTTCAGTCGGTACATCCGACCGAAGATGTTGCAGCCGGAGAGCCGCAGGGCGCCTGCGAGAGCACACAGGTCTGTCAGGCACCAACGCCGAGGCGGCACGCTGCTGGCCAGCGCCCCGTAACCGGATCCTGAAAGTGGGCTGTGATTGGTGCTATCGGTCGACGGCTTACCACCCTAACGGACGGCGATCTCGTACGCATATCAACCCATGATTCTCAAGTGTGCTGAGGTAATGACGCAATGGCTCGCAGGCAATTGTCTGGGATCTTCGGAGGCCCGCAGTGAGTGGACTTTGGATGAAGTCCATTGATATCAACCAGAGCTTGACGCTCTGTGATAACAGTTGGCACGTATCTAGTGGGCAAAAGATACCATTAACCTGCAGACAGCTAAGCATTATACAAACAGGCAACTAAAGTACATAGAAGTGTTGGTTGTTTGTATTATCTTGGTGGATTGTTTGAAAGTTTCTTTGGTCTGCTTTGGCCAATTCTAGACTATGGGATTGATACAATGCCGCAGAGAGAACGATAGCTAAGATGAAGTATGGGGCCGGGTAGGGTGCGTGGGTGCGATATCCAAATAGGTGTTTGCTCGGATGAAGGATGTTCAGAGTTGCTCTGCCTGCACGACGTGGGCTAAAGTTGTCCTATTCACTATTACTATAATAGTCTGGGGTTTATCAAAGTTTGTACCTTTCTGAGATTGAAGAGATTGGTTGTGGTGGTGGTGGGGGGGGAGTTTAGAGGGGTGCCAGACCAACGAGGTTATTTACGCCGTTTCTAAAGCGAGTGAATTTTGCAAGAAAGTCTAAGGCAAGTGGACATTTACGTTTAGTGAGTATTGCGTTACAGAGGATGTGAAGTTTAGGCACTAAAGGTGGAGGTTGGGCGGAGACGTGTCCTGCATACTAGCTTGCTTTTCCCCTCCGCAAGAAGACTTGTAATAGGGTGGGGAAGGGTTGCGAGAATGTTGGTTTCACCCGTGTTTGGGTATTAGCATGCTTTTGTCGAATGGCTTCCTATTGGTGGTGTGATTGGTTTGATGTGTTCCATATGAGCCTAGCGTTGGTTTGATTTTGTATCACAACCACACATCCATGCATGAGCCACACATCCAGGGCGTGGTTAGAGCGGCGAGGTGTAGAGTTGTGTTGTGTCCATGTGTTCTGGTGATAATCTTGTATGTGGCGTTGTAGAAGTGATTTTCAATCGTCTTCGGAATATTTCATGTTCGGATAGGTGGTCAGTGCCAATGCTTGCTTTGCCAGCCCGGCTGCTTGGTCGTTTCGTGTATTGTTGGCGTTGCCCAGAATCCAGAGAAAGGAAAAGTTGTTTACGTTGCGGGCCACGGCTTATTGGATTCGACCAATGTTGGGATGTGGGCAATCGTGTATGTTGTTGATTGGCCGAAGGACTGATTTCGAACCTGAAAAAAAAACTATGTTTTTCTTGTTGCGCCTCTTGAGATGGAGATAGTGCCCAGAATGGCTAGTGCTTCAACGCTCTAGATGAAATAGTTATCTGGTAGACGTTTGAAAACGCTAACGCTTGGTCCAGTGATGCAGATGCCTACGCCGACCTCGTATTTTTACCAATCCGTGAATACGAGTGTTTTGTGATTGTTGAGACCGGCGAATGTGTTGAAGGTGCCGATAGTTTCCGCCGACGTCATATCTGATTGATTTTCCGAGAGCAAGTACTCTACCTTTTGTTGACTGTGGGTCCAGAATGGCTTAGTGGGCAATGGAGCTGTAGTGTTTGGCATTGTGAGGTTACGATCTGGAAGAGCCGTGGCAATTTGAACACTAAATGTTGAGAGTTTGCGCCCAAACAAGCTCCTATGATATATGTGAGGTTGTGCATCGCTGTACCTAGTGAATTTCAATGGTTGGTTGGTTGATTGGTTATTTAGGCTTATGGGCGCATCGACCGCTTTGGTCATGTAGCGCCCATGTGATATTCAATGGACTTGATTTTGATGTGGTAGCGGCACAGCTGTTGTATCCTCCTGAATCGAAGGGGAGGCATGACTACCAGAAGACTGGCTATCGGTGTGGCGCTGAATGCTCCTGTGGCTGCTCTGATGCAGATGTTTTGAATGGGTTCTATCTTTTGCTCAGTGTTGGCGAAATGGTACCAAAGATGATGCTGGTGTATTCTAGGATGTCTCGTGTGGACTTGTGGAGTTGCGGTAGTTTTTTTCCTGTCTCCGCCTTACACCGTGCCTGCAAATGAAGATTTTAACTCACCATGGAATTGATACCGATCAAAACTAATACTATTAAATAGATGATGTATCAAAGGTATGCTGTGCACTGACAGCGATGATATATAGAAGACATAGCCAAAATATGGGCTACGACATCTACCTAAAACGGACAACGCCGAATGAGATCCTTGTTGTTCGGTGTTAACGTTTGCACGGAAGCATCTATGACGTTAAACAAACCTCAGGTGTGAGAGCAACAAAGGTGCAAGTTGGTACAACATTCAGGATGCATCGAATAACAGCTGTAGAATGCATTCGCGTTCAGCGGTATCGACCACACCAGATGGATGTGCGTTGCCATCACATGCCGTCTACTCACCGAACAGGGAGAACGGGCCGACATCTGTGGAGAGGCCATTTGTTTCGATCGGCGGCTCGGAGGGTAACAGAGGCGGTAGGGTGCTCCTGGACGGTGGCGGCAGTGTCGCGCTGCTGGAGGACGGCGGCGACGGCGGCGGTGGCGTGCTCTTGGATAGTGGCGGCGTGCTCTTGAATGGTGACGGCGTGCTCTTGGTGTATGGCGGCGTGCTCTTGGTGGATGGCGGCGTGCGCTTGGTGGATGGCGGCGTGCTCCTGGTGGATGGTGGCGGCAGCGCGGCGTCGATCTGCCCCGGACGAGGCCGGGGTCGCAGGCCCGAGAAGGGGCGGGGGCGAGGCCGCGGCCGGTACTTGAGCCGGTCCGGCCGGCGGAACAGCGGCAGGATCGGCCGGCGCGCCGGCTTGTCGCCGACCAGCGCGTCCGGCACGGAAGCGGGGATCGCGTCGAGCCCGCCGCGCGTGAACGCCAGACTGTCCAGCGAGACGGACGGCGGCGGCGGTATCGGTCGGGTCTGGGGTCGCGGTGACAGCCGCCCGTCGGCAGAGGCGGCGGTCGCACGCGGCACCGTATCGGTGGTGCTGAGAGGCGGTGTTTGAGGCCGGTGGGCTGGCTTCGGACGAATTCGGCTGCCGCCGAGTGGTTTTCGTGTGCTTTTTGGCGGGATGATCGGTTGCCGGGTGGTTCCCGGTGGGGTGTACACGGGACGTGAGGTTTTCGGTGGCGTGTACACGGGGCGTGCGGTTCCCGGTGGGGTGTACACGGGGCGTGAGGTTCCCGGTGGGGTGTACACGGGGCGTGAGGTTTTCGGTGGAGTGTACACGGGGCGTGAGGTTTTCGGTGGAGTGTACACGGGACGTGTGGTTTCCGGCGGAGTGTACACAGGACGTCCGGTAGTCTCTGTTTGAGAAGTCTCCTCGTGATCTTGGAATTTCGATCCTTCGATTTCTCCTACTTCCGTACCTTGCTCATTATCTGAAAGCAGAACGGATTACTAATTGCTAAGCCCAACAAAATAAGCCTTTTGAGCTTCTGATCGAGGCATCCGGCCTTTTCACTATTCACTCTGGTATAATTAGGAACACAGCATGCAGCTTATACATCTACATATCTGTGTATGTATGAAAAGGGTGTCATCAAAGCATCAGAGTACTTAATCAACCTGGAATGCATGAATTCCTCAACACATCAGAGCATTGCATTGCGTAACACTCCAGCTATGCCCAGATTGTGGTAAAACGGACACGACAGACAGGTCAAGCCGCAGCGTGTCAGTGCACAGAAACACGAGCAGGCAGACAGCTCCATGGCCATGAAAATATGTCGTGTTCACTGATCAGGTAATATAAACATAGACACAGGCGATCCGTGTGGGTCATAAATGCACATATAGTCGGGCACGATCATTTGAATACATATTGTGTATGCAAAGACACTCTCGTACAGACAGTGGAGCAAGTACAGCTAATGGAGATTGAGAATACTTCATCTGGGCTATACTCTTAAGAATACTTAGAGAGTGGTTCCATGGGCAGATAATCCCAGTAGAGCAGCCCCCTGCAGGTGCTTGATCCTTTGAGTGGCTCTCTGTACAGTGATGCCCTGTAGAGTTGTTACCTGTGGAGTGGTTCACTGTAGACTAGTCTGCTGTGGAGTGGTCCCATGCAGAGTGGTCAACTACACAGTAGTCCCCTGAAGAGCAGTCCCCCTGAAAGAAGTAATTAAAGAGTGGTTCCCGTAGAGTGGTTCCCTTAGAGCATTCCCACGTAGAGTGGCCATCTGTTGAGCAGCCCCATGTGGAGTGGTTCCCTATGGAGTGGTCTCTCAGAGAAGTTCTCGGACAGCGGGCCCAGTAGAGTGATCCCTGTAGAGTGGTCTAATGTAGGGTGGTCCTCTGTGTAGTTGTCCCTTGTAGAGCGGTACCTTGGACAGCGGTACCCTGGATAGCGGTACCATGGAAATCGGCATCCTGGAGTAGGGTACCCTGGATTACGGTACCCTGGAGTACGGTACCCTGGAGTACGGTGCCCTGGAGAGCGGTACCCTGGACAGCGGTACGCTGGACAGCGGTACGCTTGACAGCGGTACCTTGGAGAGCGGCACCCTGGAGTACGGTACCCTGGATAGCAGTACCCTGGATAACAGTACCCTGTAGAGCGGTGCCCTGTATGTACAGCAGTCCCCGGAGAGCGGTACCCTTGACACCGGTGCCCTGTATGCACAGCAGTTCCCGGAGAGGGGTACCCTTGACACCGGTGCCCTGTATGCACAGCAGTTCCCGGAGAGCGGTACCCTTGACACCGGTGCCCTGTATGTACAGCGGTCCCCGGAGAGCGGTACCCTTGACACCGGTGCCCTGTATGCACAGCAATCCCCGGAGAGACGTTGCGTGGCCGGCCGTGCACTGACCGCAGGCCAGCTGAGGACAGCAGGAGCCGAGCCAGGCCACCGGTCGGCAGTGGGCGGCCACCGGCGGGCACTGCTTCATCTGACACAGCACTTGGCCGTAGTAGCAGCGGCACAGCAGACACGGGTCTTCTGGACTGTGCACCCGCTCGCCGTTGGCGTAGCGGCGCGACTCGATCTGGCAGTCGTCTGCGGCGGGCGGATGATCAGATCGGTGGGTGCGCCGAGCCAGGTCGATTGCGTCACATGGTGGGGGTGGGGGTCGGGTCAGGTGGGACGTGGGGTGGTGACGGACCAGATGAGATTGGTCACGTGATGTGGGCGGGCCGCGTCAGGTGAAGGCGAGGTTCAGCTCAGGCAGGTGATGCGTTGGGGCCGGATGTCAGGTCAGGTCAGGTGGTCGGATGACGGCGTCAGGTTCCCCAGGAGGGAGCAGGTCAGACAACAGGCCAGGCGCAGCCGACCGGTACCAGTTTCAACCGGCAGCCATACGCGGACCACCGTCGGTGACGAGTAAGCAGCATACCAAACGCTTACACACGCGTGGCGACTGAGGCATGACATGTCACGGAGCTGCAGGTTCTGATAGGACTCACGTGTTGCCACCACAGTGAGCTGAGGAATCCGGCGATACGCCGGTGCAGCCAACGGGCTTACCATCGAAGCTTTTTACCAGCCTCAGCCCACTACTTCGCTGATGACGTACCAACAATCAAGGTCTAGACTCAAGGATTGCTTCTCGAGACGTCTTTGTGAGACAGTGGGAATGACATGTTTTTTTTCGGAGAAGCACTTCACGACTTCAAATCTTTTACCTTCACAAAGGCTTGCATGCATCGGATGATAAGTAAATGGATCTAGTGCGGTATATGTCGGAACACGTTTGCTCGATGTGGCTTTTAATCTACTTACGTTGTAATGCAAATTGTATCTTTTCACACACGCCATGCACGGGTTAATGCAGAAGTTATTGAGTAGGCAAGTGCTAGTTCTCACATTACCCACCTGACCATCTTTTCAAAATTGTGAATTGAAATCGCACCTCAGTGCTTCACATGTTCACAGCTATTTTGCACCAATTACATCGTTCGAGCTTAAGATTCTACTAATTCTGCGAATTTAGTACTCAATCTTGGAACAAGCGTACAATAGCGAAGGTGGCCATCCAACAGTGATGTGTGCAAACTAACATCCTTTCAGCCAAGCTAACTCTATAAAATTACCCTTCTGTTTTGGCGAAAACAAAATATAAACGTGTTCTTGTTTTAAGATATAGAGCTGGGGAATGACAACGCCGTGGGTGTCCCTAATGCTTACCACGGACTGTGAGGATGACCACACCAATGCTTTGTCGCCCCTCCATGCTGAAAATATACAATGCTGTTGTTCCACAGATGTGGGTCGATGTTTGCGTCCGTACTGGCAGCTGGTGTTCTCCCAGTGAGTTGTCGCCCATCACAGTACCGTGGTCGATGCTGGCCTGGTCTGAGGTGCTTCTCGTACATTGCGCCCGCGTCGGTCGGTGTTCTGTCGTTATGGAAGGTGGTGCAATGCACCTGGATCGGTGGTCTGCCATTAAGGGAGGAAGCGTATCATACCTGGATCGGTGTTCTGTTTGGAAAGGTGGTGTACCACGCCCGGATCGGTGTTCTGTTGCTATGGAAGGTGGTGTTCCGCTGTTATGGAAGGTGGTGTGCCGTACCTGGGTCGGCGATCAGCTGCTGAGGAGCGTCGGCAGCCGACAGGCCGTAGCGGTTGCTGATCTTCTCTGCGTCCAGCTGGTCGGAGTGTCGGTTCACCACCGCATCGGCAGCGACGAACGGTATGATGCTGCCACACGAGGAGGTGTTACTCTTCGGCAGCGAGCTGATCTAGGGGATGTCGTGCGTGCGCGCTGAAGGATATGTAGCCGGCATGCCCGTCATGTTCCAGATCATTGCGGTATCCCGAATACAATATTATGTTCGTTGTTTTGTACTCCACTTTCGTAGCTGTTCCTTAGCAAACCTAGGCAATTCAAAAGCCACCACTCTGGCGGCACAGTCGGCGAATCCGTCTGCTCGGAGAATTGGAAGCCCTTGGTTTAAGTCATTGTTTGTGGATTTAAGTTATCCACAGCAGACTTTGTCGACCACGATTACTACCCAGGAGATGGCAGTAACTGTGAGGTGTTGGCCATGACGCAGGATTAACTGTGGTCGACCAGCGTCCACAGTATGGGGTCCACGGACATGATTTACCTTCAAACAGGCTCTTCGGTCCGGAATTTTTATACAGTGTCATCCCGCCGAATAATGCAGATGTAAACTTCATTACTTCATTCTGCGAAGGGCCTCAAGAAGAATAGCTAAGATACAGTAGGATTTAAATATTAAATTGAAGAAAAAGTAAGTCGTAAGGACTATTTCATGTAAATGTGGCACATTTCGTGGGCACACGTTATTTTTAACCGGAAAATGTGGAAACTTGACATGAAATGTCTGATTAATCCTACACCGTAGAATATCAATCATTGCAGATATGAGCCCAAGGTGTCCAAGTACGTCAGTGGCTGGGAATTTCATGAGAACGTGTGCGACGCGAAGATTGATCATTGTACTTGCCTGAGGTTTGGCAGAGCTGGCGGCAGCTCGTGTCGCTCCAGATCGGCGTGCTCCAACACGTCCAGCGCCAACCTCTCCCTAGGTGTGGTCGGCTCGGGTGCCGGAGCCGTAGTTGTGTCTGGCGCCGCTGTGGTCGTGGCTTCAGACGCCGCCGCTGGAGTGCTCTCGAGCGCTGACGTGACCGCCTCGGCGGCTGGTGCCGCGGTCTCGGAGGTCAGCGGCGCGACTGTCCGGGTGTCCGGCTGTGGCGTGGGCGCGACCGCAGTCGGTGTGCCCCGTCCGGGTGACTCGGCGGTCGCCGTGTCCGTTGTGGACGGTTCTGCGATGGACGAGCTCGTCGCCGTCGGGGTGCCGTCCTCGGGAACGTGATCCGGGGCGATCGAGCCGCCCGCGGCGCTCTCCTCTATCTCTGTTCCTGCGGACCCGGGCTTGACTGCGCCCTGCGGCGGGCCGTTGGTGGCCTCAGCTCCGCCTGTCGGCGCTGGCGGGACAGCAAGATGGTGTGCTGGAACACGTCCCGCTGAGTGAGCCACCGGTTCGGCGATCCTGCTGGGTGGACGGGTGCTGGGAGGCCTCTGGCGCCTCCGCTTCAGCAGATCTAACACAGCCCAGAACCCGAATCCGCCGGGCCGCCTTGTGGGCGGCCGGAATCTTGTAGTTGAACTTGGCTCAGGCCTTGCTGTAACGCTTTCCTCTTTGGTCGTCTTCTGCTCCGTCGGACTTTTGTCATCAACCGGGGGTGGCTTCACTGTGCTACTGCTGGCGCCCTTCTTGGATTCACTCTCTTCTTGCTTCCTCACGTCCACATTTTCAGCTTCTTCCGGTATGTTCGATCCAGAGGACTTAGAAACAATCTCAGAACCAGTGCTGGTTGATGTGGATCCAGTATCAGATTCAGTGTTTTCTGTGATTTGGTCAGCCTGTGGCTCAGCGTTCTCTGGTAAGGGGTTAGCTTTCGATGAAGTGTCCTTGGACATGGGATCCGTGTTGGATTCAGTATTTCCTAACATGGTACCACTCTTGAGTTCAGTGCTCTCTGGCGCGGCGTCGAGCATGGGTGCAGTGCTCTTTGGTACGGGATCAGCCTTAGATCCGTCGTTCCTTTGACTGTGATTTTCCTGCATGGCAGAAATATCAGATGAAGAAGTGGCAACTTCTGGCGATGTAGACTCAGATTCATCTGGCATTAGCTCAGCCTGGAATACGGTGTCATCTGGCATTGGATCGACTTCAGATTTAGACTCCTCCGGCATCGTGCCATCCTCAGATCCAGAGTCCTCTGGCATCGTGCCATCCTCAGACCCAGTGTGCACCGGCATCGTGCCAGCCTCAGACCCAATGTCTTCTGGCATCGTGCCAGCCTCAGATCCAGTATCCTCTGGCATCGTTCCATCCTCAGACCCAGTGTCTTCTGGCATCTTGCCAGCCTCAGATCCAGAGTCCTCTGGCATCGTGCCAGCCTCAGATCCAGTATCCTCTGGCATCGTTCCATCCTCAGACCCAGTGTCTTCTGGCATCTTGCCAGCCTCAGATCCAGAGTCCTCTGGCATCGTGCCAGCCTCCGACTCAGAGTTCTCTGGCATCGTGCCAGCCTCAGACCCAGTGTCCTCTGGCATTGTGCCAATCTTAAACCCAGTGTTTTCCGGCATCATGTTAACCTCATACTCCAGAGTCTTACCAGTCTCAGATTCATCTTCTTCCGGCATCGCGCTAGCACCAGACCCATCTTCCTCCAATGTTTCACCGATTTCAGAGTCGTGGTTCCCGAGTTCGACGACATCAGTTGCAGGGCTGTCCGGGCTTTCATCTTTCGTGTCTTTTATAATCTCTTCCCGAAGTGGCATCTTCTGTCCTTGCGAAGGACTGCTGCTGGAAGGTTCTGTCACCGCTTCGTTGTCGGTGGTTTCTCTATCAGCCACAGGTGTGTTACCATCGGTAGACGCATCGGATTTCGCAGAGGTTTCGTGGTTTTGCGTGTCGTCACTATTCCCTGTTGCCACCTGTGCCACATCGACGCTTCCTTCCGGATTCCGATCGTCGGCTCGCAGCAATTCTTCTGCGTCGGCCAGGGAATCAACAACTCTGTGCTGCGACGCGATCTCACTCAGCACGGCCTTCATGATGTTGGTCACCGTCATGTCGGGCTGCGAGTAGTCGTTGACCGCCCCCGAGCCCTCAGCGCCCAGCACCTGCTCCGCCTCGGCCGCAGCCAGGGCGTTCTCTATGCGCCGCTCGTCGTCCGAGTCGGCAAAGATCGGAATCGTCTGTCCCGTGAAGCCGGCGAACGCGCCGGTGACAGAGACCGGCTGTTCGGCGGCGACGAACGCCGCCATGCCGTCGCCGGAGCCCTCTGGCCCGACGCTCGCCTCCTGCTGCGGAGGTGTCTCGCCACCGGACACGGGAACCTGCTCCACGCCTCCCGTCGTCGCCACGCTCGGCGCGTCCACCGTCAGTCCGACGTGGACCGGCAGCTCGGCCGCTGCACGGCCGACCTCCGCCCTCAGCTGGCGCCGACCGGTGCCCACCTCGTTGCTGTTCGCCTCCAGATGGTGGGCAGTGAGCAGGCCGGGCAGGTACTGCTGTGTGTGCTCGCGCAGCCCGGGCCCCGACACCTTGATGCCGCCGCTCTTGACGTGCACCTGGAAGATGGTGGTGGCCGGCCGGCCGGGGCTTGTTCCAGGGCCGGGCTGGTGCGGATGGTGTGTCGACGTCACCGGAAACACTGATCCGTAGTCTACCGCTACCACCGAGCCGCGTCCGATGGTTGCCCTCTGTGACAGAGATCGTCAACTCATGCAGGGACCATTGTCGGGTGGCTACTTCACGTCTTGCACATGGCCTGAATGTTATTTATTATGATGAACACGGTAAATTAGAATGGGCGTAAAAGGACCCAAGATGTCGACGCGCCCCTAAACTCCAATCCACCACCGCCACGGTAAATTAGATGATCATTTCTGAAATTGCGCACGATCAAATGGTTTTTCATTTAATGGACTTGGCGGTGGCGTTAACTCGAGGCAGTGCTGGGATTAATGACTCACGCTCAAACCACAAGTAAGCGCTATGTTAGACACAAATACGCATGCAGGAAGCCAAACCGCACGCATGGAACAGCATACTATCACTCCTACTCATCACGACCAGCTGTGGATATTTTTCAATAGCTCCTTTTCAATAGCTCCTTTTATACTGATGAGAACGCTTAAGACTCGAGTCACTGGGGAGGGGAGGCGCTTTTCCTCCACGTTAGTTGTGTGTGCCGTAACAGCCAAACCAATTGAGACAACAGCTTGAGACTTTCAATACCTTTATCTGAACACATAGGGTAAGTTGCGTAAAATGGTGACCTCAATGGCTTCTTATGTCAAGTTCTAATGACCTGAGACTATAACAAGCCTAACTTGGAATACGTTCCTACCTAACCTAACTTATAATAAGTTATAATGTTATCTGTGAGGTGTGCGATACATGCGGTATTAGAGGTGAGGCATGAGAGGTCAGAGATGATGCGTACCCCGCCAGAAGCGGACCGCGCGAAGCTGATCGGCCTGCCAGCTGTACCCTCCATGTGTTCCACCGCCTGTGGAACAAAACAGGACCAAGGGATCAATGACAACGTCTGGACCGGAAGTTTGGTGCGCGAACGCAGACGTACATAGATGCGATGCATGCAGCACGACGGAAGAATGTCTTGATATGCTGAAGGTCCTGTTGGCGTCGCAAATAGTTCGACAGTCATAATGTCTAGGTAGTTAGGTAGATGTCTAGGTGTCTAGGTGTAAACACCTGGGTGTGGTGGGCAACAGCATATTGTTCGGGGCATTCAAGTGCCCGGATACTCATCCTAGGATAGAAACTCTTGGCTGTTGTATGAACACAAACGCACACAGACACACACACACACACATACACACACACACAGACACACACACACACACACACACACACACACACACACACACACACACACACACACACACACACACACACACACACACACACACACACATATATATATATATATATATATACCAAATAATGTATATAAGTGTATGCATCTTATTGGCGGCGTGGGATTGTCTGTGTGTTTGCTAAGGTCGTTGTTTGAAC
Source organism: Imbricaverruca yamaguchii (assembly GCA_034440575.1). Classification (NCBI taxonomy): domain Eukaryota; kingdom Metazoa; phylum Arthropoda; class Thecostraca; family Neoverrucidae; genus Imbricaverruca; species Imbricaverruca yamaguchii. The sequence goes on along the minus strand of JAOTOL010001639.1, from coordinate 2,602,162 downwards.
CCGACGATTATAACACCAGTTCGACCTGGTGGTATGGTCGGCGAGTATTGCGTAGGTAGAGCCGGTTCAAATCCAGATGGGCCTATGTTTTTATACTGGTCTATGTCACGTTGTTCTTGGCTACATGGTCCAAGTGTTCTGTTCTTTTGTTGGTCGGTTAGCCAGAAGCGAACCCACGTCAGATTGTCGTCAGACATGGCGAAGGTAGTCGCGTGTGGACTGCCGTCATGCTAAGACCTCCTGTCTCGCACCATACTCGATGGTGTATACGTCTCGAGCGTCGTCGCTCCTCAGCGTCTTGTTTGTATCGGTGGCGTACGCTTCTCCGTCGCCAGCTCTCTATGATGTACGCGTCTTGAGATCTCCGCCCTCGGTTGCCCGACGTGTTGGAATGTTCGAGGCATGAGGTGGCCAAGAATCGCATAAGGCATTGCACGTGATGCGTACTTGGACATTTAGGGCAAGGATAATGTTAGTCAGAGTCCTGTCTTCATCGGGCGCAGCTTCCTGTTCAACCGCAAAATATCCCGTGGGGCGAGCTCCGCCATGTTTGAATGGTTAACAGAAGGCGGTCTCCGCGAGTGAGAACGGCAGAGTGGCGTCTCCTCTTCGAAGTGCACGACAGTAGAAGCATCTTCACATGAGCCTCTTTACACGGGCGGCGTCTTTACAGAAGGTTTTGCATTTTTATGGCTCATTACGGCAATCCTGTGTGTATCCAGAGTCCACATCCGCGCCGGGCCTGGTTACTGAGTGTGTACTGCGCAGCACGGTCGGTTGGTTGGGCACAGTCTGGGTCAGACGGTGCACATACGGCCAGGGTCAGACTGCACAGACGCTCAGGGTCAGACGGTGCACATATGGCCAGGGTCAGACTGCACAGACGGTCTGGGTCAGACGGTGCACAAACAATCAGGGTCAGACGGTACACATACGGCCAGGGTCAGATTGCACAGACGGCCAGGGTCAGACTGCACATACGGCCTGGGTCAGACGGTGCACAGATGGTCAGGGTCAGACTGAACAGACAGTCTGGATCAGACTGCACAAACAGTCTGGGTCAGACTGTACAGACTGTCAGGGTCAGACGGTACACAGACAGTGCACAAACGGTCAGGGTCAGACGGTGCACAGACGGTTCACAGACGGTGCACAGACGGTCCAGGATGATGCAGGCCTGGTTTATGCAACGACGAACCAAATACATCCGGATATTTCTGGTACAGAGCACATTATGTTGCCAGGATGCGGGTCACGTCCGGCAAGCAATTAAAAAACACTTCCACCACATTAAAAAGTACTTCATTACAAGACACGTATGTTTGGTCACTCACTACATGGCTGCGGTCATGACCCCTCCTTAACATGCGCACGTCCGGCGGTCCGCGCCAACTTCGCATGTCCGGGGAGCAGATGTCTGCTCCCCCATAAGATCTCTAGAACTATGCTAGCTAGCGACAAACGGGAAACGGCGTTGGCTGGCTGGTGACAGGCTCTATCGAAAGTGTTCCGGTTATTTTTTTTTAGCTCAGGTCAATATTCAGGTCACTGGGCCGTCATAGGTCAAATTTGACTAGATCGAGTGGAACTCCCAGATATTGACACATATCTCAGGACCTGAGACGGATAGAAACAAACGGCCCAGGCTATTCGACAGTCCTTGAAATGTGCTATCGACAATAGGCAGTGTGATTTAAGGTCAGGTCAACTGAAACTATGACCTCAGGTCAAAGTCATGAAATAGCCTAGGGAGGGCACGTAATGTATCAATCCACACGTCTTGGCGATAGAAGCACAATGACGGTAATTTCAGACTTCTAGCTCAATGCAGCGCGATATAATGGGCAGAAATGTGCAGTGATCTCAGGTAACCTCAGATAACCTTGGTGAGGTCACTGAATAATAATGTCAGCGACAACATTGAGCATAACTCCCAACTACATGCCACAACCGTTCTGAGATCATTCCGAGAGCAAATATGTCACCAGGAAACATTTATATATTTTACCATAGCCCTATAATGTGGAAACCATGGCCGCGACCTGAGCTAAGGTCAATGCAACGAAAAAAAATGATATACATGTTATGGTCCCTGATGAGATCATGACGTGTTATAAGTTTGGAATCAACCGCCCAGTTATTGTGGACGTTACGCCACCTAGAACTCCGAGTGTAGTTGGGTCATTTCGCCTGGCCTGGTGACCTGACCTAAGATGCCCCAGGATTAAAAATATATGAGGACATGCGGAAACGACTAATGAGCAGCCATGCGAGATTTAGCCTTGCTAACTCGATTAGTATGGCGGCAAATTAGGAAAAACCGCAGGGGGAAGATATCTGCCCCCCCCCCGGACGTGCGCGTGTTAAGATCTCCAGAACTATGCTAGGCAGCGACAAACCGAAAACGGCGTTGGATAACTGGTGACAAGCTCTATCGAAAGTACCCCGTCATTTTTTTCGATCAGGTCAGTATTTAGATCACTGAGGTCAGCATAGGTCAAATTCGAACAGATTGGGTGGGACCCTCAGATATTGACACATATATCAGGACCTGTAACAGATGGAAACAAACGGCGAATGCTATGCGACAGTCCTTGAAATGTCCTATCGACAATATGCCGCGTGATTTAAGGTCACATTAACAAATAGGTCACCAGAGGTCACCGAACTTTGGCAAAATGTATTGTAATTTTCCGGTACAAACTTTTCGACAGCATGGCGATGGGAAGCTGATTTTGCTTTATATGACGAAAGACATTTCCGATGAGATTTAATAGGTAGGTCAATATTTGACCTTGACCTCGGTTGACCCGAGGTGTGTGTGTGTGTGATTGTGGTTTTAGGGCGCATCGACCATGGTTGGTCATTTAGCGCCCATGTTGACCCGAGGTCAAGACCGTTTTGTGTCATAGGTAGTTCGTGTCGCATATCATTGAGAACGTCTTAACAAGATCATTTCCCTGGTGTTTTGCATAGCATTTGGTTGTATACGACATCGATGTTCGCTATATAATTTACTGTGGGATAATACACGGCTGCTTCAGTGAAAATGGTCGCACAAATGTTTGTGATATACGCGTCGCGTGCAACATTGATGCATTTCCGAATATTCCGAGACGATTCGCAAGAGACATGAGTCTTTATTATAGTGGATAGGTACGGGAACGACGCGTTCCATTGCAACAAACGATATATATGTGCTCAACGCTCATGTAGAACAACACTCGAGGTTTCGCTGATAACTCGTCAGTCTGCGTGTTATTGAACTGCAGATTGCACGCTCAGAACCCTTTTGTTCACACGCTCCGATCGCATTTACCTTCCACAAATCGCCGCGGCGACGGCGCGATGCGGCGGCGATTTCAAACGCGACACCACATGCATAGCCGTGAAGCTATCGCGTGGCGCTGACTATAGTGTGGCGCCAACCAACAAAGTACGCGCGCTGCCCACGCTGGCTGGTTGGTTGGTTATTGGGGTTCAAGGGCGCATCGACTGCATAGGTCACGCAGTGACCAGCTGCTCACGCTAGCAACGCGCTGGAAATCTATCCGATCTCTTGACATGGGACACAACTTGCTCTGTAGCAAAATTTGTCCATATGTATTTCATTCATTATGTGGTCAGTCATTGCATTCTCGCCTAACAATTTCAATGCAGGACAAAAACAAGCTGCTATATAAAAGTGTTGATCAATTTACCACATTTCACTTGACCTGACCTGACCAGATCAAATATTAGGTATGTGATCTTAGATCGAGGGTGCTAAGTGACCTAATATCATTCGACAGCTATTTTTGGCGCATTGAGGGAACAAACCGGTGATTGGGGTTGGTTTGATCGCTGCGGTCCAATACTGTGATAAATAATTTGCAGTTATGTGCGATGATCTACGATGACCTTGCAGAGGTCACAGAGTAAATTATTGACTCGCATATTCATAAACCTCAAAGTACATCAGATTTACAGAGGACAATCGAGGCCAACTACGTACCGAAGCAGAAATTTTAAATTTTAAGGAAAATTAAAAGGAACTACGTACCTTTTACTTCGAAACTATGTACTCAGGTCAAGGTCATGAGGTAGCCTAGGGAGGTCATGTAATGTATCAATCGACACGAGAATATGCGGAAAAGACGTATGAGTAGCCATGCGAGGATTGGCATTGCTAAGCCCATTATATGGCGGAAATTTACGAAAAGCCGCAGGAGAGTAGATATCTGCCTCCGGACGTGCGCGTGTTAACCCGACCAGTAACACTGAGTAAATCGCCGCGGCCGTGACCCCACCGCTGAGCCCACCAATGACATTCAGTGTATCGCCGCGGCCGTGACCCCACCGCTGAGCCCACCAATGACACTGAGTAGATCGCCGCGGCCGTGACCCCGCCGCTGAGCCCACCAATGACACTCAGTGTATCGCCGCGGCCGTGACCCCACCGCTGAGCCCACCAATGACACTCAGTGTATCGCCGCGGCCGTGACCCCACCGCTGAGCCCACCAATGACACTCAGTGTATCGCCGCGGCCGTGACCCCACCGCTGAGCCCACCAATGACACTCAGTGTATCGCCGCGGCCTTAACCCCACCGCTGAGCCCACCAATGACACTCAGTGTATCGCCGCGGCCGTGACCCCACCGCTGAGCCCACCAATGACACTCAGTGTATCGCCGCGGCCGTGACCCCACCGCTGAGCCCACCAATGACACTCAGTGTATCGCCGCGGCCGTGACCCCACCGCTGAGCCCACCAATGACACTCAGTGTATCGCCGCGGCCGTGACCCCACCGCTGAGCCCACCAATGACACTCAGTGTATCGCCGCGGCCGTGACCCCACCGCTGAGCCCACCAATGACACTCAGTGTATCGCCGCGGCCGTGACCCCACCGCTGAGCCCACCAATGACACTCAGTGTATCGCCGCGGCCGTGACCCCACCGCTGAGCCCACCAATGACACTCAGTGTATCGCCGCGGCCGTGACCCCACCGCTGAGCCCACCAATGACACTCAGTGTATCGCCGCGGCCGTGACCCTGCCGCTGAGCCCACCAATGACACTCAGTGTATCGCCGCGGCCGTGACCCCACCGCTGAGCCCACCAATGACACTCAGTGTATCGCCGCGGCCGTGACCCCACCGCTGAGCCCACCAATGACACTCAGTGTATCGCCGTGGCCGTGACCCCACCGCTGAGCCCACCAATGACACTCAGTGTATCGCCGCGGCCGTGACCCCACCGCTGAGCCCACCAATGACACTCAGTGTATCGCCGCGGCCGTGACCCCACCGCTGAGCCCACCAATGACACTCAGTATATCGCCGCGGCCGTGACCCCACCGCTGAGCCCACCAATGACACTCAGTGTATCGCCGCGGCCGTGACCCCACCGCTGAGCCCACCAATGACACTCAGTGTATCGCCGCGGCCGTGACCCCACCGCTGAGCCCACCAATGACACTCAGTGTATCGCCGCGGCCGTGACCCCACCGCTGAGCCCACCAATGACACTCAGTGTATCGCCGCGGCCGTGACCCCACCGCTGAGCCCACCAATGACACTCAGTGTATCGCCGTGGCCGTGACCCCACCGCTGAGCCCACCAATGACACTCAGTGTATCGCCGCGGCCGTGACCCCACCGCTGAGCCCACCAATGACACTCAGTGTATCGCCGCGGCCGTGACCCTGCCGCTGAGCCCACCAATGACACTCAGTGTATCGCCGCGGCCGTGACCCCACCGCTGAGCCCACCAATGACACTCAGTGTATCGCCGCGGCCGTGACCCCACCGCTGAGCCCACCAATGACACTCAGTGTATCGCCGCGGCCGTGACCCTGCCGCTGACCTGACCAGTAGTAGTCAGAGGAAACAAACATTACCCAAAACTGAGGTGAATCAGAGTGTGCTCATTTTGTGCAGCGATATCGCAACTGGAACAAAACTGCGTGGCATTTCTGTTGTTTTATTCTGCTTGAGCTGGCAAGAATATTTGGTTCGTACTCAGTAGCTTAAAGGCTGTCAAAAGTAATCTACGCTACCGTTATTCTTGCTTCGATTATCCAGCACGTTAAAATAGCTTTCGAACGCAAAAGTAGGGTGGAAGTTTGATTGCACAATTAAGATTCGCGTGGACTATTATTAAAAACATTTTCAGAAGTGGTATCATGCATTATGCATATAATGCTTCTCTTCCAGGCATGCTATTCACCATTTGCTTGTTTCGCTCCGACATACCAGCGTAGGGCGCCAGTGAGGTCGCTGGGTGAGCGATGTGTCAAGAGCGCATCGCAACTGACTTCCGTGCATATCAGTCACAGACGCATTGCCTTCAGCGCGCATACAGTCACGCGCCTTCAAGCACGCATGGAAAGCTAGAGTGATTTCGAATGTGAAGCACTCGGCGAGTTGTGTTATGAAAAGCAGAAATAGAAATCGTCCCCTTCTGGGACTGAATTCGAGTTACCGGAAGTCTAATCAGCCACATGAATAACGAGCTATGGGGACGGATGGTGGGTGCCGGAACCATCGGAACCAGGGATGGTTCCGGCCGCTTTGATGGGTGCCCGCGCGCAGGAGCCAGGGATGGTGGCTGCTGGCTGCGGTGCCAGTGCGCGCGAATGTCATGACAAGTCCCTTATTTTTTAGTCCAAATAATTGTGGATACTTCGGAAGAAATGTTTAATGTGGATTTACAATTTTCGAAATCAAAAGAGCAGATCTGGCTCTTTAGTGATAAAATCTTAACTTTAAATTCTCTATTTTAAGATGGAGCGCCGTTGAAAATTGACCTCCAGCGGAAAAGACCTCGCAAACCTGTTTAGTTGAGCACAGCTTAATTAACTTTCGTCCATGCAGACTTCGAACAAGTGCACTTCATGCAGACTTCGGACAAAGTTGGCTCAGAAGATTAAATGAAAACATGTGATTCTGAATAAAGATAGAAACTGGACGCGAAACGCTGCAACGCTAAAGTTAACTCAGAAGCAGGACGGTTCGACTGACCGCGCCAACCCTTTCATCTGAACCTTCATACCATGTACACGGGATAGATGTGGGGATAATTAACCTCGTGCGAACAATTGACGAACCGATGTCACAAAACTCTGCAGATATGCTTCGGTCATGAGCCATCTTCAGTATGAAACTAAAAATGTCCCATGGCCGAGATGTATCTCTATAGTCTTTGTGACATCGGTTTGTAAATTTTGAGCATGAGGTAAACTTTCCCATGCTTATCAGGATGCTGCTCGTATATTTTACCACCTCGACCAGCCTGGTAGCTCGGTTGGTTAGAGCGCCGGCCTGCACTCGTCTCCCCCGTCCTGGCAAGGCATGGTTCGAGTCGCTTCCCGAGCTCGCATTTAGCTCTCGGCTTGGAGGGTCAGTTGCCAACTGGCCCGATAAGGCCGGGGACGAGCTACCGAACGATCGTGTCGGTGCATTGACGGCACGTTAAGCTTTCTGTCAAAATTCTGCCGTTGAGCTGGTATTCATGGATAGGGCGGTCGGGCCAGGGTTCACGCAACCAGCTCTACTCAGCAACAGGACCCCGTTTCGTAGCTACCCCAGCAAGAACTCCGGATTTTTTTGTAATCAATGCATACGGGATTGGACTTGTTCGGCATCGGCTCTCTCCCGTAGCCAATGTACTATCACAGATGCACTAATGTACTACGGATGCACTATTCACAGATGATTACGCACAGGTGAACTTACCCTGGAAGAAGCAGGCGACTGGGCTCCTCCCTCGGCGTGTCCGTATGTGGGTGCATGGGCGCCCGGTACTGACGAAGCAGACCGCGATGTTGGGATCTCCACCGCCACCGGATCGTGTGGGGGCAAACTTGCCTTCCGGAACCGCTGAAAATAGACGAGACTGCAGTCTGAGCTCCGCAGACGAAGTGTCAGGTGGAAGACTGGAGCAGGAGCGGACTAAATGTTGATACAACAGCCTAAAGTGAACGCCTGGAGCGCCGGTTTTTGCCCCCACCCACCCAAAAAAAAAATTACCTGTGGTGATGTTGCCTTTTTTATAAACGGTTGTGCTTGTATTGCCACAGCATCGTTAAACGAAGAAGGGGGAGGTTGCGAGTGGTCAAGGGGTGTGATACCCGTCTCCCAACCAGAAAGCTGTGGGTTCCAGTTTCATCTGTCGCTTCTGCTGCTCTTCGCCTGCGACCAATTGGCGTGAAAGATTGGCCACGCTATTTGACACAAAATGGTCGATGTGTCGCAAGGACTAAACCCAATCGATCGTGTACGAAATAGCAAATAGCATTCCCAGTTAGAAATGGCTTTTCGTTGGGCTGCCGCTCTTACGCGGATATAATTTTACTATTTTGCGAATTGCGTATGTGCACTTGAGAGTTCGATGTAAAAGTGAATACATATTGCTTCACTTGTCATCCAATTCACCATGACGATTTTAGGCATTCCCTATAAGGCATTGTATCTGTAGGGTGGCGATCAGATCGTGCATTTCTTACCGCGAGCTCAAGCTGATCTGGTGAATTTCGCCCATTCAAATATCATCATCAATGCTCACTGCATGAAAAAATAGCGTCTGATGAAGCACTTCGCAAACTATGTGTATGCATATTCCTTTGTCCTACGTCATAAGCAACAGCAATACAATTGAGAGCATCCATGAATCATGGTTGGTGGCATCCAGGTACTCCGTTAATTTAAACCACAGTCGAAGGAATTCGGGGAAAACCATCATCATACAGGCAAAAGAAAGCTATCACCTTGCATACTCCCATCGATGTGACCAATGGCTTCCGGGCGGCGGCAACAGAACACATCCCTCAGGCAACATCCCTAAGTTACACCACATCGCCCGTCACATCACACAGCACGCAGCACACAGCACACAGCACACAGCACACAGCACACAGCACACAGCACACAACACACAACACACAGCACACAGCACAGCATATAACAACACAGCACAGCATAGCACAACACAGCACAGCACAGCACAGCACAGCACAACACAGCACAACACAGCACACGCCACAACCACCAGTCATAATGTACACAGGTTTTCACTGCCGCCACAGCAGACAGAGACTGACTGACGCGGTTTGCTGGTACTCACAGCAGTTGTAGGAGACGGGACAGCACTTGCCGGCCTCCATGATCGGCGCACACCCCTGCAGCGGTGGTGAACACTGGACGGGTGCGCAGCGCACGTGGCCCCGCAGGCAGAAACAAGACCGACACGGCCTGTTGAAGTTCGCAATGCGCGAACCCTCGGCGTGGGTGCGCCCTCCGACCTCACAATCTGCCGCAGGCGGCGTCTCCGGTCACCCCGTGCCGATGCCGTGTTGGTTCAGGGAAGGCGTGCGTTTACGTTCAATGCAATGCATATCATCCACAGTCTGTGCTCAACATCCAGCTGATGCAACCACAATTGTGTTCAGCAGTCCATCCCATCAGTACACATGAAGCGATGTTCGGAAAACTATTCGACTAGCGAGAACCAGAAGCACATCACATGCTTTATTTTTGCTGAGATGTTTTTAGCGAGGCCGAGACATCGTGTTTTGTTTCCACCAGATGGTCATCACTGTTGGACAGCGTCAACTTACATGACCACTCGCATAGCCCCTGGTGCGACTGTAGCACATAGTAGTACGTCTCGGATGTTGGATTGGAACATCCGAGCCGTATTTCAGCGCAAATCCTGTTTTCCGGTTAAGGAAATGGTTTCGTGCGTGTGCTTTGGGCATTTGGATCTCGCCAGTAATGGTAAGTGAAAACCTAAATGTTTTGGTGGAGATTAACGTTGGTGCACAGTTTCATCAAAAGAATGCAATATAACGGCATTGTTGGTCAATTATCGGCTAACGAGTTCAACACAGAATAGATATAGCCCTTGTGTTACATGACAAACAAATATATAGGATAACAGAAGTCATCATAGGGAAGTAAAACTAATCTTAGCGTACCTCTGGAAGGTTGTTCCGTTGTTGTGGTTGTGGAGGTTGTGGTTGTAGTTGTTTCCGTGCTTGCTGAAAAGAAACGCTGCGTGAGCATTGTGATGAAGTTGTGTCATCTTTGGAATGCTAAAATGTACGCAGCTATTTTGCATGAATGTGCACGTAGCAATTACTACTATGCATAAGTGTAGCATACAAACTAATCCATGCAGCCACTTCAGCTGTTTAAAGACATCACGTGCTTCAGGAAAATATACGAAGCATTCAGTTCTTATGCGCATAAGTGATGCAATTTACAAATAACAGCGTTAATACGACATTGGGTAACCCCTTCACACCTCTATGGAAACGCATGCGAATTGTATCGAACGACACTTGCTTGCCTGAACTGCACTGTTGTTTGTATTTTTGTTTATGAGTCTACGTTCTGGCTTGATTTAAGTTTGTATGCTAATATATATATATACAATATACACACATATACACATCATGTCGTCCCGTTAGAGTGCTTGAGCAACATTTCAGACCCCACATTGGACTTCCCATGTGTTGTTGGTGGCAGGGAGCTAGTTGAAAACATGCAGACAGTTTTGATATTTTCCCAGGATGAGTTCGGTGAGAACATGCATCATTTTCGCTCGCCCTGATCACAGGTCGAGAAACAGGCAGCCACCGAATGATTTTCATCACCCGTCCCATTGAAGAGGCTAGTTATCCCAATAGCAATTTCGCTCAAATTTGAGATAGGACCCATAGCGAGAGAGAAATAAAAATGGCTTATTGCGAGGCCTTGATTTTCTGTACTAATTGGAAAACGCTGTGGTTTGCCAATATACAAGGAAACCTGTGTTTTCAGGAAAAAGCAAGGCTCTCAACTTCATGCAAAAGTTTGATAACTCGACATGTCCTGACTAGCGCTGCTTTTTGCAACGCTATTTACATGGAACTTCAAACCGTTAGCTATGCCAAATCGCGTTCAGCTGCCGCTTGCATTATTTTCGCTGGAGGGAAAACGTCGTATGGTGCAAAATCCATCGTACGTGGATGACCAGAGTTGAATTACACCTAGAGTGCACCTCAGCTACATAATAAGATGCTTAGTATGACATGCAATTTGAAATTTCGAACATGTACCGGGTCATTTCATGCGGTGTTACTTATTCGCAGGCGTATTGGTTGCTCGAACCGCGACCGCAGCATAAGCCTTGAAGCAGAGTTCATCCACTGCTGCACTAAGGTGTGGCAACTAAGTGGCTGGAAAAGAGTAGTCGCATGCATTCGCAATGGCAGTGCAATGAGGGCGGGAGAGGAGTTTCCACACAGTACCCCGTATCACCCCCAGCTGAAATCCTGAAATTTTGCATTGACCCTACGTCATTGAATGGGCAAAATCAACCAAAAGCCGGCTAGTGACACCCTTAAGTTAGGGGTTCCGCCACATATGCGTTTCACGCATGATGACGATGTATGAGGGCAGTGGATGCCTGTCAAAATTTCATGCAATCCTTTACTTTTGAGAGGTCTAATGGCACTCCAGCGCTCTCACGACTGAGCTACGTCTAGCTGTAGCTTAGACCCACGGAATAAATTGGATTATTCGCACACTATGGCTTTACGAGGGTGGTGAGCAAGTGAGTGGATGACACTGCATCCAGCTCAGCGTCCGCCACCAGGTGTCCCATGCGCGTCGGACTCTATCCTGGTGGTGCCATCTACTGAGCGGTCGCCTTACTACAGTCGTAGTCGGTGGGACAGCAGGTGTCCAGGGAGCGATAGCGCGGTCGGCAGCCGTCCTCAGCCAGCGTGCAGCGCGGCTGTACGCACCGCTGTTTGCCGCGGATGCAGAAGCAGTACTTGCAGTTGGATGACGTCAGCATCGCCGAACCGCCCGCGTACACAGTGCCATCTATTGTGCAGCTCCCTAACAGCCCAAGCCAAGCGTTATAGGTGGCACTGCGTCTGCCATGGGCACTTCCTTGCAAGGCGATAATGTACACCGATAGTTTGCGTGTGCACTCTGCTTGGTTTAGCTTACCTTAGCTTATTTGCATGTGGCCAACGGATATAGGACTGCAGAAACAGATGAATTAATATGACACAGACCACTTTGCTTAATGACAGGCGTCGAAGAGGAGTCCATCATTGGAGGATCTGCAGTGTAAGCCATGTACATAAAGTATGTCGTGAACCACCCAATAAACAACAGCAAAACATACCTTTGAATAGGGGAACGACGGCAACATACGAAAATAAAGACATTGGCCGTGATCAGTGAAATTACCCACCAAAAAATGAAGACATTTGCGAATCACTCACTAAATCTGATTCCCTCCTTCGGCCATGGTTAACCTGATAGAAAAGGTTTTGGCCTACCTAAGATATAGCATGGCTTCTTTGAACACAGACAGGAGGAGCACAATCACCTTCTCTGTGCCCTGGTAAGGTAATGAACATCGTAGCCTGAGCCTATTCTAAATGGTATAAGAGCTTATAGTGTAAAGATGTTTTTCGCTTCGCATACTTCGTTCGTGACAGGCGAACATTTCTTTTCGAAACAATGACATTCTATGTTGAATTTAAGATTGGATCTTCCGTGTAATGTTCATATTCGCCAATGGTACCAAGCGCCGCTTGCCTCATCCTCTTCGGGTGTCTAAGACTGCTCGGCATGCGCATCATCTTCAATGATATGAAAGTAATTTTCCGTAGCATGTGACAGTTCACTTTTTATCGAAAATAAGCCTGAAATAATATGGCAGGCTTCTTGCATCAAGTCATTCACTGATCAACTTGCATGCACGAGACATCCACACATGTCGTTTTGAGCAATTTTTAATTGTGTAATTTTTAATTTTTAATTTTTAATTTTTAATTTTTAATTTTTAATTTTTAATTTTTAATTTTTAATTTTTAATTTTTAATTTTTAATTTTTAATTTTTAATATTTAATTTTTAATTTTTAATTTTTAATTTTTAATTTTTAATTTTTAATTTTTAATTTTTAATTTTTAAGTAATTTTTAATTTTTAACATCCACTGCCCTATGCGACAGAAAGCTGATCAAACCATATTTAGCGTGTTTGCGATAAACAAAAGTTATATGCTACCGGCAATTGCATCTGAAGCATCCCTGGAGACGGTTGCAAACGCTATATCTTGCAACGCCGCGGGGGACATGGTCAGAAATATCCAATGAAGAACAGCGAAAGTTCTATGGAATGTAAAAAGATATGCAATGCAATGTAAGTGCTGTGTAAGCCGTTCGATGTTTACCACCTGAAGAGACGGTGGCTCTTCTTGTTTAGCATACCGAGACTCGGTGTGGTATGAAGTACCATAATATGAAGTTCGGTTCTTTTTTATGGATTCTTCATGAATGCAATGATCTGCCTGAATTACTAAAAATTCAACTTTGTTGGACAGAGGTTCTGCTACTATGTGTGGAATAAATTCACACATATATTCAACCGATCTAACACTGCTCCTTGAAATCCTACAGCCGTTACATGGGGACAGAACTTGAGTTTGTAGCCTTACAGAGCTAGCTGATCAGTGGACAGAATTCAGTAAATGATGCTTTACCAACGGATGGCGAAGCTCATTCACAGCATATCTAATTGTGGTTTATGACAAACAACGTCCACCCCAGTCCTGCTTAGCAATACTATGCAGCCTATGATGAATAAGGGATCTATGGTTCTCCATGAGTAGAGAAGTGTCCACTATCCATGACTGATGCCCAATACCCGATTCCCATAAGCATGTTAACAAACCAAACAAGGGAGGAAGCACGGGGAGGGACATAGTTATGAAATCGACTGAGCAAATACGCCTTTTTAGCGCGAGGGAAAACGAAGCGCTGCGTTGTCAGTAGAGCGAAGGGCTTAACTCCACACTCCACCACACCAAATGCACCACTCGTTGCGTTCACATATTAGCGAAGCATATCAGTATAAGCACAAAAAGACAAGCCTTTTGACGAACACTAGGTGCCATGCGAAAGCAAAAGCGGAAGAGGTGACACCAATCGGGCTCAACGTGCCGAATTCTTGAGATTTATTGTGCTATGCGATTGAGAGTTGAGCTAATATGCTATTGTATAATATGTTATTGTATAATACGCTATTGTATAATATATTCTATTGTAGCAGAGATAGAGATTTTGTTCTGTCGTTCGATTAAGCTGAACAACACCGTGGTCCAGCGGTACCTCGAAGCTTTTGAGCAAGGAACGTAAGCTTAATAGTTGAGCATAGAGCCGCTGCCCACCGGCAGAGCCACTTCTCTCGCGAGGAAGGCAAACATAAAGGCTCTAATTTTGCAGAAGGCTGCTATATTCTAGCAGCGGCACGGCAGCATTGTTAGTCCCATGTCTGTGATTCTAGCAGCGGCACGATAGTGATGTAAGTTATGTGTCTGATTCTAGCAGCGATAATGTAACGGTGATTGTCACGTGTCTGTGATTCTAGCAGCGATAATGTAACGGTGATTATCACGTGTCTGTGATTCTAGCAGCGATAATGTAACGGTGATTGTCACGTGTCTGTGATTCTAGCAGCGATAATGTAACGGTGATTGTCACGTGTCTGTTCTTCTAGAAGCAGCACGCAGTGCTGTGAATCATGTATCTGTAATTCTAGCAGCGGTAATGTAGTGGTGATTACGTATCTGTGGGACGGGAACACCGAGGCGGTGCCGGCCTATTGAGTGTTCAATCATCAGACCTGTAGAGAATGGGCGCTAAATGACCTTGTAGCCGGCGCGCCCTTAAGCCCAAATAATCAATCAATCAATCAAGACCTGTAGAGAGGTCAGCCACCAACTGCCGACGTACGTCATCTGAAATGTTAGCGCGAGAATAACTGCAATACCAAGTGTCTGCGTGCTTTGTAAAATGGTGACTTTTGGAAAATGACGGTCCTGTGGCGAACACGGAATTGTCTGTCCAACCACATTTCAAGCAGTTGAAAGTGAAATATGACTCATCCCACATCCCGACAATGAAAAGTGTGCCATCCAATTTCTGCCATTATCAAATTGCTAAAAGTTTTCAGGGCGGATACTGCATGACGGTTACCACTTGCAGAATTATGGCCCACCGTACCCGCTTCTCCGGCAACTTCAACAGCAATGTCGTTATTCTGCGTGGTGTTTTGCATGTTGCTGGCGCCATCCTCTTGTCTTCGCTCTGATCTTCGAATAACATTGATATCCGTATCTGTAACACAATAGAATAAGTATGTGACAACAGCAAAACTATAGCGACAAATACCCAATGCAACCACAAGGTGAATAGCATGAACATAGCCCACTTCAGCAACCATTAATCTGGAATACTATGCTCAAATATGTAACGAAAAAAGAACTTCACGCACATACTGAGATCACGACTGTGACAACAAAAATCTGCAACTATCAATGGCGTATTCAGGGAAAGAGAGAAGTATAACATAACCTTACCGATCAAAAGCAAGATCAATTCATAAACGTATTGCGAACATTCACTCTAAAGATGGCTTCCCGAGAAACACATAATCAATTGTACTTCAGTCTTCTTGATGCAAAATGTCTAAGTAGGCCGTAGACAGCAATCAGTCTATATCGGGTGACCATGACGCGCAGCCGCCGTCCTAGATGAAGCATGTGATTCAAAGCAGTACCGGCAGCAAGGGCAGCTCATGTCGTTTAAACCATACACCAAACATCAAACACGCAGTGACTCGTGTTAACATGTGGCTGGACTTCATTGCGAAGCAGGAAAATCGCAGACTCGACATGTCATCAGCGCATACCGTGCCATCCGACACCCATCCCGCTCAGCTCTAGACACGTGATCACTCCATACTGTGCCATCCGACACCCATCCCGCTCAGCTCTAACATGATCTCCACCCCCCCCCATCTAACACTATAACTCCATACTGTCTCCGACACCCATCCCGCTCAGCTCTAGACAAGTGATCACTCCATACTGCTGACCCCATCCCGCTCAGCTCTAGACACGATCACTCCATACTTCCATCCCCCCGCTCAGCTATAGACACGTGATCACTCCATACCGTGCTATCCGACACCCACCCAGCTCAGCTCTAGACACGTGATCACTCCATACTGTGCTATCCGACACCAATCCCGCTCAGCTCTAGACACGTGATCACTCCATACTGTGCCATCCGACACCCATCCCGCTCAGCTCTAGACACGTGATCACTCCATACCATGCCATCCGACACCCATCCCGCTCGGCTCCAGACACGTGATCACTCCATACTGTGCCATCCGACACCCATCCCGCTCAGCTCTAGACACGTGATCACTCCATACTGTGCCATCCGACACCCATCCCACTCAGTTCTAGACACGTGATCACTTCATACCATGCCATCCGACACCCATCCCGCTCGGCTCCAGACACGTGATCACTCCATACTGTGCCATCCGACACCCATCCCGCTCAGCTCTAGACACGTGATCACTCCATACTGTGCCATCCGACACCCATCCCGCTCAGCTCTAGACACGTGATCACTCCATACTGTGCCATCCGACACCCATCCCGCTCAGCTCTAGACACGTGATAGACACGTGATCACTCCATACTGTGCCATCCGACACCCATCCCGCTCAGCTCTAGACACGTGATAGACACGTGATCACTCCATACTGTGCCATCCGACACCCATCCCGCTCAGCTCTAGACACGTGACCACTCCATACTGCACCGTCCGACACCCGGCTTGCGGCTTGCGGTAGCTGTCGATGCAATTTTCTCAAAACACCGATGCCTCCGACTAGCAGCCGACGTAATGTCTACGAGAAACCTTGATCCACATGATACCCGTTCTGGTCACTTTTTCAACTGAACCAAAGCTGCCTGATGGGTCCAGCAATAAGAATATTACAACGTAAAGTTCTTCCTTCAACCAAACGACATTCGGACTTTCAATCCCCAATGAGGGAATAACAGAAGCTATGATTGGACCTGAGAAACACTTGGCATCTTAATCAGTCAGAAGAGAGAGAGAGAGAGATGGGGGGAAGAGAGAGAAGAGAGAGAGAGAGAGGTGGAGTGAAAGAGAGGGAGAAGGAGAGAGAGGGAACAGCAGAGTGTTAATAGACAAGTGGACAGACTGACTAGTCCATCAAGACACTGCTACACCAAACGCATCGCAACACACACTGCCAAACCGGCGTTCGGAAATCCGACTGTTCGACAGAACAACCGAGCAGCACACGACAGACAGAACAGAACACAAAAGAACACCGCTCGGCCCAACAGAACAACAGACCACAGAACAACAGAACAGCTGGCCAACACTTCAAGATGTCAGTCGAGCCAGTGACCGGCGGACGGGCCGACCTGCGCTCGGTCCCGGCAGCAGCCTCACCGCAGCCGACCTGCGCTCGGTCCCGACAGCAGCCTCACCGCAGCCGACCTGCGGACGGCCCCGACAGCAGCCTCACCGCAGCCGACCTGCGGACGGTTCCGGCAGCAGCCTCACCGCAGCCGACCTGCGCACGGCCCCGACAGCAGCCTCACCGCAGCCGACCTGCGCTCGGTCCCGGCAGCAGCCTCACCGCAGCCGACCTGCGCTCGGTCCGGCAGCAGCCCCACCGCAGCCGACCTGCGGAAGGTCCAGACCGGCGGACGGGCGCACCGTGTGTCCATCCGACCTGCGCACGGTCCCGGCAGCAGCCTCGCCGCAGCCGGCCTGCGCTCGGTCCCGACAGCAGCCTCACCGCAGCCGACCTGCGGACGGCCCCGACAGCAGCCTCACCGCAGCCGACCTGCGGACGGCCCCGACAGCAGCCTCACCGCAGCCGACCTGCGGACGGCCCCGACAGCAGCCTCACCGCAGCCGACCTGCGCTCGGTCCCGACAGCAGCCTCACCGCAGCCGACCTGCGGACGGTCTCGGCAGCAGCCTCACCGCAGCCGACCTGCGCTCGGTCCCGACAGCAGCCTCACCGCAGCCGACCTGCGCTCGGTCCCGACAGCAGCCTCACCGCAGCCGACCTGCGGACGGCCCCGACAGCAGCCTCACCGCAGCCGACCTGCGCTCGGTCCCGGCAGCAGCCTCACCGCAGCCGACCTGCGCTCGGTCCCGGCAGCAGCCTCACCGCAGCCGACCTGCGCTCGGTCCCGGCAGCAGCCTCACCGCAGCCGACCTGCGCACGGCCCCGACAGCAGCCTCACCGCAGATCAGCTCCGAGCAGCAGCTACCGCTGCGCGTGACCAGGAAGCAGCCGGGCGGCGGCGGCACTGTGTAGGTGGGACACACCCTCAGGTGGCAGGTGATGGAGAGCGTGGCCGGGTGGCACGTGCAGTTGAGGCACGGCTCGATCGACTTGATCACTTCGCCCGGCTCGTACGACTGGCCGCCGTAGGTGCAGCCACCTGTGGATCACGTAGACGAATGACGCGGCGTTCGGCTGTGTAGTGCACACTGGGTGGGGGTGGGTAGTGTCCGACTGTGTAGTGCACACTGGGTGGGGGTGGGTAGTGTCCGACTGTGTAGTGCACACTGGGTGGGGGTGGGTAGTGTCCGACTGTGTAGTGCACACAGTGTCCGGCTGTATAGTGCATACTCGGGGGGTAGGATAGTGCCAGGCTGTTTAGTGCGCACTTGGGAGACGGGTTAGTTCCCGGCTGTGTAATGAGCACTGGGGAGGTGAGTTAGTGTCAGGCTGTATAGGGCGCATTGAAGGGGGATGGGTTAGTGTTCTGCTATGTTGTGCGCACTGAGGGGATGGGCTGGTGTATTGCGCACTGGGTAAGGGTGGATAGTGTCCGACTGTATAGTGCCCACTGGGGAGGTGGGTTAGTGTTCGGCTGTGTAGTGCACACTGGGTGAGGGTGGCTAGTGCCCGGCTGTGTAGTGCATACTAGTCAGATGGGACGGTATCAGGTTGTGTAATACAAACTGGAGAAGTTGGATAGTATTAAGCTGTGTAATGCGCACGCTGGGTGGATTGATTATTGTCAAGCTGTGCAGGTGAGCACTGGGGAGGTGAGCTAATGTCAGGCTGTGTAATGCGCACTGCAGAGGTCGGTTAGTGTTCGGCTATGCTGTGCGCATTGAGGGGGATGGGTTAGTGTCCGGCTGTGTGGGGCGCATTGAGAGGAATGGGTTTGTGTCTTGCTGTTTAGGGTGTATTGCGGGGGATGGGTATGCGTCAGGCTGTATAGGGTGTATTGCGGGGATGGGTTAGTGTTCTGCTGTGTAGTGCGCACTGGAGAGGTGGGTTAGTGTCCGGCTGTGTGGGGTGTATTGAGGGGATGGGTTAGTGTCAGGGTGTGTAGTACACACCGGGTAAACGAGAGTTTGCATCTGTTGGAGATGCAGGGGGCCCAATGATATCTGAACAATGTTTTCTATGGATGCTAGTTTCTCCCAGCTGTGGACATCTTAACACGAAGTATTAGCATCATTGGTAACAACAAAACTACACTTTTTATCGGTTTGATTAGCCTACCTTTTTCCTACTAATTTACTTTATTTCTGCCTTGTGCCCCGACGTCTGACATTTCTGCATCGAACTGCACGTGATCCGCCTGTATTGATGTTACTTCCCTAATCGCACGGGTGCATGAATAATTGTACGTGGTTCCCCCGACGGTGCTAAAGGCTGATGAAGACATAAAAGTGAAATCTGAAGTTTGTGAAGTCTTCTCGATGCTTCAGGTTAATTATAATTGCCCAATATTCGAACCCTGACGCACGTACAGCAAAGGGGGGCGTCTTTTCATTCTGCCAACCAAAAAGCAAGATTTGTCGTATTGATTTGCTTATTTGTCGTATTGTCTCCAAAGCAACGCTTGTTGGAGTTTTCATAAAGGTGGGTGTGCCGTGAATGATGTTGGAAGCGCGTGGGTCCCAGCTCACGACTGCTACACCGTTCACGCCATTAGGTAGGTCAGGTCTTTTGACCAATCACGCATACAACCCACAAATGTTTACGTGTTAAAAGTGCAACATCAATTATAAATGTTGCTTGGCCAATTTACTATTACCAGTAAGAACGATTGAATTGCAGGACTAAATTTGTTAGGTCTCGGCCATGCATGCTTGCAGTTTGCATGCCAGCGACTTGTGCAATCATCTTAGAAGCATATCTGGTCATTTCGTAACAATATCAGAGTAACATCCTCAGGTATCGCGGCGGCCCAGAGCCGGAGTTGCACGTGTACGTCACGGCCCATCCTCTGCTACGGCGTCAGGCCAGAGGAATGTGTGATAGTGACAACAATGTCAAAGCAATGTTCTCGGCTATGCAGGCGGCCCAGAACTTGAGCTGCACGTGTGCGTCACGACCACCACCCCCGTTACGGTGTCCGCCCAGAGGAATGTGTGGTGGGCGGCCTGAGAAGTGATGAGCTGAACTGATAATCTGCCTGCATGTTTAGATGTGAACGGTATGCTAACGGTAGCACAGTGCCCTTCTTGTCGGGATGCTGTTCTGGGCCACTGAGGGGAACGGCGCGAAGTTCCTGGTAAGATAGGTATTACATCGTGGCTTAGCCTGTGGTTACCTTGATACTGGTAATTGGTTTGACGTGCACTGTTCCCCTAGTTTCAAGCCACAGAAAGGAAATGAGTTTCATGCTTGCTTTGCACAGATTATGCTCTCGTGGTTCTCGTAAAACGCTGATCACAGACATCTGTATGGCGTGCAAGCATTTCCTCCAAGCCGTCAGGGGTGCAGGAAGCCCGGAGCAGTTGGAGGAGGTACATCCTGTGTCGTTACTTATTTTGTTGCAATCAAAATGATTAATGGAATGTCCCACATTTTAGGTGGAGCAAATGTATGCAAATTCGTGGTCATAATTATTATGGGCCGCAGTGGGACGGTTTCATAGCTGTCCACAGTATAGCATCGAATGAAAGCAGAAGAGACACTTCGAAATTAATTGCTCAGTATATTCCAGGCGTGATGAGAGCAGAAGGCCGTGACCGGTACCATTTGACCTGCTAGGGTCACAAAAGTGTTGCTTTCTACATCAATATTTTCGTTAGAAATCACATAAAAGTTGAGGCAGTCTTCCTGAGTTAGCAATACATAAGTGTGGGTACAACATTGTGTGGATGGAAAGGGTGACTTCGGTCTGCAGACCCCAGCTCCATCGTCGCATGCCACCCGAGAGCACAGTCGGCTGATGCGTCCGCTTCGAGTGTGTGAGATCTCTAGCTCAAATCGGAACTCAGACAAGCTCGTTCTCGGCCGACTCTTACCTGTATGACAGTGACTGGGCTGTTCGCCATATGAGGGGCTGTTCGCCACGTCAGGGATTATCGCTGGCAGATCACACACTGCGACAAGGAGTTCACCGGCATCAATCGCCTAAAAGCAGTTCCTTTGCCCGGCTGACTCGCTTCGAGGGCACGGTCTCGTCTTGCGTCACCTTTCCTCACCCTCGGTACGTCCTCATCTTGCGCCACCTTTCCTCGCCTTCTGTACGGCCTCACTTGCGTCGCGAAAGATGAGCGCAGCAGAGAGCAACGAGCAGCAGTGGAGGGCAACGGAGAGCAGCGGTGAGCAGCGGAGAACAGCGCTTTGTTCACCGCGTGTAATAAATCTGGAAGCTCCCGCTGTGTGCACACCATGCTACGGCGGGGAGTCGGGTTGGTTGAAAGGACATGATTTGGACTGTCCCGAAAGGCATGGGTGCAGGAAACTGAAACCTTTGCCTGAGCACAATGTATGTTTACATGTGTATGTGTGTGCACTGAAACATCCTCGAGCAAGGTTCTGAAATCGTTTTGGGGAAATCCACTGATTTTGTCAGCAAAAGGTAAAATATGGCTGCCAAAATGTGTTCATGTCCTAGACTTTCAACACATTCATTGGCGATTGACTGCTATGGTATCGAAACTTTTTGAACTGCGCTTGAACCGCTACTACACTGCCATCTTCAAGTGCTCACTTTGCGATGCAAGGTGAAACGTGTAATAAATACCAACCAAGTTACAGCCGCCACACGGTGTGTAACACCAGAATAGTGTGTGCTATGTTGCACTGTAGCCGCTCACGCGTGTACAAGTCCAGGCGACTGCAGCATTTCCGCAGTGGATGGAGCGTGTACTGCAACGGCTGCAGCATTTGGTGCAGCGGCTGCAGTGTTTCCACATCGGCTTCAGCAAGTACTGCAACGGCTGCAGCACTTGGTGCAGCCTCAGGGCGGACGGCTACATGGGAGCGGGTCGGCGTGTAGTAATCAGTCTCCGAATCGGTGAACCACTTGATGACCGTGTCAGCAGCGCCCACGTTCATGTTCTTCACCCAGTGGGAGCTCTTTGCCTGGCTATTTGCTCGCTAATTTTCCTTGACTGTGGACCGGACGCAGTACAGCCCTGTCCATCGAGGGGGTTAAACTGTGGATACCATTTGTTTAAACTAAGGGCACATGCACCGGATATTTTGGGTCTGGTGATCTGCAGCCGGCGCTATGGAAGACATTGATGCTTCCGAGGTCGACAAAACCAGTTGCTCTGTGAAGTCATGCAAGCAAACTGAGATTCAAGAAGTGAACTACTGCGGTTCATTGATGATCAACACGCACAATGGTCCATGTAGCCACCGCTGCTTGACGCTCCGGAAACAATCAGTGAATGATGTGAGAGCTGACCACCTTTTCATCGTCAATTCATTTCATCTCAAGCCCTGTATGCGACCGGACCGAAGTGTAATTACAAATAAGCAAAATGTGTTTACTTCTGAGGTAGGTAATGTGCTGGACAACCGCCTGCCACTTGAGGCTGTATATGAAACGATTGGATAATACGAACAGCAAGCATCCCTGAAAACATTATTTTTAATGGGAAGCTACAGCAAGCTGTGTGATCTTTTCAAATACATTTAGTTCGAATATTTGGTGGAATGTACTTCAAGACCAGAATGTTATGCTAAGCAGAGTACATTGCGTACATCGCTATCGCCAGATCTAGGAATTTGACTACAATGGGGGAATTTGACACCGGTAGTTTAGCATCCCGCCGATGTTCCGAGGTGACTGCCCGGTACTGCGCCCCCGGCGTTACCGGCTGGCTGTTGGCGGTGGGCCCTGACGGTCGAAGACTACATGCGAGCACGAGAGGCGATTGGCTCGTTTTCTTGCCAAGGAATGGAAGACCATACCGAAAAGCTCCAATAACCAAGCACATAGTTTTACATGTAGTAAGTGGTCGCCGTCTGGGCTCATCCCTCCCTTAAACACCAGGGAAATGGCTTTGCATTGCTGAAGGGTGGTGAAACGTGTTCTCAGCCCATGCCAAAATCCCATCGCACCACAATTACAACGAGTTGCTGACATGACGGCTGGTCGTAAAAGAGGTGATTTTCAAATGAAGTTGTGCATATTTGATGGAGTTCCATTTTGTGAGAACAAGGTAAGTAATTAAAATCCTTTCTCATCGCAAACAGTACTCGGTTCTCTTCAAGAATCCGGACGGGTTCAACAACTGATTGGTCTCCGTAGCGGAGGTGCCGTCGCCTTGGGAACAAAAATAAATGTTCATGTTCCGATAAATCCACAGGGGTAATACAATAACGGGCAACAATTTTTTCCTCGATATTTTGGGCTACATGTGTGGTAAATGCCATCTTTTGTAATAACGTAACGTATATTACAACGGATATTTGCCTACATATTTCGGAGGTACATGCCTACTTGGAGAATGGTGATGTATATATAATTTTTACCATACGAGACATAGAACATACAGGATGGAAAAACATCAGGTGTTGATTCTTCTTCGGATATATGCAGAAACCGCAAAACAGTGCAGAGGCAACAAAATACTACAAATGCAGATAGTAAGCGACAAGTTACAACATGGAAATTGTGGAACTGTTTTAATGAGCTTGGCCTTGCCTTTATAAGTTGTTGTTGATGTAAAATAAATGCGACGAACCGATACAGTTTTGACTGAATTTTGTGGACCGGGCCGGCAACATTTCACCTTGAGTTCCTGTTTTTCGACAATTTAGCCAGGCAAAGTGACAAAGCAAAAGTGAGCTTGATCACTATTTGATCGCTGGTATTAGCGTGCTGGTAATGAAAGCAGCGCGGCTCGTTCATAGCGGATTGGCATTGTGAGTTTGATGTGGAATTAGTGTGTGATAACTGTGTCAAAAGACAAAGTTAACTCTGAATAAAAATGCCAGGACAAAATTAGCATTAAAGTTGGAGAGGCTTGGACAGTGAATGGTCTTGAAACTGGGCTGTGCTTATAGGTAGCAGTTCGGTAACAGCGGGGCTTCCTCTAGCATGCCAGCTGGAGGAGGAGGGGGTCCTCCACGCACAACCGCGGCCCCCTAGTGAAGTGGCATTACTCACTGCTTAAACACTACTGTTAGTGAGGTGAAGGGCAGGAGTTCGGAAGGCAAGGATGTGGTTCCCATTGGAGTGAATGGTAGCGGTTCCAGTGAAGTCTTCGGAGACCAAGGATATTTCATAACGAAGACGAAGACGAAGTTGGGAGACGAAGTCATGTGCAGCAACCTCCCTGTCTCAACCCCTTATGTCGATGTTGCCTGAAGGATTTTATTTTGTCGTGAAATATCTCAACTAATCAATAAGCACAAAATAGATGCCTACATAGCAGTACCTCGAGCCAAAACAAGATCCTGAATCATGTTATATGTACGTCCGGTTGAGTCAAATTGCAGCTGTTGATTGCCTATTTGCCGTTTAATGTTGGTTGGCTGAATTTTACTGGCGATAGACGAAAGCTGTTCATGGGTTATGTCCTGGCTGTATGCCTGGATGCTGATTAGATAACCTGATACGGACGAGCTTTGTGCCTTGTCCGACGTCATCATTCAACTTGGGGTGAGCGTGATGTCACATACTCACGCTAATCAAAGCGTGAGTATGTGCTTCTACATTGTTAGCCGACAGCCTAAAGCGATTCGGATTAAGGGTCGCGAACTGTACTGTCGGCTATCTCCAACTCTGCAGTGAGTGTTGCTCGTGAGCAGTCGGATGAGCTGCATACACGAGCTATGAAAATGACAAGTGCTCCCTGTTTATCGCTAGTTTTGTCAATCCACTGTACCAGTTCACCATGTCCATATAGGATACGTCACATAATGTTATTTCCAAAAGCAGAGCAAACTACGCGCGGGAGATTTTCGTTACACCTTTCCCAGATTATTTGGCACGGCTTCTTCAGGATCTCCAAACACGTGGGTCCTCTCCCCCCACCCGAGGTCCATGAGTCAAGCCCCCTCTCCCTCCAATCCCACAAACGCAACCGGAAGGGTAGATATAGGCATAGACGTAGAAGCTCCGAAAGAAGTAGGAAAAGTGGACAAGCCTTGGTTCGAAGTAGATTATTACCATGGAATGACATAGCGACAATGCTACTTTTTCCTGAAAGATGGGGTCGGACAATGTCACGGGGTTCAGCTTCGAAGCCTCGCGTGGCTAACCACTGTGTAGTCAATCATCAGCAATACGATGAGTCCTGAGTTCTATATGGGTTCAAGTCAAGGCTCTGGATCAAATGAAGCTTTAGATTGCGGAAATGTTTCTTTGTGTAATTTTGTTTTACTCTGAATATGTGTGGTAGTACATTACGTCCTCTAAAAGCGTGTCAGGTTTGACATCAATGTCAAGTCAGGGCACGGAAAAATGACCTGAAACGTTTTGAGTTTGCATGTGTTCCTGACGCTCCGGGGATGAAAATACGAACTATTTTCAAGTAGGGATGGTTTACTCAGGATACTGTTGATTTCGTTTGTCAAAATTGTTTGCAAAATGTATTTGTATTTGTATGACATCATGAATGTAGCCACGGTTTTGAGATTCGGTGGTGGACAAACCATTAACGCGGAGAGTTTGAACGGACCCAATTTGCACTCCATTTGTGGGGCATGCGACACGTGTGGTGAATGATGGTTTTGTTTGCACCAGAACGTTTGCCAAGGAGAACAATACATCCATATGTTATCCAATTGGTAGGATTATCACAGATCCTTAACTCGCTGGTGGTATATTCTTCATCGCCAAGAAGCTCCAGAAAAGACATGCAGGGCTTCCTGCTACTATCACTCCTCACTTTCTCTCTCGCGCTTGCATCCCAGACGCACCTCGCCCCCTGCACGCACGCACACGTGTACACACGCATTATTCCTCGCTCTTTTTCGATATCTTTTTCACGATTTATTTTATAAACTTGAATGGGGATTAATAAATGGTGACATTTTCAGTTTCTGAACGCCTGAAGCAGCCCAAATACCGGTCGTTGTAATGTTGTGAATCACATTGAATATATCATGAACATACTTCACTCATTTCAGCTATGACGGCGCGGAATTCATCCAAACTCAGGTGACATCGATGCTTATATGTACACCATTTAAAGCTTCGCTCTGGTATGTGTGGCTTCATCGTCCGTCTGACAAGCCACGATGTTTCCCACCAACCTCGAGAGAACACCGCCACCAGCTGAACAACATTCTTCAGCGAGCTATCCGAGTTATTCGTGATCGTGAGGCTGCCCGTCAACGACCTTCCCTCTCCAAGCGTCGTCAGAATGTGCACCCAAACACGTCACCAGCTTACGACGTCAGCGGCGTGCGGCTCACCTTTCCGGCGCAGGAGTATGGCTTCCAGACCGGCGGGACGGTCGCCTGGAACAAGATGCCAGGCATCACAAGGGGTGGAGCTTCCCGTACGTTTGGTGAGGCTGAACTCTACCATCTCGCTTTGGCCCCGTCAACTTCTTGCTCCATGGGACCTTAGCGGTAGGCGTGGAATCGCATCACACAGGCCATATTGGAAAACAAGCTGCGGTAAAGCAGAGATATTCCTCAGAACCCGTCTCGGCTCACCGTTATCAAACATGGGCGACACACGCGGAAGGTAAGCGAATGCATCGGTCGCTACTTGGGCCAAGTAGTGTAGCCAAATGCACCTGCCTGCAAGTGGTATCAAGACACATGACAAAGACCACGGTAAGAATAGCCAAACTTCGATGTCCGCCGACTGTGGATCCTCAGCAGCTTGGCTCGTTAGACAAACTGGGAATACGTTTGGTGGAATTCCACCGAACCGCTATGGCATTCGACACCAGAGTCGCGCCTCAGGACGCTCCAGTGACTCTGAGAGTGATCGACCTGGCCGCTCCAGTGGGCGGCCGTCAGACAGCTGCCCGCCGGCGGTGCTCGCCTGGTGCGCTCGCGTTGTTGCACTCCAGATGAATGGGTTGCGTCACCCAGCTGCAGCTGTCACTCGTGGCGGCTGACAGTCGGCGGTAACGGGCCGCCAGGTGCACTGACCTCGCCAGACTGGTGCCGTGGTGAGCCGAACACCAGCCGACATCGCCGCCGGCAGCCACTGGGTCCGCCGACCTGGGCGGCTGTTCTAATCTCGCGTTTGTTCGTGCACAGTGACGGCGCCACAATTAACGTCAGCGATCACGCGCCGTGCAAGTCGCAATTAGAATTGTCTGCACCTTAGCTGCGAGGGACAGGTGGCATCTGTCAAGCCTGATTGGGGCTTCTGATGCCATTCAAACTATTCTATGTTCGGCCAAGTTGAATGCATGCAGGGTTTTCAGTGGCTTAAGGCTTACCTCGGGCTGGCCAAATGGCGCTACATGAGGTCCACTGGACAAAATTCCTGGAGATTGCACATTCAGGACGATGGAGAGGGAAAGGATTTATGTCAGTTCGCTATCTTCGGTCAGTTGTCAATGCTCTTTAATTTTCGGCAGAGTCCAAATATTTCAGATTGCCACTCGCATGCATGTGTACAGGGCTCCTCGCAAGGTTATTGAATGCCGTCATTAAAATGGTTTTACATTCGGTAGAACCTTACAAAACTTCCCCGAATGAGTCTCCACGGCATCTTACGAAATATACCATGGGGAACATGAACACCGTCAATCACAGCAAATCAAAATCATCAAACCAACACATGAATGCTTTACTTCCATTCAGCAGCATACCGAAAACGGGTTCATCGGCGAGAGCACAGTGACCGCAATGGTGGTCGTCTTCATACCCGGCCAAATTTGCGGAACTCCTTCTGATGTTCGTGTAGCAATGAGTAGACTATGGATGTGGTGATCAACACGCCCTCCATCACTAACAGCGGGCTGTCAGTCCGTCAGCCGATCACCTGTCAGCCCATCACCTGTCAGCCATCAACTGTCAGCCCATCAACTGTCAGTCTGACACCTGCCAGTATGTCGCCTGTCAGCCCATCAACTGTCAATCTGTAACCTGTCAGTATATCACCTGTCAGTCTATTACCTGGCAGTCTGCAACTTGTCAGTCTGTCACCTGGCAATATGTCACCCTGTCAGTTTGTCACCTGTCAGTATGTTGTATGTCAATGTCACATGTCAGTATGTTACCTATCAGTACGTCACCTATCAGTTTGTCACCTGTCAGTCTGTGACCTCAGTCTGTCGCCCCAGTCTATCACCTGTCAGTATGTTACCTGTCAGTCTGTCGCATAAGTCTATCACCTGTCAGTATGTTACCTGCCAGTCTGTGGCCTAAGTCTATCACCTGTCAGTATGTTACCTGTCAGTCTGTCGCCTCAGTCTATCATCTGTCAGCATGTTACCTGTCAGTCTGTCGCCTCAGTCTATCACCTGTCAGTATGTTACCTGTCAGTCTGTCGCCTAAGTCTATCACCTGTCAGTATGTTGCCTGTCAGTCTGTCGCCTCAGTCTATCACCTGTCAGCATGTTACCTGTCAGTCTGTCGCCTCAGTCTATCACCTGTCAGTATGTTACCTGTCAGTCTGTCGCCTCAGTCTATCACCTGTCAGTATGTTACCTGTCAGTCTGTCGCCTCAGTCTATCACCTGTCAGCATGTTATCTGTCAATCTGTCGCCTCAGTCTATCACCTGTCAGTATGTTGCCTGTCAGTCTGTCGCCTCTCAATCTGTCACCTGCTACCCTACCAGTCAGTAAGGCTATCACAGTCGGCCGTCACTAATCACCCGACTTTCCTCACGTCGGAAAACCAGCTCCACAGTCAGCGAAAACGTCTAGCTCTAACCAAGCGGCTTATTGGAACTCCGTCCGTGGGTAGTCAGGAACCTCGTAGTCATTCCGGAGTACGTGAGAGTGCACAGATACGCATCGTAAGCGGTACCACGAGTGCCTACCACGGGAGTAGCCTACCAGCTTCTTGGCTCTGCCTGGTTCTTTTAGAGCTCGCTGACGGTGCAGAAAATAGCACGTCTAACCATCGCAAACCACCCAACCTGCCAGTCGGTAATGGAAGTAATCTGCCCTGTAACAGAGCTCTCATTAGCAGAGCAGAGCAAATTCCCAGCAATGCTGGGATCCTAAACTAAATTGGTACTTTGTGTTACGAGTATCTTTTGGCCTGGTCCCCCAATTGTGAGAACAAACATGGTTGAGCAAACTGCATGAACCGTGTATGCAAACGCACACTGGATGAGCCCTTCCTGAGGCATACATAGTTGATTACCAGAGGAAGCTCCACATATTGGATTCATTTATGATTATCGCTCAACAATGGAAGCGTGCATCCGCTCACATTCACCCTATGGTCGTCATAAATGAAGCGAGTTCCTCATTCATGACGTGTTCCCTCTCCTAGCGTTAGTTAGCTGGTGTCGAGAGCCAGCACAAACCGCTACATCATCACACGTCGGCAGAACACGACGTACGTCAGCCACGTCACGAGCCTGGTTATCGCCTGCTGGCCTGACAGGTGATGTGTGAATGTTGTGTTTGTGCACGGCACGGAGACTGTTGTGGCTGTTGGCCTGACAGGTGATGATGTGTGAATGTTGTGTTTGTGCACGGCACGGAGACTGTTGTGGCTGTTGGCCTGACAGGTGATGTTGTGTGAATGTTGTGTTTGTGCACGGCACGGAGACTGTTGTGGCTGTTGGCCTGACAGGTGATGTGTGAATGTTGTGTTTGTGCACGGCACGCAGGCTGTTGTGGCTGTTGGCCTGACAGGTGATGTTGTGTGAATGTTGGAGTGTTTGTGCGAGGCACGCAGGCTGTTGTGGCTGTTGGCCTGACAGGTGATGTTGTGTGAATGTTGGAGTGTTTGTGCGCGGCATGGAGGCTGTTGTGGCTGTTGGCCTGACAGGTGATGTTGTGTGAATGTTGGAGTGTTTGTGCGAGGCACGGAGACTGCTGTGGCTGTTGGCCTGACAGGTGATGTTGTGTGAATGTTGGAGTGTTTGTGCGAGGCACGCAGGCTGTTGTGGCTGTTGGCCTGACAGGTGATGTTGTGTGAATGTTGGAGTGTTTGTGCGAGGCACGGAGACTGCTGTGGCTGTTGGCCTGACAGGTGTTGTTGTGTGAATGTTGGAGTGTTTGTGCGAGGCACGCAGGCTGTTGTGGCTGTTGGCCTGACAGGTGATGTTGTGTGAATGTTGGAGTGTTTGTGCGCGGCATGGAGGCTGTCGAAGCCGAATCCAACCCCAGGACCGCCCTGCTCCGGCGCTGTTTGCACTCACGTCTTTGTTCCCAGCAGGTGGGCCACATTTTCCCATGGATCTGCTCAAGGTCACTGGAGCGGACACCTCACGTGGAGGTCGGCTCAGGCGCTACAGATCCATGGGCGGTGGGTGTTTTTGCCCGGACGGAATGAGGGTCAATATTTTGAAGAGGTTTGGTGGCTTGTCGTGTGAAATACCGCACCAACAAAACAGGCCAATTACCGCTCTACGTCAGTTTAAATTTACGAGCCACAGAATTCCGGCGGTATGTTCCCGTGCTATGGGAATGCTGTTCGGTGTGAAAATACTATTAACTGGATGTCCATTGCGAGGAATGCGAAGCACGAATGAATGTTGCAGCGTAATTGTGTGGCTCAATAGCACCGCATGTTTGCTTTCCGTTATTATAGGTCCCTGAAATCAAGTAACTATGAAAGTAGTTGCTGAAGTGATGCTTTCAAATTCGTCCGAAGGATTCGTCATTGAGACAGAATAGACTAATCGATGATTGCCACTAAATATCTTCTAAACAAAATCCATCAAGCTACAGTGGTAAAACCACACATATCCAGACTGTCGCGCATCCAACTGATATAGCGGGGGATGTTCACTCTGCTGTTTTCCAGGACAATATGTCGCACATCACCATGTGGGTGCACCTGACCTGCCCATCGCCCTGGTTACCCCCATCAAATCACTATCGTGCTGTCCCACCATGTCGATGTCCGGCATACTCCAACAGTGTGGACAGTGAACCGACGATACAGCTCAAGAGCTGATGACTATCGACTGGGTGCGAAAGTAGGCCTTCAGGGGCTAGCGATAAGAGAACCCAGGTGGCTGCAGAATCACAAGTGACTATAACGGAGCCTGCATCTTCATCTTTTTCCCATGCCAACATTTAGGGGATCCGCATCTCTTTGCCATGTCGGGCTCGCAGGTGACAAGGAGTCCGCATCTCTTCCCAGTGTCAAGATCCCAGGGATCAAACATGTGGATGGTCACTGGCTGCACTGGATCCACACGGGGATCCAGTGCAGCACAATATGTGACGGAGAAGCGCCTGTCAACGTCTCAATCATTCAGTGCGGAAACTGAGTCGTTCCGTGTGTAAACTGAGTCATACCCTTCAGAAACTGAGAAGCATCTGTCAGAAACTTAGTCGCATCCTTCCGAAACTGAGTCGTATCCTTCAGAAACTGAGTCATATCCTTCAGAAACTGAATCGTATCCTTCAGAAAATGGGCAGTATCCGTCAGAAACTGAGTCGTATCCGTCAGAAAATGACCACAATCGGGGGGACAACTGACTCATATCGGCTGTATGATCACCGGTGAGAACGATTGTGACCCTAAAACTATATCCCATCGCATAAATGTGCGGGACAGTTTTTTATGTGAATACGTCTGGCTCCACAATAGTGTGTGCCACGGTGCTGCCTCTGTACCACATCAGTTTTGTCTTGTGTATGCACGTGGTGACACCGTCGCATGGCATACGCGGCACTGGTGCTGGTATGGTCGTCATTGACGGTAGTGCTACTACTCTCAATATATGGCACCACTTTGCAATATATGCCACCACGGCAGACACCATCAATTCGTACCAATCACTACTGGTCTTTACTAGTATTTATCATCATGAGTCAGTCACCATCGGCCCTGTACCAGTTGCTAACACCTTGTAAGTGATGTAAGTGTAAGTGGTGTAAGTGTAAGTGGTGTAAGTGTGAGTGGTGTAAGTGTAAGTGGTGTAAGTGTAAGTGGTGTAAGTGTAAGTGGTGTAAGTGTAAGTGGTGTAAGTGTAAGTGGTGTAAGTGTAAGTGGTGTAAGTGTAAGTGGTGTAAGTGTAATTGGTGTAAGTGTAAGTGGTGTAAGTGTAAGTGGCGTAAGTGGTTGCTAACCACCCTGTAAGTGGTTGCTAACCACCCTGTAAGTGGTGATTCGTAGACTGGACTTACAAAGCCAACACCCCGGTCTACACACCTGTAGGGACTGGCGGTCGCAAAAGTGGCAGATAATGCTGCCATTTGAAAGGAACCGTTGTATATCATGAATAGTTTAGGCTTCACATATCGTAGTCTGACCATCGCAGCTCGATTATGTCTCTTGTTTGGAAACAGTGAATGGCATCCGTCATTAGGCAGGGCAAATCGACATACATCGTGCGTTCATAATCATCGCGAATAACCTAGAGGAGATAGGTCGCTGATGGTTATAGAAATACTCCGCTGCCAATCTGTGGTCGTTGTGTTTCTCTTGGACAATGTGGTAATTATGATCTCACAAAACTAAAAAACAACAATACTAGAGTAATATACAATCACATTTTCTATCTGTAACGGCAAAAACACACCTTGCATAGTTTGTGACAACAGCTGTATAGACGATATAATATGAGCAGTTTGTTAATTTTGAATGAGTAGCTATTGCAGGAATAGAAAACCCTGATTTAAAGTACTATACAACGATGCGTAATCCAGGAAGATACATGTTTTGATCACCTAATGGGCGTCCAATGTCAGGGTATGATTAGTAGCGGTCTAGAAACCAACGGAGGATGAGAATCGCAAGAACGAGGAAGAGTGTTGCCCTTCCAGGCACGCGGCGCACACTCAGCCGACGGATGTTCAGTGGCGACAGATTTGACGCTGAGACAGCTAATGGCTTCGACATATTTTCACAGTTCACAACTCGAGGTACCGATAACCTTTCGGGACAAATAATAAGTGAAGCAAATCGGGTGTCAAGTTAGCTTATCCTCGTGAAGATGGCAGATGGAGATGATCACGGCACGCAATTTTGGCCATTGTGCATACATCTTAGGAAAGCATTGCGCTTCAAAAGGCTCGCGACGTTGTGAAGGGACTGTGCAGCATCAACCTGCGCCTAAAGCTTACCAGTTTTCGCAGAGATCATAGATATGGGCTTGAATCTGGAGCGATTGAACTCAAATGGTTAAAATCTGGTCGAAACGCCTAAAGCGCAAATAACTAATGCAATAGTTATTTGCTCTAGTTGCGCAAATAACGCAAATAAAGCTGATTGCATTGGCGGTGGTGAACTTGGAAGTTGAATATGAAGAAGCTAATTGGAACACTGATGGCAACGTCAGCGAACAGTGACGAATTATAATGTACACTATTTGAAATCAAGTATTGAGCAACTGAACTTGATTATATGATCATCAGGAAATCACGTGGCCACGGATTGGAAGCGAAATTTTACGTGGATTGTTGTATGGAATCTAGGTTGAAGAGAAAATAATGTATGCAATATGTCATATGCATGAATATTTCATGAAGGAGTACATGAGGAAGACAAAAACGATAATTCCATCTACTGATGATGCAAAGGTGCAATACTAAATGACAGCAGATGATGAAATTCAACAATTTAAGCGCAACAACCGTTCGTATGTTCAATTTGAAGTAGCCTGACCGTTTTCGACCGATTATTATGCAGCTGAGATCCAACAGAGGTCATCGCAAGGATGCCTTGCCTGCTGGTAGATATATCGAATACAGTCAACATATGTTTATGTGGCAGCTATGTCCTCACAAATCATACAGTTCTCTAATTGTCAGGTTCCAATTGTACACATCTCCAATTGTCAGGTTCTCATCAGCTAATGTGTGCATGCTGCATTCGCCTTGCGACCTTTTGCAATTGCGATGCCATTTTCATGCAACCTTATGCTGTGCAACCTGTTTAATTGCTACCGTTTCTTTACGATGTCCTGGAATTCAAGCGTTATCCCTTCTCCTTGACCCTCCGTACTCGATTCGTGTAGGTCAACAGGGTACGGACATTGTGGTGTTGTAGTGTGTTGGAGTGCTCAGGTTCCCGCGGTGGTGTTGTAGTGTGATGGAGAGCTCAGGTTCCCGCGGTGGTGTTGTAGTGTGATGGAGAGTCCAGGTTCCCGCTGTGGTGTTGTAGTGTGATGGAGAGTCCAGGTTCCCGCGGTGGTGTTGTAGTGTGATGGAGAGTCCAGGTTCCCGCGGTGGTGTTGTAGTGTGATGGAGAGTCCAGGTTCCCGCTGTGGTGTTGTAGTGTGATGGAGAGTCCAGGTTCCCGCTGTGGTGTTGTAGTGTGATGGAGAGTCCAGGTTCCCATTGTGGTGTTGTAGTGTGATGGAGAGCTCAGGTTCCCGGAGCAAACGTTCGCGTTTACTTATACAGGAGACTAACACCAGCGCGACGCCGAAACAGCTGCAAGTACACTGCCGGGTTAGTTCCTACTTCGGTGAATGCTTGCCTATTTGAACACCCTCGGGACAGAACGTTTTCGCCCTTCTTTAATTAAATTCGTGTAGTGGAGGATTACTTTTTAGAATACTGAGCGTAAATAGTTGTATCGTAAATGAACGGTTTATCCACCTAGAGGGTACGAGTGACAACAATTACCACTCGTCAACTCAAGCTATCGACCACTTGTGATGATGGCTTCTTCGGTACTATGCATAGCCAGGTGTGTCCGATACCAT
This sequence comes from Imbricaverruca yamaguchii, assembly GCA_034440575.1. NCBI lineage: Eukaryota > Metazoa > Arthropoda > Thecostraca > Neoverrucidae > Imbricaverruca > Imbricaverruca yamaguchii. The sequence goes on along the minus strand of JAOTOL010001639.1, from coordinate 2,567,278 downwards.
GTGTAGTCAGGTGTGTCCGATACCATGCGTAGTCATATGCGTCCGATACCATGCGTAGTCATGTGCGTCCGATACTATGCGTAGTCAGGTGTCCGATGTCCGGTGGCCGGTGCTCAGTGTCCGGCTTCAAGTGTTCGGGTGAGTTGCCCGAATTGCTCATTGTTGTAACACGCTCTAGTAAGTTGGAATAGTGCGGTGCTTTTCAACGTAAGATGCAAAGGCATAAAGGAAGATATCGTAAAGAATGAACGTTAAAACGGATGCCACAAATACCATCGGCATGCGACGGACCACGTCTATGTTGTGTAGGCTCCCTATAACGCATATATTAGCTGAAGTAGAATGATGCTATTTTTATGAGCACGTCTTTCGTCACAAATATATAAACAAATGTACTCGGGCACATCTACGTGAATGCAACGAGCAACCAAACGTACATCCGGACGGTCTTCATCTCTGCCGGGTGGGCAGACGTGAATCACGCACAAGGCGCGCAGAGGTCAAGGCTCGCGAGCGACCCGCTGCAAGCCGATTAGCGTCGGGGTCGGCTGGCCGGCGCGGTCATCGCCCCGACCGGCCGGGGCCCGGCTGTACGAGGTCGCCACTCACCTGCGGACTCGTCGGTGGCGAGCGGAGCCAGCGCGGCCGGCACGACCAGCGCGGCCAGCGCGACCAGCGCCAGCAGCTGCGCTCGAGGTGCGTCCATGACCGTCGACGGGGCACAGGTGGACGCGACACTCGCCGGCTGCTCTCGCGCCGCGCGCGCGCGCCGCCGCCGTCTCGGCGGCCGGCCCTCAGTGGGCGCTCACCTGCCGCGGCGCGACGGCGCCGGCGAGTCTGAGGGCCGGCCGGCGCAGCATGCTGGCGCGCCGTCTGACTCAGAGCGCGGCTGACCCCCGGCCGCACCGCCGCTCCAGATGAACACAGCGGAACGCACACCCGAGTGACGTCACGGACTTGCCGGAAATGCCCGCCACCGTTGTGCGTCAATGTATGTCTGTGCATGCATGGATGTATGCATGCGCATATGCAGTGGAGGATATTTTTCCATGTTTCTGAGTGCTCAAAGCACTCGAAGATGTAGTCAGGCCATCTAATCCGATTGAGGGGACCGATGGACTACACCAGAAATAATATTGAAGATATTGATGTTGATTTGTGTTCGATCAGGGCACCACCGCCCGCACCCTCGCCCGCATTCAGGTCATACATGAACATTTAGATCTATGGGCGTACACTAAGGTGCCACTTATTTTGGTGAAATACAAATTTATCTCGGGACTCACCGAAAGCGGTGAGGTTCGGAATGAAAAGAAACGAAGTGTAGTTTCAGAGCGATTTCAAAATATTTAGCACTGCCCCAGGGTTGTTAAAATCACAGAGTACATAGGTTTCATTGCGTTGAAGTCCCCGTCGTGCTAATAACTGCAAGTTAACACCAACATTGAATGAAATGTCACTAACTTTCTTGTTCTCACGCTTTTAGAGAATAGACACCAAACGCTGCTGAAAAACTAGTCCGCACGTCAACCAATGCTATTTTTCGCGATCCTCTTTCCCTCTGCCGGTAACAATGCATCACGCTAAATGTATCTGTCACGGAAGAGACGTTGAAGTCGCCCTGCCGCCGCGTCGGTCCCCTCATGTACTGGGAACACGTTTTATGATGTGTTGCTGCCTGCTTGGGAAACAACCAGGAAATCCAGATACAAATTCTTAAAGAAATACATCATAAAACGTGTTCACAGTACGTGAGGGGACCGACGCGGCGGCAGGGCGGCTTCAACGTCTCTTCCGTGAAGGATACATTTAACGTGATGCATGGTTACCGGAAAAGGGAAATAGGACCGCGAAAAATAGTATTGGTTAACGTGCGGAGTAGTTTTTAATCAGCGCTTGGTGTCTATTCTCGAAAAGCGTGAGAACAGGAATGTTAGTGACATTCCATTCAATGTTGTTGTTAACTTGCTATTTATAAGCTATTACCACATGGGAGACTTCAACGCAATGGAGCCTATATACTCTGTGACATTAACAACCCGGGGCAGTGCTAAATATATTTCAATCGCTCTGAAACCTCACTGCGTTTCTTTTTATTCCTAGCCTCACCACTTTGGGGGACGTCTCGAGAGAAGTTCGGATTTCATCAAAATAAGTGGCACCTTAGCGTACACTCACCCAAGGTCCGGCGGGGGCAAAATGGCAAAACAAAATAATGAGGTGAGATGGGCTGATAAATGGTTAAGTTATTGACCCAGAAATATTCGAATGAGCTGGCCACATATGGTGACATGTTAAAATCCGACATAATTGAGGACTCAAAGCCACATGAGCGGGTGCTTCAGCCCATGTAATGAGATCGTAAATTCCATTTTTGGGTCAGTGACATCCGAGAACCTCCGACAACAGTCAGTGACGCAGATGAGCATTTTCCGGTAGTTGGTGAACCCACTGAACACATGAAGCATGCTTTACTTTAATGCAGTTTGTAGGACGTTTTCCGCTGACAAGCTGAAAAACTGTTTTGTTCTCCTAAAATACCACCAAGCACGCCTCCAGTCATGACATTCTACGTCAGGTCACTGACGTGGCACGATAATTTCCTTTACATCAAAACACGAGCAATGACTGTGTCACTAGCCTTGCCTCATTTCGACGATCATCATAAAAACAGCTTGTTGGTGAAGTTTACCACACCCCTCGGGAGGGGACGGTTAAAGCGCTCCTAACGTCGTGAGCTGCTAAAAACATCCCACTAAGTTTGTTTTGAATTCCTCATCCGAAACTAGCTAAGAACAAGGTTCAGGATCCATCAATTCATCTACTTACGCTTATATAATGATATTTATGGTAAGCAGACACCAGGGTCTGACCTTGGCGCTTGTGGCTGAAAAAAAAACTTCAAAGTAGCGTACAGTTTTTCCATGAAGCACTTACTTTGCTTTCTTTCACGGGAAGAAATATTACGATAAGAGAGCCTTATCACACGATGAAATCAAGAAACGTAGCATACGTTGATTAGTTCAATACTGTACTTAGGTACTTGAATGTGCCAAGAACCACAAAGACGTGCATGGTATAAAGTCATTTCATTGCTACATTCATTCATCTATTATTACATGTCATATGCCGGGACCGTATCATTAAATGGAACTGCTGTTCACATTGTGAAAGACTAGTGACGTCATTATTGGTTTGACGCAAGCAAATATTATGTTCATACTTGAAGTGTCATTGGTCCCTATTCAAAAGCTTTTTTATGTAGGTCTCATGATTTATGAGATTCTTGGTGGTGGACGGATGCCCTGTCCCACCCTCACAGAGTCAAAGATGGTCTGGAATACCGCACTGGAAGGTTCTGCAGCCACCCAGAGACACAGTTTACCAGATAATCTCACCTTTGCCTCGCCCTTGTGATTATATTGGCTGTGCTTTTACTTCTCGATTCGGAATTTAAATCGTGCAACTGCTTTTGTGTTCTTATTTGTGAGTGAGTCGTGTCAGTTTGGCTAGTTCAAAGACGCATGTTCACTATTAGGTATTTGGCGTGTTTGTGCGACGCAGGAATGTGAAAGGATGTGTAACACCGGCTCAGGCGAAAAAATGCGAAATGAAGAAAAAAATGCACCATAGGCGTAATGTTAAATGTCAAGAATATTAGATGCATTCGTCTTCTCCGTCAAACTGACGGACTGACGGACTGATGGACTGACGGAGTGACTGACTGACGGGTTGACAGACTGACGGACTGACGGACTGACGGACTGACGGACTGACGGTCAGACGGTCTAGTGACAGTCAATTTTAAGAGATGGACGGACGGCTTGGAAGCTAATAGTGATGTGGGAACATTTTTGTCGATAATGACGTCATTGAGTCACTGTTGGCGGCGATTCGGTGACGCTAATGATGCCCGTTAACCTTGCGCGCGCGGCAAAACCGCGCTACTGCGTCACCATTGTAATCGGCCACTGATTTGCGGTCCGCGATGGCAGGACGGAATTCGTCTGGTTCAATTCGTAATTTGACGATTTTAGCTCGGTGGCCCTTCATGTAATTACATGTAACGTATGAGATTAGTCAGAGTAAACACACAGAACGTGAAAGATTCCTTGTGCTAATCGCACACAAATCATGGCACTTGTGAGCAATCAGTGGTGGATCCAGGGGTGCAAGGGATCATTCCTCCCTTCATGAGGCCAACATTTTGCACTAAAATAACATTTTGTCGAAATCTAAGAACATTTTTAGATAAAGATTGCCAAGCAAACCCGACGAATGTTAGATGTTCAAATCTCAAAGAGATTTTCGAAATCGGAGAACATTTGTTTCATTCTCTCCATCCCCACAAGCCAGCCTTCCGGATGCGCCTCTGAAGGCCGTTCCGGACGCCACTTGTCACGGATTCACACGTGCTGCATTGAACCGGAGCTGATATCTGACCGCGATCGGAGACAACCTGGTGAGAGCGCAAATAGGCTGTCGCACCGGAAGCCGGCCGTCACCAGCCGTCCGGCAAGAGCATCGTCCGACACGCGCCATCCGATCAGGTGTCCGACACGCGCTATCCGATCAGGTGTCTGCCACAGAAGTCACCACTGCCCCTGGTGAGAGCATCGTCCGACACGCGCCATCCGATCATGTGTCCGCTACACGCCATCCGATCAGGTGTCCGCTACACGACATCCGATCAGGTGTCCGACACGCGCCATCCGATCAGGTGTCCGCTACACGCCATCCGATCAGGTGTCCGACACGCACCATCCGATCAGGTGTCCGCTACACGCCATCCGGTCAGGTGTCCGACACGCGCCATCTGATCAGGTGTCCGACACGCGCCATCCGATCAGGTGTCCGACACGCGCCATCCGATCAGGTGTCCGACACGCGCCATCCGATCAGGTGTCCGCTACACGCCATCCGATCAGGTGTCCGACACGCGCCATCCGATCAGGTGTCCGACACGCGCTATCAGATCAGATATCCGACACGCGCCATCCGATCAGGTGTCCGACACGCGCCATCCGATCAGGTGTCCGACACGCGCCATCCGATCAGGTGTCCGATACGCGCCATCCGATCAGGTGTCCGACACGCGCCATCAGATCAGGTGTCCGACACGCGCTATCCGATCAGGTGTCCACCATGGATGTCACAACTGCCCCTGGTGAGAGCATCGTCCGACACGCGCCATCCGGTCAGGTGTCCGACACGCGCCATCCGATCAGGTGTCCGACACGCGCCATCCGATCAGGTGTTCGACACGCGCCATCCGATCAGGTGTCCGACACGCGCCATCCGATCAGGTGTCCGACACGCGCCATCCGATCAGGTGTCCGACACGCGCCATCCGATCAGGTGTCCGACACGCGCCATCCGATCAGGTGTCCGACACGCGCCATCCGATCAGGTGTCCGACACGCGCCATCCGATCAGGTGTCCGACACGCGCCATCCGATCAGGTGTCCGACACGCGCCATCCGACCAGGTGTCCGACACGCGCCATCCGATCAGGTGTTCGACACGCGCCATCCGATCAGGTGTCTGATACACGACATCCGATCAGTTGTTCGACACGCGTCATCCGATCAGGTGTCCGACACGCGCCATCCGATCAGGTGTCCGACACGCGCCATCCGATCAGGTGTCCGACACGCGCCATCCGATCAGGTGTCCGACACGCGCCATCCGATCAGGTGTCCGACACGCGCCATCCGATCAGGTGTCCGACACGCGCCATCCGATCAGGTGTTCGACACGCGCCATCCGATCAGGTGTCCGACACGCGCCATCCGATCAGGTGTCCGACACGCGCCATCCGATCAGGTGTCCGCTACACGCCATCCGATCAGGTGTCCGACACGCGCCATCCGATCAGGTGTCTGATACACGACATCCGATCAGTTGTTCGACACGCGTCATCCGATCAGGTGTCCGACACGCGCCATCCGATCAGGTGTCCGACACGCGCCATCCGATCAGGTGTCCGACACGCGCCATCCGATCAGGTGTCCGATACGCGCCATCCGATCAGGTGTCCGATACGCGCCATCCGATCAGGTGTCCGACACGCGCCATCCGATCAGGCGTTCGACACGCGCCATCCGAGCAGGTGTCCGAAACAAGCCATCCGAGCAGGTGTCCACCATGGATGTCACAACTGCCCCTGGTGAGAGCATCGTCCGACACGCGCCATCCGATCAGGTGTCCGAAACAAGCCATCCGAGCAGGTGTCCGATACACGCCATCCGATCAGGTGTCCGCCATGGATGTCACCGCTGCTCTTGTCACCGGCAGTGGCGGGTGACCGCAGAGGTCGTCGCCACCTTCCCGACCTTTATGACCGTGACGGGCGGTGTTCCAGTCGTCGCCGACCTCCGGACATTTCAGTAGAGACGGAGGAACGAGGCGAGGAATGTGGGATGGGGAGGGGACAGATGGAATGCTGTTTCTTCACTTCCAAGCACATGCCCCCCCCCCCGAACTTCTGGATGATGCAGAAAGTAATTAACCCCGACTTCTGGTTTTGTTGGCTTCCGTATCGTACCGAGGTGACAAGTGCAAAGGTAAGACAGAAGAGAAGCAACGACCACTTCGATATGGCAATGTATTTTACCATGTGATGTAAATACGCTCACAATTGAAGTCGTGATTGTGGATGGTTATTTTATGGCAAGAAACCACAATAACGCATCACTGTCTCCAAACATGATATAAATCTACAACATTCGTTTTCTCCAATAACCTCTTTTGACGATGCATTTCAGTCTTGCTCCTAATGATGATAAAGATCAGCATTATTGACCATGATTTGTCATGAAACCACTACAAGGAATAACTAACAGCTCGTTAGGTGTCAGACGCAATGCTAATGCGGATATCAGGGGATCCCCAGTAAAGAAAGAGAACAGGAAGGTTCCTGATGACATTCACGAACTCTTAAACATGCGCCCGCGACAATTTATACATTTTATATAATTTATGGTTACACTTTATGTGACTTTGTCTCAATAAAATAGGCGAGAGGTTCATTTCTGGAAGTTAGCCCGCCTTCAGCCGTCAAACTCATTGTCACTTACAATGATATATTGTGCATATTGCTACGTTATGTTTTGCCTTCTGGGACTATTTTCCACCATAGACGGCCGACCGCGGGCGGCGACGCCGGGGTCCACCGGCCCATCCCCGACCCCCCGCCACTATTCATAATGTGGCGGGGCGCGGACCATTCCCTGAATGTGAATGGGCCAGAACGCCAAAGCTACAGCCATATTTTCAGATTTGAAACGATAGTCGATGTGCCTGGCATGAGTTCCCCACTATTGCAGTTCTGGCCGACAGGACTTCTTGATATTGTACGAATATCACGCGTATGGGCGTTGAATAGAAAGATTGCATTTACAATCGTGAATTTCTCCTGCACAATTTTGGCGTAGCAGAGCCGATGTTGCTAAATATTGTTGAAGGGTGGAACTTTACTTTTTGTCATGTCACCGCTCGGCAGCCCTACGGATCCTCTAGGCAACAACCGTCGGCGCTTGACGCCCATCGAGCCATGACAGAACCTCAATAATGCCGGAAAGCTTCATGTTAAATGGTAAAAAATGACAGGGTTAGATATTTAAAAGTAGACGAGCCTGGCACCAGAAGGCAGCTAGTTTTATGCCGGTTTATTTGAGACCATTGATAATTAATTCGTTAATGTAGAACGTCTGATATGCAAATAAAAGAAATGCAATGTCATAATTCGAGACAGAAATCCTGGAGTTAAGTGCAAAAATGCCAGGATTAGATGTTTTGTTTTTTTAAAGTTGAGTACGACATCAGAAGGCAGCTGATGTTCCATCGGTTTATTCGAGACCATTGGAAATTAATTCGCTGATGCAAAACATGTTATATGCAATTCAACGGAGTATAGTGTGACAATTCGAGACACAAGTCCTGGAAGTAAGTGCAAAATTGACAGGGTTAAACCTGCATGGAAGTTATTTAGCGTAATATGAAAATGTAGCACGTTCGATTTTCGTGTATTAAAGAACACTGGAAATTGTTAGCACATCGCACAGAAGATGTATGACGCGTTTTAATCACAAGATGTTGAGTGGCAAATTGATCCCGTTTCATTTTAGGGGCCGAGTGGCAGGGTGAAATGATTTGATAATAAAACTAGCTATGCATCGTAAGAGAGCTTGTTTTCAATGTTGTTCCAATTTAACCATTGGAAATCACGTGCATCTTCTCTAGAAACCAGAATAGGGGATTAATCAGAGCCAGCCCACTTTGGTGGTGCTCCTTCACAAACCCACCACCAGAGCGGCGCCACCAGTATTGTGCCCGCTTATGACGCCTAACGTTGGACTGAGGGTGGTTCACTAGTGATAATGATGAAATACGACAGTGTTTTCAGTGCTCATGCATTCCTGTTGTCTGTTGACGGAAAGCGCAAACATAGGTGCATACATTATTTCACTGCGAAAGGTGTTACCAGCTCTATGAAATATGGTGTGACTTGTATGGGGTACTTTTCCAGTGTTTGTTCCAGTGTTTATTCCAGTGTTTGTGACAGAGGAGGAGACAGACTGTCAGCTGTCTTCTCCTCTCCGCTGGTTTGGCCAATTTGGTAACGCCAGTGGTTGCTAGCCACCACCCATGCACTGTGGTGATGATGGCAAGATGTGGTGCGCAAACGATAGCTATAGATTGCTATCACCTACCTTTCACGTCTTAGCATCCGAGTGGAATTTCCACATCAGCAGGACACAAAAGTAAGATCTACGGAACAATCGTGGCTCCAAAGAAATTAAAATCGATTTGATAGTTTGTGGCCATATGCTTAAGTAGGTTATTGTAGCTGTAGCTATTGTAGCTGCTCCGCAGCCCACGACCGAATACAGACTGTGTTATCCAAAGCGTCCTCAATAAACCTCATAATCAATATGGCCCATGGCAAGCTTTCGCCAAGCATAGAAACAGTCCCAGTCTATGTTCTCACTTTATGTTCTGATAATCGATTTTTTCATGAAGGTACCCAAGTATCGACAATATCCATTGATCCACGAGAGTCATCTTGACAATTAAGTTTCAGACAGGCACACGCGCAAGCACATGAACACACACACATACACACACACCCATACACACACATGTGCACACACCCATACACACACATGCGCACACACATGCACACACACACACCCATACACTCGCGCACACACACATACACACACACACATACGCACACACACACACATGCACACACACATACGCACACACACATACATACATACACACACACACACACACACACACACACACACACACACACACACACACACACACACACACACACACACACACACCTATGTGTGCATACACACCAGTACATCACGCAACACGTACGCTTAAATGTTTTCTACCATGCCCATCAATGACCGTCGGGACCATGAAATGTATCCTGAAGCCAACATCTAGAGATCAGATCTGCCACCGACCCACCATACCTCGCCTCCGGTCTAATCCAAGCAGCTGTCCAGCTTTCCTGACCGCCTGCATACCTGCTGCTCAGTCACTACAAACGGACGGCTACGGTGGGCATCAGGGCCAGTCCATCCTCTCACCGGACTTTGTCAACACCGGGACCACAAACAAAGGGGAGACAAATCGTTATTTGGCCGCCAGATGGGAAGAACGTGACGTCGGGCAAGCTCTTGTAGACAGATGACGCGCTGATCTGCGCCGCAGGGCACCGCCGCGTTCACCAAGCTCACACCCCACTTCACGTGGTGTGATAGCGCCCCACCCCACTTCACACCCCACTTCACGTCTGCTTTGAGCTCTATTTTTTGTTCGATTTTATTTTTTTGAGCTCTTTGAGCCCTTTGAGCTCTGCGTGCTAAATTTTATTGTCACTTCATTTATTAAGGGTGGCTAGAAACCTTGCCACAGAGGCACATGTGTTAATGTGTTTTTCGTTGAAGGGATTTCCCAATACCTTCATAATTTAATAACACGCTATTGACAGCTCTCGTAAAGATATATTTTAGTACTGTGATAAACGTAATTGGTCTGAAGGCTAGGACCAGTTCCTGTGACTAAATGCTACTTTTTCTTATTGTTTTGATAACGTGTATTTTGGAGAAACGTGCAAAATATTCATCACGGATGTAATTTATCTGGTTCAAAAATTGATACCGAATGCATGAGAAACTTTTGTCAATGGTACATTACGGCTTTATATCTTCCGATGAAGTGCCTAAGACTCGGAAATATAATGAGCTTCAACTAGCTAAAACCAGCAGGTGGCTGAAACTCGTTTTTACCCGTTGCAACCGGTAGAAACTAATGTAATGCATTCAGCCAACCGATTAGTTTGGTGAACTACTTAACCTAGACAAAGCTATGGTGGCAAAAACTAGCCGATCTCGGCTTTGCATGAAGTCAATACTTAGGCATAATCAATACAGCAATAAAGACATCCCATCTGGGAAAACTGGCGCATTCTATAGGCGTATGTGTGTGTGGGGGGGATTTTTTTGCAGCCGGCCACTGTATTGGTGATGTCGGCTGTTTCCGAGTTTGTGTAGCCGTGCATGTTTAGCTATGTTGGTGTCATATGTGTAGTAAGAGGGTGTGAGGAACATTTTAGTCGGGAAAGTAGGTGAAAAAGGAATAGTAAAGTTGATTTGTCGTAAGGTGCCGGAGTAGAGTTGAGACCGTCTTCAAGTTAGCAGAGTAGAGATGAGCAGAATTGAGTTGAGCTGCGTTGAAGACGAGGAGGTAGATCTGGACGAAGGCCGCAGATGAGTCAGTGGTGAGGGTTGCCTGTCCAGACGGTGCTGATTTGGAGAATTGGGGTGTGGTGAGGAGGGAGGACCGGGGCATCGTCATTGGATAAGAATATTGCAAGAACATAAGATTGTGTAGCATTTTGAGGATAATCTGTGTTATATCTTTAGTCGTATCTTTTAGTTCTTATATTTTTCCGAGTCTTTTGTTATTTTTTCCTTTTTTTACATCTCTTTTCATTTTGCCCTGTTCATTTTTTACAGTTGTTCCATTATGCGTGTTATGGAGAGAAAGTGGACTATATGTTCCCGTAATGTTGGATGTTCATCGTTGAGGAAAGTGGTGATGCTTAGTGGGACGTTGTTTGCGGTGCTTTGTGTTCGTGATATGTTGTCTTTGGTTGTCGTATTGGTGCAGTATGTGAGTATGTGTTTAACTGTAAATGTTCGGTGACATGTTGTGCGCTGTGGTCTTGGGCGCTTTGAAATAAGGCAAGAGTGTTAGTGCTGTGTGTCCAATGCCTAGTTGTGTCAGTGTTCCTTCTTTGAATCTGGTGTTTGGTTGATGGTGCACCAGTGTTCGTGTTTGGGGTGAATTTCGTGCAGCTGTGTTGCTGCTAAGTCCCATGTTTGTTGAGTGTGTATGTTCATTGCCTGGTGTATTGTGGGGTAGTAGTCGGATTGTGAGTACTGCCTTTGTGTGGTTTGTTGCAGTGTTTAGCTATGTTTGTTTCAGTGTCTACCTGTTCTTTGCTTTGTATGCTTATGTAGCTTGGGATCCAAAGGATGGCGGTTGCTGTCGAGTGTTTAGGTTGTTGTATATGCGCAATATTTTGGGGATGAGGGTGTTTGGATGTGGTGCAGTGTGTTATGCTTTGGATTGCTGATTTCGCATATATGACTATGATGTGGTGTTCAATTTGTGCTGTAGATGGTGGAATAGGCGGAAAATATCGTGTATAGTTCTGCTGTGTATGTGGATGCTTTGTCGGGCAGACGGGCAAACAGAATGACCCGAGGTGGTGCTGTACTAGACTACAGCACAGCTGCTGTGCCCGTCTGCTGTGTTGTGTGTGATTTGGAGCCGTCAGTGTAGATGCTATTGTAATTTGAATATTGTGATATGAATTGAAGGAAAAGTTGTATTTCTGCGTCTGTGAATGCATGCTTTGGTTTGTCGATGAGGGTGCGTATTGTTGGTGTTTCGTGTTTCCACCATGCAGTGGGTGGTGGGAGTGGTTTTGAGGTGTGGAGTGTGATGTGTAACATACTTGCCTGTTGGTGAATGTGGCATCCTATTGTCGTTTTGAGTGGTGTTTTCTCCATGAGTTTTTGTATACGTTTGGTGCGAAGTTTTTGAGCCTGAATGCATTTGTGTTGTCTAATGAGTTGTGTTTTGCAATGGTATCTGAGTAGTGCTTTTGTACGTAGCACTTGCAGCTCGCGATTATACATATATCGATATATCTATATATATATATAAGAGCGTTTTTCGGTTCTATTTTACGCCTCATGCATCAGCTTGTTATTAATGCATGATGAAAATTATGTCATTTCCATGAAATGCAACAGTTTCAAAGTAAATCAGCACACAAACGACCTTGGGTAATGAATGCAGCTACAACTTTCAAAGTAGGTTCAATGTTTGCAACTGACACATCTTCTAGTAATAGAAGATTACAACTTGTTTACTTAAACAATCGCCACCGGTATTGTCAGTCCCAGCATACACACGCACACGCACACACACACACACACACACACACACACACACACACATATATATATATATATATTCCTGCATTCCTGGTTGATAGCAGTGCAATGTTTCCTTACAATTTCAGAAGGAAGCAGATCCGTCGTCTATCCTAGGCCCACTAGGCATGCAAGAAATGAAGAAGAAAAGTTCCTTTTCCCGAGGAAAAACGGACCATTTCGAGAAAAAGTGACCCAAATATAAAGATTTTACATTTGTGAGGCTAGTCCCGGCCCCTTTCGCAAAGGCTACCCTTCCTGGACAATATTTGGCTACGTCCCTGGAGGACGGTTCTCTTTGGAACATTCTCATTCAACTGTCTGATATGAAAAAATATGATAAGAATGACTAGGCTGTGACCAAACAAAGATTTGCACATTTGAGGACTGATTTTGTGAAGATGATGTCGATGTTGAGAAAAGTAGAAAACAATGCACAATGACAGAAACATTGCGTTGCAGCTTCAACATTTCCCTTTGCTGAACAAAATCTGCGATAGTATGGAGGCTACACAATACACATGGGTGCATTTTCACATTCCACAATTCAGTGTTTTTTTCTCACCAGAGAAGTCTAAAGGCAAGGATGCGTATCGGTATGACTGTGTCTTTGATTAATCACCATTAAACCGATAACACTTCCCCATATTCTGCCACATATTTGCTCTATTTCAGTTGAAAATGATGGTTGCTCCATCATCTGAATACAAAGATTGGTGTCATATGTGTTCTCCTGAAAATCAATCTGTCCAAAGAAAAAACGGCTGGCTCTAAAGCGCCACACGGCAAATGGAGACAACTACGAGGAGCAACATCGATCCTGCTTTTGGACTCCATTAAGGTAAGTCTTACTCCAGTATAGTTGCTGAATTCAATTGCTACATGCAGATAGAAATATCGCATATGAGCAGGGTGGGTCCGGCTACCAATCTTAGTAACTAGATACGTCGAGAAGCAGTGTTGGAAAAAAGCTCGGCGGAGTAGCTTTAGCCGCACTACTGGCAAAAACTGTTAAATCTGCCTCCAACCGCACCACCTGCTTTATAACATTTCAAAACCAACCGGCGACAGTATGTTTTCACCACTGAATATCCCCACAACGCTCGATCGTCAGGGAAGCTTGAACGCTTTGCCGCCTCGTTAGCTTGGTGGATCACTGACCTCCAAAACTCTCCCCATCTTGGCACAAAAGATTCCAGTCGCTCATGCGCTCGCTGTGCCTCCGGGTGGGATGGCTCGTTGCCAGCTGGCCAGGAAGGTCGGGACACCGCCGCTAGGCGGCAGTGCCGAGTGATATGGGCACGTCAAACTATCGGCAAAAAATGTAATACAAAAAAGAATAAGTTTTCCGATTTGGAAATAGATACGGAATCAATGCAAAAAGGTTGCGCTTAACACTGGATCTGATTCTGTAAAGCACTTATAAAAACAATTTGATTAATTTGCTTTCCAACCAAAATTTTAACAGCGCATACAACTTCTTTCTGCACACACTTATCGACCCAATCGCGAAGTTTACGCGCCGCTTTTTTCTCCTATTTTGGGTTTATGAGATCAGCGAAATATTTCGCAGCCCTCTTTAGACCATCCAGCATAACGACAGAAACCCTTCCGATCTCTGTCATAGCCACAGATTAAAGCCCAGATTGTCCAACCGGGCAAGATAGGACTCAGAGCGTCCACGGGTTGTGGTCATCCGACCGATGGCCTGACCTCAGAACTTGTGCTGTAGAATGTGACACAATTGGCAATACTGCTTGCTAATTTGCATGTGCATGTTCAAAATTGTGTAATTCAAGGCAAGGTGTGAAGATTCGGAACTAGTGAATATATAAAGGGGTGAACTATACATATTGCAACAAAAGCTACGCCAGAAAACAAAAATTGAGCCCTAACAGCTTAATCAAAGAGCCACCTGTGCGTGTGCGTGCGTGTGCGTGCGTGTCCGTGCGTGTGCATGTGTATGTACGTGCGAATGTATGTGTGGGGAGGTGTGAGTGTGTGGATGTATGTGTGTATGTGTGGGTGTGTGGGTGTGGAGTGCATGGGTGTGTGTGTATGATGTGTGTGTGTATGTATGTGTGAGTGTGTATGTGTGAGGTATGTGGATGTGTGTGTGTGTGTGTGTGTGTGTGTGTGTGTGTGGGGGTGGGTGTGTGTGTGTGTGTGTGTGTGTGTGTCTGGGTGGGTGGGTGTGTGTGTAGGTGTGTGTGTGCGCGTTTGTAGGGGTGTGGGTGTGGGTGTGGGTGTTTGCGTGTGTGTGCGCGTGTGTGCGTGTATGTGAGTGTGTGGATGTGTGTGCGTCTGTGGGTGTGGGGTGTGTGGGTGGATGTTTAACCCGTCCCGTCTCGGGGGTCTTCAACCGCCCCACCCCCTAAATTTTTTCGCGGATAGCGGACGAACGGCGCACGGCAGCGCGCACAAATTTGGCAGACATTTTCCCACATCAATTTGACATGCTGATTCAAAATTTTTAGATTAGGGTCAACGAGTTGGTCAAAGTCAAGTGAGGTCATCTCCAAAACAAATCGACCTGTCGTCACGCCTTAACGGATACAGATATTTTAATGAAACTTTCAGTGCTTGCTTCTCTTTACGGATGCAACAAAACGTACAAGTTGAATTTTTCTCTTTTTTTCGATTTTGACTACATACAAATTTTGCGTAATTGCCATATTGCAGTTCAAATACAGGATTCTGGCGACAGTAATCATTTTTTATGAGGGCAAGTTGACTTCCAACAACGTTTCTCGGCCTGCTCTACCCATTGGAAAAGGAAAATTGAAGAAAACTTGAAATCTCAAAATTTGGAAATTAAAAAAATGAAATTTTTATTTTGGGGGCCAAAAAATATAGCCCTGGTCGATTTCGCTGTCCTTTTCTCATTCCAAATAATTTTTTTTTCCCATATATCCCCAAAATAAACTCCCCAGAGTCAAAAACATAATGTAAGTCGTGAAAAGTCGTGAAAGTCTAGCCCCCTAGTGACGTCACTTTTGGGGAACTTTTTTTTGTGGTGTGGACCCGGACCCTACTCATCGAGCGCTTTCCGATGACACCTCTTTCGGTTTCGTGCGATGCTTAGTTTGGATTTTAGACGGGGTCTTCAACCGCCCCCCACCCCCGTATGTGTGAGAATTTGACCGGAAAGACGGCGCGGGTTAAACAAAACAGCCACATGTCCTGCCAAGACCATACAGTAAAAGTAATGTATTCGCCAGCTTTATCCAGTGTTCCACTCAACTGTACACACCTAGCTGAATCATATTTTTGCCTAAATCACGTCCGACACCGGACCTTCAAGATATAGCGTATTTGTTTAGATAAGGAACATCTAGCTTTTTTCCACTTTACCTGACAACATGAATAAAACCAGTTTACTTTGGACCGCTAAAACCATGTCATTTGCTAATTTTGAGCAATGAGTGGAGAAAACGTACCAGCACTGGGACAGGACATTTGGATGGATTTTGTGGTGCAACACACAGGTGTTCGATGAATGGAATTTGGCAATTTCATGTCACCATATGTCAGTTATCACGCTTAATGTCACCATATGTCACGATGCCACAATTCATGTCGTAATATTTCATAACATCGCACTTCATGCCATCATATGCCATGACAGCACACTTCATATTACCACATGTCATGGCATCACACTTCTTGTCACAGTATGTCACGGCTTAACACTTCATTTCACCATATGTCATGACATCACAATTCACGTCATCATAAAGACATAAAGACATAAAAGATTAGTGCAACTATGAGCCACAAGGGCCCTTCTTGGTTGCACTCTGTACACTGAGCCAGTTGCCCACCAAATCTGTCAATCAGCCCTCCCTGTAATACTGAAAAGCAAGCCCTCTATTCTTATAATGATCGTCTATGCTGTTTTTAAAGATGTTCAGTGTGCTGTTACTGACAATGTTTCTTGGCATCTGCTTGCAGTGTTCTACCCTACCCTGTTGGTGAAGAAAGTCTGCCTTAACCTTGTTCTGCTGTGGTTAACTTTAATTTTGAATTTATGACCTCTAGTTGCATCATTTCTGTTCAATTCAAACATTTCCCCAAGATATCCCCTCCCAAGACCATGGACAAATTTAAAGACCTCGATGAGATCTCCTCTCAGCCTTCTATATTTAAGTGAAAACATATTCAATTTCTTCAATCTTTCCTCATATGCCAGGTTGCTTATACCATTAACCATTTTTGTAGCCCTCTTTTGTACTCTCTCTCTAAAAGCCAACAATCTTTTTCATAGCTAGGAGACCAAGCTTGGATGCAGTATTCCAAATGTGGCCTGACGTATGCACAGTAAAGCTTCCTGATAACTTCCTCACTTCTGTGTGATACATTCCTATTTATTGCCCCGAGCATTCTCAGTACCTTCTTCCTGGCTTCCTTAGTCTGTTCTGATGCCCCCTGTTTTGTGTTTATAATAACACCTAAATCCTTCTCCTGTTGAGTCACTGATAGCACTTGGCCACCCATCAAGTATGGAACCTTCATATGCTGCTTACCTACATGCATGATTTTGCACTTATCAAAATTAAATTTCATTTGCCATTCTTAGGACCACTTCACAAGTTCGTCTAAGTCTTTTTGCAGCGAGATATGCTCATCTTGACCTGTTATTGCCCTAAAGACCTTCAAATCATCCGCAAATTTCAAAACTTTATTGCTTGGGCCACTTTCAATGTTATTTACAAATATAATGAACAGTAGTAGCCCCAGTACTGACCCCTGGGGGACTCCACTAAGAACATTTTGCCATGATGACTTTGTACCATTTAGCATCACTCTTTGCTGTCTATCTGAAAGCCACAACTCTATCCATTTTAAGATGCTACCTGCAATACCATGGGACTGAAGCTGTATCATTAACCGTTTATGGGGTACTTTGTCAAAGGCCGTACTAAAGTCAAGATATGTTACATCAACCTGATTTCCCTGAACGAATTGTTCTGTGGCGAAGTTCAAAAAGTCCAAGAGGTTTGTGAGACACGATCGTCCTTTTCTAAACCCATGTTGAGTATCTTGAATCAATCTGCTACCTTCCAGATAACTAACTATTATATCCTTGATGATTGATTCAAGTACCTTGCAGACTAGGGATGTGCGACTTACTGGCCTATAGTTTTCAACGTTCCCTCTTTCTCCTTTCTTGAAAATAGGAACTACATTTTCCCTTTTCCAATCGGTTGGAATTTCATTTTTCCGGTTTTTCGCAGTTAGCTCCAGATTTTGCCGGCCGATATGCGCCATTGTATGTGTACCTGCTAATAAATGAACGGCGCGTTGCTTAAAGTAAGACAAATGAAAATCGACTGAACATTTTTCGAGTTAGGGGTCGGTAAATTCAAATAAAATCTCAGCGCCAGTCTACAAATATCGGCGCTGATGCATATTGGCAAAAAGGAAGTGTTCTTGGCAACACTAGCGAATTGTTTGATGTATATTGTTATGATACATTGTTTCAAAGTCATGTCAGGTCACCGATGTCAAGTCAGGTCAAGTTCATGACAAGTTACCACACGCCCTGGAGGGGTGGAGGACGAAATCCGCCCACCCTTCAGATTTTTCGTACACAACTCCATATTGTACCGGCCAGTATACGCCATTTTCCATACCTACTTAGAAATGACCGGCGCATTGTTTAAAGTAAGAAACATTAAAATCTGCCGACACGTTTTTAAGTTATGGGCCGTTAAAGTTTTTTTTTCTCAAAATCGCACCGCCAGACCACAAAAATGGGCGCTGATGCGCTTTCCGTATATTGGCAAAAGGGAAATGTTCTTGACAGCACTAGCGACTTGTTCGATGCATATTGTTATGCTACATAAGTTAAAAGTCATGTTAGGTCGCCGAGGTCATCGTGACAGGCTAATGGAACCAAACTTGGTGAACTGAAATGTTGTCACAAATGGAAATGACTGGCATGCGATTGATGTCACTTTGCATGTTACTCCCTACACATCCGGAAATCTACTGTTTATCATTGTGTGCCTAAGCGTTTCTATATTTTATTCATGTATTTCACTCCTCTCTTTGCGAAGCCTATTGTTCGAGCCGCCCAAAGGAGCAGTCATGTGGGCAGCTCGGTTCCGGTAGCTGGAGCATGTAATGACCTGATAAAGTGCTCCTATATAGGTGACCTGAGGTCAAATGTTGGATCTGGCATATACATTGCATCATTAGTAATATCCAAAACATCATTAATGGCAATTCTGGAGCATTTACATACAATTACAACGATCCATAACAATGACAAGCCAAGCTACGCAAAACCAGAAAATTTTGCTATTTTGACCTCATTTGACATTGAAGATATTGACATAAGGTCAAGAAATTTGCGCACAATAGAGTTAACTGTCGTACCCATCCACCCTGTAAATTTCGTTTCTCTAGCCTTAATGGAAGCCGAGATCTTAGGAGGCAGAATCCGCCCCCCTCCCTCCCCTCCAGTGCGCGTAAGTTTCAGAGGCCCTCCAGGACGCGTGTTAAGCAAAAGCGACACGTAGATGTTGTCTTTTTCGACATCTAGGGTGTCTACGAGAACTTGCCGGCCAAAGGGACGTTTCGCATACGGGTTGGGAACGCCATGTCGGATACTTTCGCCTCAGTGAAGGTGTCCCTCAGGGAAGCATTTTAAGCGTAGTACTGGTCGCAGTTAGATAAACGACATTGGATATGGTCTGCCACCTGGAATTGGCAAGCCACTGTTTGTTGATGACGTTGGAATTTGGTGGTCTTATGCATCATGCACATTATCCCTTTCGAAACAGATGCAGATTGCGATTTCCAATCTGAAGAGATTGAGTATTGTAAATGGCTTTTGCTTCTCCAGGACAAAGACCATGCACTTTTTCCGTGTAAACGACCATTGTAAATGGCCATGCACTTTTGCCGTCGTCGAAACTGCAACAATCCAAAACTCCAGCTATTCAGACAAGACATACTTTTCCAATCGACAACAAGGTTCTTGGGTGTCCTCTTCGACAGTCGCATCACGCATATGCACCTCATACACGTTCTGCGTCAATCACATGGTAGATTATTAAACCTCATGAAGTGCCTGTCTAGAACAATTTGCGGATCGGACAAAAACCAGCCATTTGCGACTACACCGATCACTCATACGATCCAAGCTTGATTACTGCTTCTTTGTCTACGACTCGTCCGGCACCTCAAACAAACGCATGCTAGAAATTATTCACCATGAAGTCTTGATAATCGCTACGGAAGCATTTCGCACTTTCCCAATCGCGAGTCTGTGAGCGGAAGCTCATGCACCATCATTATCTATGGAAGAGCAAAAATCTGGTTGCGCTAATTTTGTATGCTAAGCAATTTACCACATGCCCAACCTATGAATCCGTGTTTTTCATTCGCATGCAAGAGATATTCCATGACCGACGAGGCACCACTTCGACCCATTTTGTCCCCGCATGTGGGAGCTGGTGAAGGAGAGCATCATTCGCCGGCGCTCCATCATGAGGGTAGACTTAATATCCACTCGGCCTTAGGAGGAAAGCCTTCTACCTATGCACTTCCACTTCCTACTACAAATTTCAAATAATCCATCAACGCATTATTGGAGCCTAAATGGCAGAAAGCGTGGGACTCCATGGACAATAACATGGTTAATGCATTGAAAAGCAATCCAGTGTGACAGGAGTCATCAGTGAGGAACTCCCGGTAGGACGAAGAAGTGCTTGCCAGCTGAGAATAGAGCACACGTACGTCACTAGGTCGACCAGTGACCATTGTGATGTACCTCTTAAAGTGCGCCGTGCTCTGTTGCCATGGCTCCGCTTACCAATGCAGCGAAAACTTCATTTTGGACAATGAGTGGACGCTTCCTGACATTCTAGGTGTGATCGTTTCATCCAGACGGACACATTATTTGAATACATTTCCGACGCCGAGCTCCATGTTATCTATCCAGCTACTGGAGTATCGAGGGTATTCTAGCAGCGATGCCCCTTCTTGTTGTCTACAAGCAAAGGTGCATTTGATAGCCATTTATTCCAACTTGTAGGTGTGGTATGTTCGCATAAGTAAATCTTCTAGGGAAGCTATGTTGCCTTTCACCTTAGGAACTACAACAATATCGATATTCAATATGGAAGACTGTTGGTTTCAAATCCAGTCTCTGTGAACAACAACCATATCTTTGAACCAGCTAGCCTTACTGGTAACGGGGTTTTGATGCTTCTAACGGCGCTTCTTATCCTGTTCTTACCTGCCAACAAGGCCCTTCTTGTTCTCCTCTTCCTCGTATTTGTAGCTTCACGGCAAGACTCGGAAAAACACGGCAAGCTCCAGCCTCAACATGGCTGTCCAGGAATAGTACCCTTCCTCACCCTTCTCCATTTACTATCCAGAATACCACAATCATTTTGATTTCACGAAATCCGTCTAGTCAACAATACAGAAACACACATCTCCCACCACGGCCGCGACAATCAACGCGCAAGATGCGTCGTTGCGGTTCGTCTGACGTTTGTATGCTGCCATCTACCCGTCGCTAATCGAAGCTTTCCAGCCTCGAGTTCTTTTGACGTTGAGCGCTCACGTTTGGTTTATTCACCAATAAATGAAGCGCGTATCGCATGGCGTATGATTTTGAAAAAGCTGGCACAAAAGTTTGTGCTGTGATGTGAGCGTAACAATTGAAGGCGACAGGTTTGAAATAGACGAATTTCATACTAGATTTAAGTTCAAGTATGACTGGTACTATGAATTTACAGGAACGAGGCCCACTCTGAACGGGACAGGCTTCATTGACCAGGAACGTTCCACCCAAACAGAAAACTCAAGCCCAATAGTCATAATTGTATTCGAGAGCTGAGCGTGTCGTCCGTGCACCGTTTCAGCGCAAATAGCTCAACATCACCTTGTGCATTTGCCAGCCAATGTCATCAGACCAAAACCATAAATGCTGTGTGTGCCTCGAATCCAGGTTCGGCCACAGACGGCCTACATGTCTACCGGTCTACATCGTCTCCACCTGCGACTTTTAGCACTCGCCAACGTTTAGTCTTCTTGTTTCTGTGTTCATACCCACGATGATGTCGATGCTGAGATCACAATGATTGCTCGGATTTCAGAAGCAAACCATGTAGTCCAGATGATTTCAGATTGTGCCTGATATTGATCAGGCCCAATCTCGAGGAAGCTTCTCAAATGACCATTTATTTGATTAACCTCGATTAAACTTGATCAGCCTTGAGCAGTGACTTTATGAGCCTTACCATTTGTATTTATCTTATCTCCATGCCTAAGTTGCACGTTTCATGTCCCTAGTCCTAGCAGTTCCCGGATTTGGAGAGGAGAAAGGTGATCAGAGTCGCACCAACATTTTGCCTAAAAGGAAATCATTTCAGTACTGGCAAGTATTGCATGCAGTTCACACTATCAAGGAACCCCGTTTAGCCTTCTCTGACACGGATCTCTCTGACTCTGATCTGTATTATCCTTACATCGAGAACCTCTAGAACAGTCGCTGGCTACTTCTCTGCGCATCTCCAGGCATGAATTAATTACCCTCCTTGCGCAACACTGCATGCGGCCCACCACGTCATACCTTAACCTCCGTGCGCATGTGGGTTCAATTCAAAGCCCACGTCGCCTCACGGCAAACTCCTCATCTAGGAGTAGGACAACAGTTTTAGAGGGAAACGACCAAGGACCAAGGCCAGATCCCCGGCCCTTAGCTCCAAAAGTCAGCGGGATCATAGCGTTCCATTTGATCTCTAGCAGCTGACGTTACAGGGGTTTCCGCTCGCGATCAGGCGCGGACCACAGATGACCTCCGTACAGCAGACAATGTATTGCTAGTACCTGGCCAATCGACATCCACAATGTACCCTTCACTAGCCGAGGCTCAGACAATCATGGCAGAACAGCTTCGGGCCAGGAACACTATACGGACCTCCAGTTCAACTCGGCGCCTCAATGCAAGATAAAGTGGAAGCTAGCAACACTAGACAAACACAAGTGGGGGTAATATCAGCGGGGACCTGCAGTGTCGCGGTGCACGGATCAGTGCAGCCGCAGGAGGCGATGAGATGATGAACGCACAAACATCCATGGCAAGGTGGGACAAACAATAAATACGGACGGCTTGAACCGGCGGAGCGTCGACGCGACTGTGCCGGGGCAGGGCCTGCACCGGCCGCCCTCCCAACAACTGGTCTAGGCCGCAACAGACAGCCGTCTAGTCAACAACCGGCGCAGACGCTTCGTGTAATGCCCCGGTCATGCGCATCACACTTAGCGCTTGGTCACTTATGGCTGTCCTCCCTTTCCATCTCCATTTCTCTCTCTAGCTAGCTCTCCCTTTCTCACCACATCCCATCCCCCTCCCTCTCTCTCACTCACTCTCTTTCTCTCTCTCTCTCTCTCTCTCTCTCTCTCTCTCTCTCTCTCTCTCTCTCTCTCTCTCTCTCTCTCTCTCTCTCTCTCCCTGTCTGTCTCTCTCACGTGCACATTCACTTCAGTTCTTCTACGAAGTGGTGTCATTGAGAGAAAACATTTTAAAGTCAAAAGATTGACTACAACATCCCACGGAGAGTTCCGAAGCCAAATAGCCTCGACCGGTCAGAGTTGCCCAATCACGTGCTCAGAAGTGGATGGAGACGAATGGCTTGCTGCTAATGGCGTCGCCGGAGCCGCTGTCGTCGAACGCTTCGTCGAAGATGACGCCGCTGCCTTCCACCTGGATGGCCGGGTTGACTTCGGTCGCCGACAGGAGGCCCTCGTCCATGATCGCCTCCAGCACGGTCTGTTGCACGAGATCGTGCAGCTCCGGTGTGGCGTTGGCGCCCAGGTCGAAGATGAGCGTGCCCTTGGTGGTGTTGTCCTCCTCCGGCTGGTCGCCGGACGCCTCCTGCGCCGGCGAGCCGTCGGCCACGTGCAGCGCCCGCTCGCCGCCGGCGCCCGAGCCCTCCGACTGGTCCTCGGCGCTGAAGCCGTCGAAGTCGGCCTGGAAGCCGGAGCCCTCGAAGTCGGCCTGCACGCCGCTGCCCTCCTCCAGCTGCACCTCCAGCTCCGCGGGAAGGTCGGCCGGGTAGGAGGCGTCGGAGACGACGGCCAAGTCGGCGTCGGTCTGCTGCTGGACGGGAGACATGTCTGATGACACGGACACGCTCATCTCGGTTATCTGCGTCGAGACGGACGTGGTGACCTCGACCTTTTGCGCCGCATCGATCGTCTCCTCGCCCTCCCGTGCCGGCTCGACCGCCTCCTCGCCCTCCTCCTCAACAGCCTCCAAGCTCTCGGCTTTGACGCCCTCGACGGGGACAGCCGTGCTCAGGAGGTTGCCAATGGTGCCGTTGTCGATCTCGTTGGACGTGACGTCCACCTCCAGGTCAGTCACCTGCTCAGCAGCCTTCTTCTCCTCCTGGACTTCCGCATTTCCCTCCTGTTTCAGGTCGACCTGACCCGACTGAGCCTGTTCCGCTGATTGCTGGACTATCTCATCGTCTTCCTCCTCCTCTTCCTCCTCCTCTTCCTGTCCCTCCGCTATCAGGTTGGCCTGACCCGACTGAGCCGGCTCCGCAGACTCCTGGTCTATTTCCTCCTCATCTTCCTCCTCCTCTTCCTTTCCCTCCGCCATCAGGTTGATCTGACCCGACTGAGCCTGCTCCACCAACTCCTGGACCGTCTCTTCTTCCTCCTCCTCCTCCTCTTCCTGTCCCTCCGTCACCAGGTTGGTCGGACCCGACTGAGCCTGCTCTACCGACTCCTGGTCGGGCACCGGGGTCATCACCGAGCTGACTGATGACGTCACCGTGGAGATCTCGAGCGACGTCGATGTGGCCACGGACGTTTCGACATCGGGTTGACTCTCGGCGCCCTCCTCCGCCGCAGTCGACCCCGCCGGTGTCGCGTCTGAAGCAGAGCACACCACGTCAGTCGGGTCCATCACCGCCCTGGGCATCGTCCCCGACACCATCGTCAGTCTCATCCTTCACCATGGGCCTGGTCCCCGACACTGCCGTCAGTTTCACACATCACCACCGTGGGCCTGGTCCCCGACACCACCGTCAGTCGCGCCCATCTACACCTGGGGCCTAGTCTCCGACACCAGCCGCCAGGGGACTATCGGTCTTTGCCGAGTGATGTGCCACTATCGACAGAGCTACGATTGGTGCATAATTCGGAGTGCATGGAAAAACGTTACATTTCAACACGGTGCACGAATTACAATGTCGTTATTGAGATGGCATCCTGGAGGAGCGGAAACTCAAATGGCGTCATTTATAGTCGTCTTGAGAAAAACAAATGTGATCCAGATGTTTCTTCCGAAACCTGGTAAGAATATTTGATTAGTAGCAAAAACATGGTTGGAAAAGCATTCTGTTACATGACGTGTGCGCACTATTTTTTTGTTCGCCATCTAAATTTACCTCGAAAAATAATATGCGATTCGGCAGAATTGTCGGAGATGACTTCTTCTAACCCGTTTAGCTCCGTGGATTTCTTCTAACTGGCCAGACATGACATGACGATACCTATATAACCCTGTGCAGGGTAACTTTGATTGCATGAGGCAGTAGTAGACTGTTGCAGTGGCCTTCCGCGCCAGGCTAAGGCTCGAGTTGCCAGATAAATCGGACTTCTGGTACCCTATGCCTTCTACCAAGGCCGTTTGATTCACGTGGACGATTTCAGAATAGCATGTAATGACCAACCCTTTGGAGGAAAGTAAAACAAAAAATACTTTTGAATTCTTCTTCAGTCCTTTTTAAACGTTTATTTTTCGGCGTTTTTGCTGTCCTCCGTAGCGACCAACGTCATTTTCCTTTTAAGTGCCAACATGTGTAAATTTGTGTTGCGATAGGGTAACCGCCATGTTGCGTGGCCTTCTCGAAGAAGCAACTGAAGAAATGTGTGGTGTGGGTCGATACGTCAGTGCATGTAAATGGATAAGCTCCAACGAAATCCAAAGCTGTGCATAACATCATCATTTTAAATTACTAACTAGTGTTCCGCTCTCTTCAGCATGCTCTTGGATCCTAATAAAAAAGAGCGCATAAGGCGAACAATATCAGCGTGTAATCTCTAAGTCGATTATTGTTATCGGCTAAAAGAAAATATCACGTTGAGCAATACATAATGCCGAACTTTGGCTTGTTATATTCTTGAAGACTTGAAATGTTGACACCAACATATAGAAGCCTTCAGTGACTTCTTAATCAATTTCAACCCGATCTAGATCGTCTCTTGCATTAATTTAATTACATCAATCGTCAAATGTAATTGCAGTCCTATTCGTTGTTCCCTAAAGATGAATATTGCTTGCACTATAAAATCAGATGATCGCTATGCTCTTTGTCATATAATTACGTTAACTTCGGTGGGTTTTTAGCTCCTATATGTTAAGTTTCACGCGGGTGTCAGCTTCATTACCTTACCACAATTTTGTTGTGTTTCTTTTTGCAGGAACCATTACATCAGCCTATCCTCCGTGTGCAAAAATCTACCCGAGGCACATTATGGTGCAGCATAATGATAGTGACACGGTGACATGGTGTAAAATTGCATTTCAACAACTTCCAATGGTTCAGGAAGTATGCCAAGGTGTGGGGGTCAAGAACCATTTTCAGGTTTATTATTTCCCTGCAACTCTCATAGTGCGCCCATAGTATGCCAGCGGTGCGTTCTCTTTGAACCACGATATTTCCTCCTAAACTGGCGACGGCGGCGGCGATTGTGTGTCCGTCGCCAGAATCCGTCGAGCGTCACTGGCGCCGCTTCAGTTGCTGCTGGCGCATCTGGGCGGCACTGCTCTCCACGGTCGGCCGGGTGGACGATGACCTGGCGTCGCCACTGGCGGCGCGGCGTGGCGCGCCACGGGCCGCGCACGTGACGGCCGTGACCGCCACGGTCGCGCTACATGGTGCCGATCACTCGCTCACCTGTCTGTCCCGGGCTGGCCTCTCCGTGGTGGGACCGGGCACCCGAGCTGCGGTCCTGCGCTGCCATCTGGTGGCCGGTCGGCGCTGTAAAAGTGACGAGATGTTGTTGCAGGTGGCAGCACAGTCGTCCGTACGAGCTCCTGCAGTCGGAGGAACAGCTGCCGCACGCCATTATTGGCGCCAGTGGCAGCAGCGTTCCATCAGTATCCACTTCTACCCATTCATCTTTGATCCTCTAGTAGTACTTTGACCGAAAGATCTCAACCGGGCGAAAGCACACATAGGCAGATAATTTGAACTTGCAATGAGTAATGCCAGCAATTGAAGATGGAGGCACAACAGAACGCAGCGTGTGATGCATGGTAATTTTGAATCAATTTTGCAGAAGAGGAAATTTCAGAGTACGTTTCAAGATCACAAATGAGCCGCAAGATGAATAGTTCGGCAGTCCGCTGCTCAAAGTTAACCAATTGTGTTGGATATCTATATCAAACCAAACTTATACTGCTGGCATAAAGCACAACATAAAGCAACGCAGAAGTCTTTGCCTTCTTTTATAGCATTATTTGCATAGCATGATAGCATACCTTGCAGCGGACATAGCATCCCAATAAACCGCAATCGATCTGCTGGAGTAGTGCCAACTGGCGATAAAAACTTGCGGCAACAGTATCTGTGTCCAGCATCCTAGCACAGCCCAGCAAGGAATCACAGCGGTTTTTTGCCATGCAATTTCCAAAGGCGCATGTTTACATGGCTCCAAGATAGACGACGTATCCCATCACTCCATCCTGTCGAAAATCAGTACCGAAACGGTACGAATACTAACCAGTGATGAGTTGTTTCGCGGCTTTTTCAGGAATCAAAGCTATGCTAGCCAGCACGGACCAAGAATATGCTGACGTATTTAGGATTCCGCTAGCGGTTGGAGGCGATATTTTGAGTCCCTGCACTGGGAGAGGCGCCTCCGGATAAATAAATCACTAAGTGGAGGGGGATGGTGTACTGGATATTCCCACAGTATTTTCCATTCCTTAAACTGAAAATTTCCTCCAGAGAGAGGGGACGGGAGAAGGTGCACTCTCGCTTTCTGGAGGAACACCCAATTTCCATCCGGGACGCCTTTCCGGAGGGACATCCCATTTCCATCGGGGACGTCGTTTCGGAGGGACATCCCATTTCCATCCAGGGCGTCTTTCCGGAGGGACATCCCATTTCCATCCAGGGCGTCTTTCCGGAGGGACATCCCATTTCCATCCGGGACGTCGTTCGGGATGCTAGGAGGAGCAGTGGTCCCCTTCGCTCCCACCCTTGGGATCCGTTCCTGGCCGAGGAAAGCGACGTGATTTGCCGTGTCTTCCTTGTTGGAAGTGTGCGACCCGGTACGTACCAGCCAATGCCGCCGCCACCAAGGCCAGCATGAGGACGGTGCGCAGTGACGTCATGGTCTTCGGGAAGAGGGCGATAGAAGAAGTCACTGAAACCGAGGAAAATACCTGTCAGTCAACCACACCTGGTCATGAGCCTTGCTCCAAGTCCGTATCGGCGTAACATTTGCTTTATATACCCATTATCGTGCCTGCTCATGCATGGAAGCAGCTTCGCGTATTGATGTGTAGGTACATACATATATATATATATATATATATATATATATATATATATATATATATATATATATATATATATATATACATATATATGAATAGATATACATACATATATATGCATACATATATATGAATAGATATATATATATATATATAAACTGACTCATTACTGGACAAGTCCGATTCAATTATTTTAAACTATTAATTGATTACAGGCTCATTTGGATTGTGTTAGTATATATATGATTATTATATATATATATATATATATATATATATATATATATCTGCAGTAGAGCTGTGCCGCATCCAAACAGTTGTATATGGATAATAACTTTGCTGTGCACATCTAAGTTAAGAGTTTCATATTTAATAGCTGAGTTCGTAGCTGGTAAGGGTCTTGGCTCAGCATGATAACTGCAAGCTTTGTTTTGCTTAGCTTAGTTTCTGTAGGCAGAGGTATAGTTTGCTGTTTATTTTGTGTCAGTGCTACTAGATGAAGTGTTTAAGTGTATTAAGCTGGATAGATCGTACACTGGTCGGTTACGTTAGTCGCTAGCTAGCTTTATATCTTGGTAAGACGAGAACTAAACATGGTCATTAATAATAATAAGAGCAAAAACAAAAACGAAAGAAGGAATTTAAAACGGAAAAAATATAGAAGGTGGCTGTAAAAAATGTGAGTTTAGGGGCTTATTGGGGGCTTCAGTGCGAAGGTAGATATGGTCGCAAGGGGGTGGAGAGCCTGAGATGTTTAGCGACAGGGGCCATCATATTGTCATCGACATCATCATCGTCGTCCCAGTAGCCTAGTTGGTTAGAGCCTTGGCCTGCACAGGTCTTCCCTGTCCTGGCAAGATGGGGTTCGGGTATGAATAGACACGACAAGACGAGGATGAATAATCAATTAAATGCATCAAATTGTTAATGCATCGGGCTACATCAGGCCAATGTGAATGATGCCCTTCTCTTTACAGTATCACATAGGTGTCATCCATTCAGGTTGGGCAAGTCGAGGTGTAGGACAATTAAGCAATAGCAGGTCTTCAGTCAGTGGTTGTTGACCAATGGAATAGGCTGTCTGTTGATGTTGTTGTGTTGTGGAGAATCCCTCATTGAATGCATTAACATATATTGTGGGCAATTTTTTAGGCTCAAGAATCGTGTTTTTCTATTCTTGCTCGTGGTGAATGAGGAGATGTTTGTTCTAAGTAGGTGTGCAAGGTACGGGCGCCTTTAAGCAGGCATGGGCGGAGTTCGGCAATCATTGGTAGGACACTCGATTCACGCGTGTGCTACTCGGAATTCAGTGAATAGGTCCGGACAGCGAGGCAGATAGGCGTGGATACGTGTGTGGTACGTTGGTTGATGGTTTCTTTGGAATTTGAGATGTGGGTGATGAGTGTCTTTTGTCCAGGCTTATTATATCCTACCTTTACACGTTTAATCTGGATGACCCCTGCGGCTCATATTAAGTCTGAACCATTTATAACTTTGTTGTTGAATTTCGTCATCCAGCTACCGTGTGAGTGCTATAGGCTGTTGTAATATTTTATGATTTTATGTATGGGAATAATTGTGACACGACGGGCTATGAGAGGTTCAGTTATTTTCATGCAGTAAGCCACCCTTGTAAGTGAGTGCTGTAATCTACTTCGAAGGCAAGCCGTGTAAAGTCCACTTTCAGGTGTTTGGCACCAGTGTCGCTAAATGGGAGCATTTATTCCTGACCGTCGCTCGTGTGACGACGAGGACCAGATGGGCGAATGTTTGGTGGGATAGATCCAGAACGGGCGAGTGCGGCTGATCGGCAACATGTCTCCACACAATCGCTTTACTGAGGTGGAGACATTATCGTCACCACTCCTGAAATGCTCCGTAATGAGACGATACGGATGATCAAATAAATGTAGTCAAAATCGAAGGAGAAGAGCAGTGTAGTTGACGTCACACCTAAGAATAGAACACTGCTGCCCAACGTGGTCGTCGCGTGTCCAGCGTGGTGCCGCCGCCAGTTTCCTGCTGGGCAAATCCTCAGCCTGCCGACATATAAACCCCTGCACATACCCGGAACCAGCGTGTGAGTGGCCCAACTCCGCCGCAACCGCCCGCTGGCCGTCCCCCGGACTGGTGGCGCCACCTGTGAATAATTGGCGGGCAGGCCGGCCCGGCCGTTGGTCCCGCAAATCGCGCCAGAATTACGTCCTCGAATTACGACCACATGCGACCTTGGCGAGGGCCGCGGCAGTTGGCATGGGGCAGTCTTCCGCAGGAATCCGCCGAGGGGTTTCCGCCAGAGTCCGTTCCGATATTCTCGCTCCACCCCGTCGTCTAACGATCCCGGATTGATTCACGGAGACGTCCGGAAGCACAGTCTGTCTGATGGTGGTAGAATATGAGCGACGACATTTCCGGCGGATTAGAAGGATAGTTTGAATCTCTCCAAGTCATCTGCATTGGCGTCGCTACGGCATTTGGATGGGGAGGTTGAGTTAGTTAGTTAGTTATTATGGTTTTAGGGCGCATCAACTGCAGTGGTTGATGGGGAGGTTGAGAGGATGGGAGGATGAGATGAGATTTGTGGGCCATTTTTCACGCAAAAGTACAGCCGTAATGTGAGCTTTCAAGATATTTCGAGTGACGCGTTTTCCCTCCTCGTCCCTCATGGAACTGGCTCCCATGCCAATCCGTAATTATGGTCATTGCCTTAACCTGAAAAATGAAGTAATTGTTTCTGCCCTGCTCTCGTCGTTCTAAGCCATGACACATCCCGGCACACCAACTGTCCGTGTGTTGCCTGATTCTGACGAAGTACTCTTGACACGGGAAATGACACATTCCACTAATTTATAACCCGCTGTGTGCCTTTGTGTGCCAGTTTGAATCCTAGGAGCGACCTTCGCGGCGGCGCATTGTAATGCTAACGTCGTGACGGCGGAAGCTACACTGTGGGGTGGACAGGCACCCGGGCAGAATGGGATTCGAACCTTCGCCGGATGGCGTCGAAGTCCTATTGTCATGCGGTTCACACCGACATGCTTTTGCTTCACTTCGTTGGGATTCGATTGAACCATGTCGAAATAAAACCGGAGTCACAGACCTTTCGCGTCATGGTGCTATCCGGAAGCAGCACACAGTCAATGACCGCACGTGCTACATAAAGGCGCGCGCTCGGAACAGCCGGGAAGAGTTCAAGGAACGTGCGCCACGTGACAGAGCTTGACCCGTTCGGATCCATGATACGAGCCCCAGAACTCCGCTATCGACGCCGTGAAGTCACCACTAGTGACTCCGCCTGGCCAGCGTCCAGCCTGGTGCGGCCTTTCGGCGGAGCCGGCAGAGCCGGGCCGGGACCGTTCGGGTCCCAGGCGGGCACGGCGGGAGCCGGCGCCGATCTGGCCTGTCGACGTCTCGGTGTCCTCAATTCCGTGTGCCAAGATCGTGATCAGAATGCGACACGGTGGGCCCAAATGGGCCGACACTGGCGGGACATGGACGGGTCCAGACGCCAGCGCAGAGGCGGCGTGGCCGGACGGTGGTGGGCGCCTCTCCGCCGCCTCCCTCTGCCCTGATCACGTGACGGCCGGGCCGACCGATGTTATCACTGCTGGCCCAAAGACGTGGCGCAGTTTTAGCCGGGTGCCGGCCTGCCCTGGCCCGGTCCTGCGCTGGCACACCAGGCCAGACCAACACTGCCATCCCAGACCAGACCAACACCGCCCTGTCAGTCAAGACCAACACTGCCCTCCCAGACCAGGCCAACACTGCCCTCCCAGACCAGACCAACACCGCCTTCCCAGACCAGACCAACACCGCCCTAACAGACCAGACCAACACCGCCCTCCGATACCAGGCCAACACCGCCCTCCCAGACCAGACCAACACTGCCCTCCAAGACCAGACCAACACCGCCTTCTCAGACCAGACCAACACCGCCCTCCCAGACCAGACCAACACCGCCCTCCGATACCAGGCCAACACCGCCCTCCCAGACCAGACCAACACCGCCCCCCAGACCAGACCAACACCGCCCTCCCAGACCAGACCAACACCGCCCTCCCAGACCAGAGCAGCACACCGCCCTCCGAGACCAGGCCAACACCGCCCTCCCAGACCAGGCCAACACCGCCCTCCCAGACCAGACCAACACCGTCCTGCCAGACAAGACCAACACTGCCCTCCCAGACCAGGCCAACACTGCCCTCCCAGACCAGGCCAACACTGCCCTCCCAGACCAGACCAACACCGTCCTCCGAGACCAGGCCAACACCGCCCTCACAGACAAGACGAACACCGCCCCCCAGACCAGACCAACACCGCCGTCCCAGACCAGACCAACACTGCCCTCCCAGACCAGACCAACATCGACCTCCCAGATCAGACCAACACCGCCCCCAGACCAGACCAACACTGCCCTCCCAGACCAGACCAACACTGCCCTCCCAGACCAGGCCAACACTGCCCTCCCAGACCAGACCAACACCGCCCTCCCAGACCAGACCGCGTGTTTCTACCTCAGACCGTCTGGCTGCCGTTGTCTGGTCACGTGGTGCACCCTCAGACCGGTCTTCCTCTCCCTCGTCTGACCACGTGACGGATCGTCAGACTGGCACTACCTTCCGTGATCAGATGCCGTGAGCGCCTGTCATGCTGGCATAATCCCTCGGCTCTCGTGCGCGGTCACGTGACTGCTGCTGCCCGACTGTCGCGGCATACATGGTGCTGCCGGCGGCCTTCCCTGCCCATGACTGCTGTGCATCCGTTGCATGTCTTTCCGGCCAGTGGCGATAACCAACCCCAGTAGAGCGTGCACGGCCTAAACTGGGACCATTCACCGATGGACTCCAAGAGTGAGGTAATCAGCATAACGTGCACACCACCATGTATACATGTATATATATACATATATATATATATATATATATATATATATATATATATATATATATATATATATATATATATGTATATATATATATATGTATATATATATGTATATATATATACATATATATATATATATATATATATATATATATATATATATATATATATATATATATATATATATATATATATATATATATATATATATATATATATATATATATATATATGTATATGCACAACAGTTTTCGAACGTCTCTAGGTCTTAGGCATGGCTCTCTTACAGGCCAGTTTCAACCCAACACGTAAGTTCAGTGACTGTTTTCATGCCAGACGCCATAATCTAAATGCTCACTGTGTATGCCTTTCACTGCTTTAAGTGAGGCTCGTCCATATCTGGAAGGCACCAGTGTTCAAAAAGCTAGTAACCAATGACAAGCCATTGAAGGCTGTCCCTTCCGCTTGGAAAAGGTGGACTTGAAGTGCAATCATCGCGCAAGGGCATTGTTCGCCATCCTTGCCAAGGTCGTGGGAAATGCTGTGTCAACTAATGCTGCGAATGGCAGCTCTCCTGTTGTGAACGATCAGTTACTTCCATGCGCGACACACGAAGCCTGACAGCTGCACTGGCTATATGCCGCCCCGGTGCCTAACAAAGCAAGTAAGACAGCCAATAACAACGTTTTTCTGGTATAAAAGGTATGTTTTGTGTCGCTTTCGTTGCCAGAAAGGTATGGACTACCGACGAAAATCAGCAACTTAGAAACGAAAGGTATGCGCGTGAATACGGAAAAGGCACGATGCTTCCAAAGCGCACTCAGACAATGACAATAGGAATGGCGCCTCAATGCCGGTGTCATTTAATTAAACGGATGTCATCATTTCAGCAGGACAGAAAAAAGGTAAGTGTTCAGCTAATTACCGGTGAACGGAATACCTGAACGAATGGGCCTTTTCGGGCAATGCTGCGGAAATATCGGCCAACTGGAGCGAGGCTTTGATCGCTGTGCCGCCGTTGCATCACGCGCACAAAAAGCATTGACATCACGTGCACAAAAGGTGCTGACGTGGCGGTGAAACACATTGTTGTAAGCGCTGTCACCTAACCGTGTCAGAGAGCGAGATTCACTGCTGTGAGTCGCGTTGTCAGAGTCTAACGCATGCATATATAATGTCACGTGTTTTGGATAAATGGCTTGTATGTCAGTGCAAATGAAAACCGTATGATGCCGACGTGAGCCAGGCAGCAATTCTCACGGTGATGGCATGTGCTCTGGTGCATCATTTTCGGTCATTGTTGACGTGGAATAATGTCCGTGGACAGTTATCGTGAAGCGTTGACCCACATAGTTCGGTCTGACATTGCGCTATAGGTGGTACGATATATTTGGTTACGGGAATAAGGTGCATTTTTGCAGATGATAATGCAGCTCACCATGTGTGCATCTATTAGCATCAGTGGTGTTCAATCGCGTGTATTTGCTTGCGACAGGATTGGTTACCTATATATTGATCACCTCGGATACTGATGCATGTGTCGACTTGGGAATTGATATAATTATTGTGTGAAATATCACTGGAATAGATATGTCGCATTACTCCGTTATAAAAGTTACCGCAGCTTGAACCGTCAGTCATAGCTTAGCTCCAGCATACTAATGACCGTAAAAGAGCAAGATCGTCATTCATGCAACAAAAAGAAGAAGTTCATGTCATTAGCCTAACAACTTTAAGAATTATACCTTAGGATGAACATTTCTGAACACACTGCTGCATGAAAATGAGCAGCACCCAATTGTCACCAACGTTTCCTTCAAATTAGCACCTCAACCCGTATAATTCCACGGGCAAGCTTGATTTGACTTCACTTTAGAAGTCTCCCCGATCCGTCACGTCTGTGACCAGTTCGGACGTTTCTGCTTAGAACAACCGGTGAAAATCACACATTATCCGCAGTGAACACATCAGTATCATGATAATCCGTGCTGACATCAGCTGGTGGGGCCGGTGGGGTGCCCGTGGTGTACAGACGCCACGTGCCGTCGATATTCACGGCAGCGGCCGTCCAGCCGGCGGGACCGGTGGTACGCCGGTGCTGTACAGACGTCATAAACACGGCAGCGGCCGTCCAGCCGGCGGGACCGGTGGGACGCCGGTGGTGTACAGACGTCATAAACACGGCAGCGGCGTCCAGACGGCGGGACCGGTGGGACGCTGGTGCTGTACAGACGTCATAAACACGGCAGCGGCCGTCCAGCCGGCGGGACCGGTGGGACGCCGGTGCTGTACAGACGTCATAAACACGGCAGCGGCCGTCCAGCCGGCGGGACCGGTGGGACGCCGGTGCTGTACAGACGTCATAAACACGGCAGCGGCCGACCAGCCGGCGGGACCGGCAGGACCGGTGGGACGCCGGTGCTGTACAGACGGCATAAACATGGCAGCGGCCGTCCAGACGGCGGGACCGGTGGTACGCCGGTGGTGTACAGACGTCATAAACACGGCAGCGGCCGTCCAGCCGGCGGGACCGGTGGGACGCCGGTGGTGTACAGACGTCATAAACACGGCAGCGGCCGTCCAGCCGGCGGGACCGGTGGGACGCCGGTGGTGTACAGACGTCATAAACACGGCAGCGGCCGTCCAGCCGGCGGGACCGGTGGGACGCCGGTGCTGTACAGACGTCATAAACACGGCAGCGGCCGTCCGGCCGGCGGGACCGGTGGGACGCCGGTGCTGTACAGACGTCATAAACACGGCAGCGGCCGTCCAGCCGGCGGGACCGGTGGGACGCCGGTGGTGTACAGACGTCATAAACACGGCAGCGGCCGTCCGGCCGGCGGACCGGTGGGACGCCGGTGCTGTACAGACGTCATAAACACGGCAGCGGCCGACCAGCCGGCGGGACCGGTGGGACGCCGGTGGTGTACAGACGTCATAAACACGGCAGCGGCCGTCCAGACGGCGGGACCGGTGGGACGCCGGTGCTGTACAGACGTCATAAACACGGCAGCGGCCGTCCAGCCGGCGGGACCGGTGGGACGCCGGTGCTGTACAGACGTCATAAACACGGCAGCGGCCGTCCAGCCGGCGGGACCGGTGGGACGCCGGTGGTGTACAGACGTCATAAACACGGCAGCGGCCGTCCAGCCGGCGGGACCGGTGGGACGCCGGTGCTGTACAGACGTCATAAACACGGCAGCGGCCGTCCAGCCGGCGGGACCGGTGGGACGCTGGTGGTGTACAGACGTCATAAACACGGCAGCGGCCGACCAGCCGGCGGGACCGGTGGGACGCCGGTGCTGTACAGACGTCATAAACACGGCAGCGGCCGTCCAGCCGGCGGGACCGGTGGGACGCTGGTGCTGTACAGACGTCATAAACACGGCAGCGGCCGTCCAGCCGGCGGGACCGGTGGGACGCCGGTGCTGTACAGACGTCATAAACACGGCAGCGGCCGTCCAGACGGCGGGACCGGTGGGACGCCGGTGCTGTACAGACGTCATAAACACGGCAGCGGCCGTCCAGCGGCGGGACCGGTGGGACGCCGGTGGTGTACAGACGTCATAAACACGGCAGCGGCCGTCCGGCCGGCCGGACCGGTGGGACGCTGGTGCTGTACAGACGTCATAAACACGGCAGCGCCCGTCCAGACGGCGGGACCGGTGGGACGCCGGTGCTGTACAGACGTCATAAACACGGCAGCGGCCGTCCAGACGGCGGGACCGGTGGGACGCTGGTGCTGTACAGACGTCATAAACACGGCAGCGGCCGACCAGCCGGCGGGACCGGTGGGACGCCGGTGGTGTACAGACGTCATAAACACGGCAGCGGCCGACCAGCCGGCGGGACCGGTGGGACGCCGGTGGTGTACAGACGTCATAAACACGGCAGCGGCCGTCCAGCCGGCGGGACCGGTGGGACGCTGGTGCTGTACAGACGTCATAAACACGGCAGCGGCCGTCCAGACGGCGGGACCGGTGGGACGCCGGTGCTGTACAGACGTCATAAACACGGCAGCGGCCGTCCAGACGGCGGGACCGGTGGGACGCTGGTGGTGTACAGACGCCACGTGCCGTCGATATACGCGGCAGCGGCCGTCCAGCCGGCGGGACCGGTGGGACGCCGGTGCTGTACAGACGTCATAAACACGGCAGCGGCCGTCCGGCCGGCCGGACCGGTGGGACGCTGGTGCTGTACAGACGTCATAAACACGGCAGCGGCCGTCCAGACGGCGGGACCGGTGGGACGCCGGTGCTGTACAGACGTCATAAACACGGCAGCGGCCGGCCGGCCGGCCGGACCGGTGGGACGCTGGTGCTGTACAGACGTCATAAACACGGCAGCGGCCGTCCAGACGGCGGGACCGGTGGGACGCCGGTGCTGTACAGACGTCATAAACACGGCAGCGGCCGTCCAGTCGGCGGGACCGGTGGGACGCCGGTGGTGTACAGACGTCATAAACACGGCAGCGGCCGTCCGGCCGGCCGGACCGGTGGGACGCTGGTGCTGTACAGACGTCATAAACACGGCAGCGCCCGTCCAGACGGCGGGACCGGTGGGACGCCGGTGCTGTACAGACGTCATAAACACGGCAGCGGCCGTCCAGACGGCGGGACCGGTGGGACGCCGGTGCTGTACAGACGTCATAAACACGGCAGCGGCCGTCCGGCCGGCCGGACCGGTGGGACGCTGGTGCTGTACAGACGCCACGTGCCGTCGATATACACGGCAGCGACCGTCCACCACTGTCATGCTAAACAACAGCGCACAGCGGACGGCGGCCGTATTTGGCGAAATTCACATCCCATTGAGGATCGAATTGGGATGGGCTGTACGCCGCCAACGGTCCACATGGCACCCCGGCTGGTGCTGGGGCGTTGGAAAAAGCTAGGTGGACGCCCAGTGTTCACGGCACGGGCCAAGCAGTGAAGCGTTTATGCATGGTGCCAATTTTGCGTAAATGATTGGTGGTCGATGCCAAGAGTAGCAGGTGTGAAGCCAGCCGAAATGCTTTCATGATGACGTCACTCGGCGGGAATACGCTTTTGCATCGGCAGCGGGATGGTGGTAGCTCCGACGCGGTTGAAGCACTAGATGGGAGGTTGCAAGGATGAGGGCATAAGGATGCAGGGTCGGATAAGGACGTTGGCGATGTGTAGCTGGTATGGAGCGCTGATAGGCACGGGGCACGCAAGAATCGACGGATGGTAAGTAGCCAAACTGCATAAAATGCAATAGCAAAGCAAATGAAAACGGGCTTGATTATGATTAAAATCTTGACATTCTTCGAGAGCCATCACTTTGAGATTCGGCTCTCGGAGTAGCGCCTGCTGGGGGGGGGCTGGAGGGAGCAATATGGGGACCTTGGCGTTCTGTAGCTCCGGGTATAATAATATCGGGGACTATTAAAAGTGTTTTGTCCTGAAGCTGAACTTTGTAACTCCTAGTCTCATCGCGTGCTATATCTGGCTACTTACAGAATAATACTTTAGCTGACTTCTGGTGCTAATTAACCGGCGCCGTCTTTCCGGTGAAATCCTCACATCCCGTCTCGGGGGTGGGGCGGCTGAAGACCCTCCTCTAAAATCCAAACTAAGCATCGCACGAAAACGAAAGAGGTGTCATCGGAAAGCGCTCGACGAGTAGGGTCCGAGACCCCCCCCACCCTCCCTAACAAAATCCCCAAAAGTGACGTCACCAGGGGCTAGATTTTCACGACTTTTCAAGACTTACATTATGTTTTTTACTCTGGGGAGTTCATTTTGTGGGAAATATGGAAGAAGAAAAAAATTATTTGGAATCAGAAAGGGACAGCGAAATCGACCAGGGCTATAATTCCCCCCCCCAATTGTTGTTTTTAATTTCAAAATTTTGCGTTTTCATGAATTCTTTAATTTTCCTTTTCCAATGGGTAGAGCAGACCGAGAAACGTTGTTGGAAGTCAACTTGCCCTAATAAAAAAATGCTTACTTTAGCCAGAATCATGTATTTGAACTGCAGTATGGCAAGTACGCAAAATTTATGTTATCAAAACCGAAAAAAAAGAGAAAAATTCAACTCGTACGTTTTGTTGCATCCGTAAAGATAAGCGAACGCTGAAAGTTTCATTAAAATATCTGTATCTGTTAAAGCGTGACGACCGGTTGAATTTCTTTGGGGGGGGGGACCTCACGTGACCTTGACTAACTCGTTACCCTAGATGACGTGACCTAAAATTTTTTAATCAGCATGTAAAGTTGATGTGGGAACATGTATGCCAAATGTGGGCGCGCTGCCTCGCGCCGTTCGTCCGCTATCCGCGAAAAAAATCCTGAGGGGGCGGTTGAAGACCCCCCCCGAGACGGGACGGGTTAAACCATTCTTTTTTTCTATTTTTCCCACCCACGTGGTAAAATGGGACGGAGTACGGGGAATATGGGGTAATCTACACAAGTGCTGCAGTGCATAATGCGAGACCGTTCGTTTGTGGGATATTAACGGTTTATGTTACATCGGTGTCCTGGAGTTCATTTTTCGTAGAGTGGAAAGCGGATGCGACAACACAACCCGTGGTGGCGCCAGATGAATTCGGCAAGATGACAGAAAAGTGTAGCCAAAAGATGACGTTGACAAATGGACACTGCGTCCGCTGACAAAGTTGCCATGGCAACAATGCCAGGAATCGAGTATGGTGAAAAGGTATCAGCTACTGCAGTTGTACGGTGTGAAGTATAGGGACAACGTATACACTCATTTGCTACTTCCTTCTTACCACGACGTTATGCCCAAAACGACAAGGTTAGTTGAGTATACAATGATGTTTGAACAAAATGCAAGATAGAATCATTTTGCAACTTGGGAGAGCAAGTAGAAAGCTCTCACTGTAATATCAGTGTCACATCGACTTAGAAGCCTCGAATCACAAAATCCGTGCGTGGTCAAAAAAACATCCGACCCTGACAAATAATCAGAATGCGTGCTATGCACACTGCAAGCCCGCTCGCTTGTCTTGTGACACCAGAATAGGATTGGAAATGGGAGATCTAT
Source organism: Imbricaverruca yamaguchii (assembly GCA_034440575.1). NCBI lineage: Eukaryota > Metazoa > Arthropoda > Thecostraca > Neoverrucidae > Imbricaverruca > Imbricaverruca yamaguchii. The sequence continues at coordinate 2,527,282 of JAOTOL010001639.1, read as the reverse complement.
TTTTTTTTAAAAACAAGTACCATACCAGATCACAATGATAATTAGTAAGTACTTGCGAAACATCAAGATGTACGACTCAATGAGTACTATAAGGTTTCACCAATCCATTTTGTTTCACAGGTGGAGTGGCTACTGTGCCGTCCCGCCAAGGGTCGCGTGCAATGTACTCCGCCTCGAGGACATCAGTGACTGTATCACCTCGAGGGTATCAGTAACTGAACCACCTCGAGCGCATCAGGAATTGTACCACCTCGAGCGCATCAGGAATTGTACCACCTCGAGCGCATCAGGAATTGTACCACCTCGAGCGCATCAGGAATTGTACCACCTCGAGCGCATCAGGAATTGTACCACCTCGAGCGCATCAGGAATTGTACCACCTCGAGCGCATCAGGAATTGTACCACCTCGAGCGCATCAGGAATTGTACCACCTCGAGCGCATCAGGAATTGTACCACCTCGAGCGCATCAGGAATTGTACCACCTCGAGCGCATCAGGAATTGTACCACCTCGAGCGCATCAGGAATTGTACCACCTCGAGCGCATCAGGAATTGTACCACCTCGAGAGCATAAATGGCTGCACTCATGGTCGGCCTTCGCCAAGGAGCCATAGACAATCCATGGTCAGCCTTCGCCACGTGGCCCATAGACAATTCATGGTCGGCCTTCGCCAAGGAGCCATAGACAATCCATGGTCAGCCTTCGCCACGTGGCCCATAGACAATTCATGGTCAGCCTTCGCCACTTGGCCTATAGATAATCAATACGATAATGTCCGCAGTGTCGGCGGCAAATGGTGGCAAATGGGCGATCGATGTTCCCATGTGTGTGTTCATGACCCAACCTATCGCCACCATGCCGAACAGTCAGTTGGCTCTTCGGTGTAGAACAAGAGCTGATTTTGGATGATTGCATTTTCCTTCTCTGTCCATACACATTACCACAAGCTTCTATTGTCGCTCCTATTGTTGGACAACATGCTGATAGACGTGGGAAGATGTGACCGTGGAGCGCTACAGACTATCACTACCTCTGGTCACGCCTGTGATCGAACCTGTCCCAGTTCATACGTCTAGCGGAGCGGCTGCCCATAATCACGTCTCCGACCGCGCTTGCTCTACACCACAACCCTGGCCGAGCCTGCCCCCTGACCACCACCCTTTCCGAACCTTTTCCTGATCACAACCGTGGCCGAGCCTGCCCCCTGACCACCTCCCTTTCCGAACCTTTTCCTGACCACAACCCTGGCCGGGCCTGCTCCCTGACCACCACCCTTTCCGAACCTTTTCCTGATCACAACCGTGGCCGAGCCTGCCCCCTGACCACCACCCTTTCCGAACCTCTTCCTGACCACAACCGTGGCCGAGCCTGCCCCCTGACCACCACCCTTTCCGAACCTCTTCCTGACCACAACCGTGGCCGAGCCTGCCCCCTGACCACCACCCTTTCCGAACCTCTTCCTGACCACAACCGTGGCCGAGCCTGCCCCATGACCACCACCCTTTTCGAACCTTTTCCTGACCACAACCCTGGCCGAGCCTGTCCCTGACCACAATCCTGGCAAAGCCCCTGACCCCAACCTTGGCTGAGACTCCTTTGACCACGACCCTGACCAAGCCTGCTCCTGGTCACAACCCTGGCCATGGTCACGACTGAGCCTGTCCTTGGCCATGACCCTGGCCCAGCCTGTCTGTGACCACGACCCTAGCCGAGCATGCTCCTGACCACGATTCTGGCCTAACCCACCCCTGGCTACGTCTCTGGCTGATCTTGCTCTGGCCACAACTCTGGCCAAAGTCACCCACGTTTTACCATGAATAAGTGATTGCCGACCGCCGTGAGCATCCTAGCTCCCGGGTCAGGTCAGGTCAGTGGCAGTGTGTCCCAGTCCCCGGGTCAGGTCAGTGGCAGTGTGTCCCAGCCCCCGGGTCAGGTCAGTGGCAGTGTGTCCCAGCTCCCGGGTCAGGTCAGTGGCATTGTGTCCCAGCCCCGGGTCAGGTCAGTGGCAGTGTGTCCCCAGCCCCCGGGTCAGGTCAGTGGCGTGTGTCCCAGCCCTGGGTCAGGCAGGTCAGGTCAGTGGCAGTGTCCCAGCCCCGGGTCAGGTCAGTGGCAGTGTGTCCCAGCCCCCGGGTCAGGTCAGTGGCAGTGTGTCCCAGCCCCCGGTCAGGTCAGTGGCAGTGTGTCCCAGCTCCCGGGTCAGGTCAGTGGCAGTGTGTCCCAGCTCCCGGTCAGGTCAGTGGCATGTCCCGCTCCCGGGTCAGGTCAGTGGCAGTGTGTCCCAGCTCCCGGGTCAGGTCAGTGGCAGTGTGTCCCAGCCCCCGGGTCAGGTCAGTGGCAGTGTGTCCCAGCTCCCGGGTCAGGTCAGTGGCAGTGTGTCCCAGCTCCCGGGTCAGGTCAGTGGCAGTGTGTCCCAGCCCCCGGTCAGGTCAGTGGCAGTGTGTCCCAGCCCCCGGGTCAGGTCAGTGGCAGTGTGTCCCAGCCCCCGGGTCAGGTCAGTGGCAGTGTGTCCCAGCCCCCGGGTCAGGTCAGTGGCAGTGTGTCCCAGCCCCCGGTCAGGTCAGTGGCAGTGTGTCCCAGCCCCCGGGTCAGGTCAGTGGCAGTGTGTCCCAGCTCCCGGGTCAGGTCAGTGGCAGTGTGTCCCAGCCCCCGGGTCAGGTCAGTGGCAGTGTGTCCCAGCCCCGGGTCAGGTCAGTGGCAGTGTGTCCCTGCCCCCGGGTCAGGTCAGTGTCAGTGTGTCCCTGCCCCCAGGTCAGGTCAGGTCAGGTCAGGTCAGTGGCAGTGTGTCCCAGCCCCCGGTCAGGTCAGTGGCAGTGTGTCCCAGCCCCCGGTCAGGTCAGTGGCAGTGTCCCCCAGCTCCCGGGTCAGGTCAGTGGCAGTGTGTCCCAGCCCCCGGTCAGGTCAGTGGCAGTGTGTCCCCCAGCTCCCGGGTCAGGTCAGTGGCAGTGTGTCCCAGCCCCCGGTCAGGTCAGTGGCAGTGTGTCCCCCAGCTCCCGGGTCAGGTCAGTGGCAGTGTGTCCCAGCCCCCGGTCAGGTCAGTGGCAGTGTGTCCCAGCTCCCGGGTCAGGTCAGTGGCAGTGTGTCCCAGCCCCCGGGTCAGGTCAGTGGCAGTGTGTCCCAGCTCCCGGGTCAGCTCAGTGGCAGTGTGTCCCAACTCCCGGGTCAGGTCAGTGGCAGTGTGTCCCAGCTCCCGGGTCAGGTCAGTGGCAGTGTGTCCCAGCTCCCGGGTCAGGTCAGTGGCAGTGTGTCTCAGCCCCCGGGTCAGATCAGTGGCAGTGTGTCCCAGCCCCCGGGTCAGGTCAGTGGCAGTGTGTCCCAGCTCCCGGGCCAGGTCAGTGGCAGGCCGCCCTGACTCGCGTGTTTCGTGTGTCGTGTACGTCTGTGACCTGGCAGCGTTCCAGGTATCGGGTCAGACCGGTGGCCGACCGCTGGGATTCGCGTGTGTCGTGTGTCGTGTCTCGTGTGTCGTGTGTCGTGCGTCAGTGACCCGGCAGTAATCGATTGTAGCGTGCCAGCCACCAGCCCAAAAGGCCCCACCGCCAGAACCCAGCAGACTAGGCCACACGGTGCGACTGACCTGGTCACACAGTGGGGCTGACCTGGTCACGCAGTGTCGCTGACCTGGCTACGCAGTGGGAGCTGACCTGACGCACAGTGTGGTTGACCTGGTCACATAGTGTGGCTGACCTGGCCACACGGTATGGCGAACCTGGCTACACAGTGGGGCTGACCTGACCACACAGTGGGGCTGACCTGGTCACACAGTGGGGCTGACCTGACCACACAGTGGGGCCGACCTGGTCACACAGTGGGGCTGACCTGACCACACAGTGGGGCCGACCTGGTCACACAGTGGGGCCGACCTGACCACACAGTGGGGCGGACCTGGTCACACAGTGGGGCTGTGGGGACCATGACGTGGTGTCGCCCGGACATGGTGTAGTATCGCCCCGAATCCGGCGTAGTGTCGCCCTAGGTACTATGCGGTGCGGTGAGCCTGAGTTTAAGTCGTCACTCTGAGCAGCCAGTGGCAGATGTTCGGGAGAAAGCCTGAGGGTCGAGCTCGGGAATCCGACTTCCAACCGGCGCATACGAGAGAGTAGGTGGATGCGACATTCGGCCGTACGTCGAGGAAATGCGCCTCGGTGGGCGCCGATGGTGCATCGCCGGCGACGGACAAGGACGCCTGACGGTCGCCTGGTACAGCCCCCTCCCCTCCCTCTCACTCCATGACATCACGGTGGTGGCGACGCCGGCGGCGGCCGGAAGCGGCGGCCGAACGCCGGTCATCGAGGACAGGTGAGATCGACACTGACCACCATCTGACCTTCGGCGCTGGCCACCACATGACCATCGACTGGCCACCACCTGACCATCGGCACTGACCACCACCTGACCATCGACACTGACCACCACCTGACCTTCGGCACTGACCACCACCTGACCATCGACACTGACCACCACCTGACCATCGACATTGATCACCATGTGACCTTCGGCACTGACCGCCACCTGACCATCTACTCTGACCACCATCTGACCTTCGGCGCTGGCCACCACATGACCATCGACTGGCCACCACCTGACCTTCGGCACTGACCACCACCTGACCTTCGGCATTGATCACCACCTGACCATCGACACTGATCACCACCTGACCATCGGCACTGATCACCACCTGACCTTCGGCACTGATCACCACCTGACCATGGACACTGATTACCACCTGACCATCGGCACTGACAACCACCTAACCTTGACGCTGACCACCATCTGACCTTCGGCGCTGGCCACCACCTGACCATTGACACTGACCACCACCTGACCTTCGGCACTGATCACCACCTGACCATCGACACTGATCATCATGTGACTTTCGGGGCTGACCTGTCCCCCCAGCCTCAGCACTGACACGCCGCCCAGCCCCACACACCATTGAATGACCACCATCTAACCCTTGACACTGCCCCTACGCCCAATCGCACCCACCACCAACTGACTACCACCTGACCCTTGACACCGACCCGCCGCCCGGTCTCGGCACTGTCCGCCGATGATGTGCTGTGCATTACAGGGCACTCAGGCTAATGAACAGGCGGTCCGGCGCTTTGTCGTGCTGAGCTCGCCACTTCGCAGCGGCTCAAGGCCGGGTTCAACTGACGAGCCGGCTGGCATACGATAGCCGACGGCTTTTAGGATATTGGTGCATGATTTCATAGCACAGTGGAACGCCCGGACCACTGAATGGCTCCTAATGCCTGCTCGTGGCGGTCGGGCCAGCTCGTGCGATTAGGGTTTTTATGTGCTGCCCAACCCAAAGCTGAGCACAAGCAACTAGCCCCGCCATAATTGCATCATGCTTGCATAGATCACTACCTACTTCTCGGGGAGGAGAAAGGAGAGGGAACTCCCTTTTCCCCTTCCCTCCCTCAAAATGAATAAAACGTCATGGGCGTCGGTAGCTCGGTGACTAAGCTGAGCGTCTCGCATACCAAGGGTACGGGGTTCGATTCCCCGGTGTGTCTGCACTTCCTGCCGGGCTGGGAAGCAGGCGACGCCACGGCCTCGGCTGCTGAGTGCATCGTAAAGTCACAGCCACCGCCGAATGAAGCGTCATCCGACACTGAACTCTACCTAACGTAGGCGGCGGCATGAGAGGCGCACCCACCGGCGTTTGATGCAGCCTTGTCAGCTGATCTGACTGTCCGCCCAGTGTGTGCTCCGTCTCGTGCGCTACCATCTGGCCTTGTCCGTGCTCCACCCTTGTCTGGTCAAGTACGGGGCTGTGAGGAGGAGTGGGTTCAGCTGCCAGCGGTGTGTGCCGTTTGTGACCGGTGGACAGGTCACAGGTCACAGTTCGCAGGTCGCAGTTATTGTCACAGGCCACAGTTGTGACGGTAACCGCACGATTCGGGTCCCGGTGCTGGCACAATGGCCATCCCCTTCACCATCAGTGTCCCGTCTGTCTGACCAGACCAGCAACATCTTCACCATCACTGTCCCGTCTGCTGACCAGACCAGCATCCTCTTCACCATCACTGTCCTGTATGTCTGACCAGACCAGCATCCTCTTCACCATCAGTGTCCTGTCTGTCTGATCAGACCAGCATCCTCTTCACCATCAGTGTCCTGTCTGTCTGACCTTTTTATATATCATAAGTAAGCTTATGATATATAAAAAGCGTAGCTTCTCGTGAACAATGTCGGCATTACCAAACCAGGAAGTCAAGGTCACGGTCACACTTGTGAGACGTGGAAGCCATCGTATTTTTTAGGGTTTGAATCCAATTGTGCTGTAACTTCAATGCTGACAACACTGTCTTCCAATGCTTTCGTGTCGTGTGTACAGCATCCCAGCAATCCAGTGAGTGATTTGAAAGCTAGCGAAGTTATTCCGCCGCATTGTCAGCCGATATTGAACTTCTTCAGTATGTGCAACACTTTCCATTTGCCACTTGAAAAGGAACTATGATACACACATTTCACATTGTTGTGCTTATACAAAGCCAATTATATTATACGTTTTGAACCTGAACATCCATTCGCAAACATGAAAGCATACAGTTAGTATGATTTAAACTATAATTTCCGACAATCACCAACACAACTCCACATTACACCAAGTAAGTCATTGATACTGCTCAAACTCAAAGTAGCCTGAGCCTGTTCGCCGACCACTCCCATTGATAATGTGCGCAACACCATCGGTGAAGGAGTAGTCCCGTCAATAATGACAACTGGAAAGCTCCTATATCCGGCTACCTGCTGGTCTCTGGCTCCAGTAGTCTGGTAATGCATGTCGCAGTGACCTGTTAATGAGAGGGTCTGTTCTCTCGTGTCTCAGCCGCATACTTAGTCCAGCAATGCGGTACATCCTCAGAACCCGCTCTCCCTGCCTCAGTCGGCCGGCCGTGCACGTGGCTGCTGTCTGCAGACCACAGAACTGCCGAGACCAAGTGTAGCCCGGCTCTGCTGCCGACTACCGATATTCCATTACAGGTTGCACATAAATCTTGCTATCGATGTCTCGCTTGAATGTGTTGGATTTCCAGCCGTTTAACGGCCGTTCAACATTGCTATTTTATTCGTGGTCCAATCGGCGCAGATGGGAATTTGTTGCGTTGCCAGGCAACGGGTGTCAGTTCAAAATTATGCGGCTATCGAAGTGAGTAATGTTTGAGGTGCCGACGTGGTCACGCGATGAAGCTGTTGTTAAGGTCCTTTTGACAGGCACGCTGGATATATTGAGTGCAGATCGATCCAACTTCAATGGCAGCTAAGTGCATATGCTTTCCTCGTAAACTAGAGGTATTTGTAATGTGTACCCACTTGAAAATGAGGGATGAGGAGCATCATAACACGGGCGATGCATGCGATTGTTGAGTCACTAAAATGTGCCATATGCAGGTGAAAACTGCTAAGACTGAGCTACCGAAACCGCATAGAAACAACTGAGGAGTCTAGTCACGCGCATGGCCGGGCTGGAATTTCATCTGAAGGCAGATCGCTGTCCCGAGCGCTGTGCGCGAGGACGCCTGACCATGTCCCGCGGGCGCGGCAGGTGTGCTGGCACAGAGCCGGACGGGCCCCAGCTCGTCCGTCGGGCCGAATCCAGGCAGCGGCCATGGCCATCGCGCTGCGGCAGGCCAAGTAGGGTGGGCTGCCAATGTTCGGACGTCTGCTGAAGACTGTAGTTGGTGCTTTGACAGTCCGATGCGGCGCGTCCCAAGGGCATCGACTGCAGACGAGTCGAATCCGTCCTTCAGCTGGGCCCCGGCCAGCTGCGGGTCTGGGTGCGGGCCTCTCTGGCCCTACGTCCGGGCCCCTCCGAGCTCGATACCACAACCTCCCAAATCTGGGGATTGGATCTCCCCGAACCTGAGGGCCCGGCTCGGCCGAGCTTGAGATCTCGACCGCCCAAGCCTGGTGATCGGACTTCACCAAGTCTGAGTTCCCGTGCTGCCCGAGCCTGAGTTCTGAATTTCCCTGAGCCAGAGAACGGCACATTCTGGGGACAGAGGCCGGTATCGAGAGTCACCTCTCGACCTGTCAGCTGCCCCCACCCCCACACATCAGCCGACGCTTCTCTGCCTGTCAGCTGCTCCCCACATCAGGCGACACCTGTCTGACGCGGGCACCCGACGTTCATCCATCACTGGGACACAGGGACCTGACGTCCATCCACCACTAGGACGAGGAGACCTAGCGTGCATCCGCCATTGGGGCGCGGCCGTGGCTGACGCCTTATCCGTCGCTCAGACTTGATGCCACAGTAAAGCGCGGCGCCCATCGGCGGACTCCAACCAGCCGGCTCCCAAATCGACGCCAAGGTCGCAGTAGGTCAGCAGTCCGGGTCGGCGGCCGCAGTAAATCCAGCTGGATCGATGGCGTCGGCCTCGGCCCGGAGGACACATGCGAGACGGCACGCCGTGGCACTGGACCGGCTGCTGGAGCGTCACGTCACACGGCTCGCGTCACACAGCCCGCCACCTGGCGCCGCCTCACCCAGGGGTGCAGATCACCTGAACACTGCCGCAGCGGTCCACAGTGCCCTTTCCTGCCGTAATGAGCCATTTGTATATTAGTGCTCTGGGATTCCTGACCAGATTCCATATTCAGTGGTTGCATTAAAATGTTTAATATATGAGGAGTAGAAGATCGGTGTTCGGATAGCATGAAGATGCTGGATGTCGGATCAATGCAAATGCACGTTTCCTACACCACATTCATCGCAGGTTCCGCAACTAATAGCAAGTTGCCAAAATCTTGATCCATGATACGTGGCTCTAAGCGGCAACTATAGATACTTGAACCGTAGTCCATGATCCTGAATGTGCGGTAGTTATGGATGGTGCACTACAGTTCCTGATCCAGGCCTGAACTAAGCGCTGCTCAGACTAAAGCCTGGGTGTGGCCGAATATAATCCAACAACTTGTCCTTCTTGTGTACAATAGTTAGTTACTATGAGGTCAGCAACAGCTATCAATAACAGTGCAGCATCAGCACCAGTCATCATGGACAGAGTGCGACGTTACTACCAGCCATCAAGGACATAGTGTGCCAGAAGCAGCAGCCATCAGGGACATTGCCGCGTCAACACCAGCCATCAGGGCCAGTGTGACATCAGCACCAGCCACCAGGGACAGGGTGTGACATCAGCTGTCAGCACCTACCTCTGAGTAACCACATCGGTGCTGGGTCCTATGCCGTGTTCACAATTATATCACACAAATATATAAAGCAATGACAGCATGTAATTTTATGGTGACCTTTCCCTTTGTAGATTTTCTAGCAAAATTAGAGCTTGCATAATCATTTGCAGAGAGCTCTTCGTGTTCGTTTAGTGCGTCTGGATCAAGTTCGACTGAACATTCTAAGTAGGGATGCATGACTTCTACACAGAAAAGTAAATAGCCAGGACTTGCTCGACCTTTGAAACAGATCACCTGCCCGCATGTGCACACATCTGCTGCCATTCAAGCTCAGATGGGATGCAACCCGGCGGCGAAACCACGAGAGGACCCCTTTCCTACCTGAATTAGACACGTGACTGGCATACCAATCATTAATTTTGGCAGGAGTTTCCTTGACTAATGGGAAAACATTTCCTCGGACAGTCTGGGTTGAAGTCGGAGGATGTGAGGGGCGGAGAGCCACCAGTGTCTTACATTGCCAGCGATGAAAACGCGCTGCAGCAGCCACTACTGGCCAAGGCCGTCAGCATGAGTAGCCGGCCTTTCGGAGCCACCTGACCGGTCCGGGCGTATCGCGTATTCATGACGACATATCCCCGACTGGGAGGTGCCCGTCGGCGCGTCTGGCGGCCCAGGTCTGGCGATGCGGCACTGTTGCTGACCAGGTGAACATCGGCTACGCCACCAGAAAAGAGGCGCACAACACTTCGCGCGATCCATCCCGACAACGGTGTACGATGGGGTTGTAACAGTTGCAATGCTTAATTGTCCTTGCAGTAATTTGGAATGTTGAACTCTGCGACAAGAAACTGAAGGAAACTGCTTCTCTGTGTTTTCCACAAGGAGTGCCATCCATAGGCATCCATAGGCCCGTCCTTCTGGTCAGATCCTCACAACTCGCCTCGGAGAGGGGTTGATCAACCCCCTCCCCTCTAATCTTCAAACTAAGCGTCGCACGAAAACGAAAGAGATACCATCGGAAAGCACTCGACGAGTATGGCCGGAAAATACCTCCAAAAGTCTATATGCCAGAAATTGACGCCACTACGTATTCACAACTACCTTCATGTTTTTGGCTCTGGGCATTTCATTTTGGGGGAGATTTGAAGAAAAAATAGAATCCGAAAAGGAAGGCGAAATCGACCATAGCCTAAATGTTTTGCCCACCTGAAATCTTCTTTTTTCTTTAAAAATATTTTGAGTTTTCAATAATTTTTAATTTTCGAATGAGGAGAGCGGATCGCAAAACGTTGCTTGAAGTCAACTTCCTATTATATAAAAAATGTTTGCTTTAGCTAAACTTCTATTTTAATCATAACGGGGCAAATATGCAAAACCAATGTCATCAAAAACTAATAAAATCACAAATTCCCTCCCGCGCTTTATTTTTTCTCTAACGATAAGCAAAGGCCGAAAATGTATTAAAATATCTGCATCTATTAAAGCGTGACGACTGGTTGAACTTTTCTGGAGGTGACTTCACTTAACCTAGACTAACTCGTTGACCCTAGATAACCAGACCTCAAAATATTCACGCATGTCAACTTGATGTGGGAAAAGGTATTCCAAATTCAGGCGGGCTACCGCGCGCCCTTATTTCACTATCTGCGGGAAACCTTAAGGGCGGATATCAATCCCCCCCCCCCGAAGCGGGTTAGAATCGGACAATTCGCCCCTATTAATTCAGATGTTTGTCCATCTTCCTCTTCAGTCGTTCCCTTTGTGCACCATCAAGCAGCCCAAGGCTGATGAGGCGTTCCTTCAGCTGGCGGGAAATAATCAGCTTGGGCAAATACATCGGCTTACGTCTTACTAACGCCGTACCGCAGGCGGTGACATCAGCAGGGATGCCATGTTCATCCTTTGAGCGCGGCGCATTTAGAGATATTAGTTTTTGCATTGACCTCTGTATGTATGACTAGACAGCCAACTCGACTCTTCAGAAAGTTCCCGACGGCGGCGTCGCACATGGGCAAAATGGCGGCACTGGTAGGCGTTTCGCAGTGTGTTATGGATGTAAAGCGGTGATGATGTGGCGTTTAAGGTGGCGAAAATTACTTTCATTTTCAAATGATATAGTTATATATGAAGCAAAAACTTTTGCTTGATATCCATGCATATATCCATCAAAAACCACATCATATATTACCCATTAGGCCTGGACGTTTTGCCGTTCGTCCCCTTGCAGAGAGACATCAAGGGCTCATGGGACATGTGTCCGCTTATGACAAGGTGGCGCCCATATTTCCAGGAAAAGTGTTTCCAGAAATTTTTTTAAGCGATATCATGAACGGTTTAGGAGTTAACTCAGCAAAACCTTAGGGATGGCCCCAAAATCATCCTCGCCCCGCACTGCGAGGCTAATATGCCTAGGTCGTAGTATGGCTAATGAGGCGAATCACCGGTGGTGTGTTTCGCCAAGTTCTTGGAAGAGCCGCTTATAACGTTTTCGGCTAACTTATTTTGATAATTCAGTGTTTTCAGTTGTTTTCATTGCGTTCAGAGTTTTGACGACAAATCTCACGGCGTGGGATTTGTCACGGCCAGTCTAAGGTGCCGGAGCCGAGTCAACGTATTGAATATTCAGCGGTCGTGGTGCTGACGCCATGCAAACTACAAGGCTTGGCTTTTGTGACGAAGCAGCGATTTACGAGTGATAGGTTCAGGAAACGCCCTGGCCGCGGGCCAAGTCGCTCGTCACCGGCATTGGCTGCCAGCCAAGTCGCTCGTCACTGGTATTGGCTGCGGGCCAAGTCGCTCGTCACTGACATTGGCCGCGGGCCAAGTCGCTCGTCACCGGTGTCGGCCTTGAGCCAAGTCGCTCGTCACCGGTGTCGGCCTTGAGCCAAGTCGCTCGTCACTGGTATTGGCTGCGGGCCAAGTCGCTCGTCACCGGTGTCGGCCTTGAGCCAAGTCGCTCGTCACTGGTATTGGCTGCGGGCCAAGTCGCTCGTCACCGGTGTCGGCCTTGAGCCAAGTCGCTCGTCACTGACATTGGCCTTGGGCCAAGTCGCTCGTCACTTGTACGTTCCATGTGCTCTTCATCACGCAATGCGGCGACATTCCAGACAAGGTGAATCACTACCGGGTCACCCTCGTACGTCCTCGCCTCCGGCGCGAGTGGCGGGATTCCACGATCAGACCGCGGTGTCAGCTCGGTCAGTGAGTGACCCCGGCTCTCGCGGCACCCTGCCGCGGGCACGTGCGCATTCTGCGTCATTCGGGACGATTCGCGGAAGCTGTAGGGAGGGGCCTGCCGGGCCGGGACAGCAGCGCCGGCCGCTGACCACCTTCCCCCGGGCTGTGGCGATGATGAGGTATGGCAGTGCCGGCCGCCCGTTCCGTGCGTTAGTGCGCCTCAGGCTGTACACGCTGGCTGCCCTAATTTCGCGGCGGCACGTGACCTTACCGGACTGGTTTGCACTCCTCCGGCCCTCCATCGAGAGAGGTTAGAAGCGCGCGCCATGTCTGCATCCTGCACGGCAGCGGGCACTCGCGTGCGCGTGCCTGGCGCCGGCAGGCGGCACCAGCATTCGAGAACAGATAACAGAGAGCATCCGTGTATAGATGGCGTCTGCATGTGCAAATTTGCGCATTATGCTACAACTCATACGATTCAATCGCTTATGAGAGCGGAGGATGATCGCTCAAAATGAAAGCGAATAAGTTCCGATTGAGCTTGGGCCACAATTCTGTCTGTTGATACTCGGGCCAATTTCCATTCACAGACGTTTGCTGGAAATTGGGCGAATTTGCACGTAAGCCCTTGCGGTATGCATGCCGTTGAATTTTAACTGGATTGACAGGTGTCTTGTAATGGGTGTCAAAAATGATTGGCTTATCAGCTCATCCGTCACGAAAACGCGAACCATTTCCGCGGATCTCCCGGTTATTCCTGCAAGTCAGCATGATAATTTTCGCAATTTCCATAGGTTAGCCCCCCATGTGCTCATAGCGAAGTATAATCACTTCATCACACGTAGTGATTGCGAAAATACGACCTTTCAGTGATTTCGGGTTTCGGTGCAGCGACCCAGTGCGATTCTCACCAAAGATTCAAGTAGTTCGAGTGGGTGCAGATTTTGTGCGCGTTGTTGCGATATTCACAAAATGACCGACTATGGTCTGAGCATGATAAACATGTCATATGCCTAGTTATGCTTCCGTGCTTCCGTAGGACCACATAAAATATAATGTTTCTACACGCAGCTGTATTCAACTAATGACTTACCTTATTCTAAAAGTTGACCTGTTGATGCGGAATTATGCAAAACTTTTAAATATACGTTTTCATGATTCCCCCTGACAGCTGGAGAGTCAATGTGCCTCCTCCCGCATAAAGTTTCCCTGAGTTAACTCCTGAATCGTCAAGGTTGCCCATTGAAATGTGCCATGTCTTCTGACAATCAATGAGCCCGTATAGCGTACACAAATTTGTTCCAGCCTTTTTGGATTCTGCAGCCAGAGAAGGTTAGCCAGGTCACGACCTCGTCTCAGTGCATGTTTTTAGATGGACATTGTAACATTCGTCATTGACTAGCTGCACAAGCTATAGCTAAAAGTGAAATATATGTAATGACAAGCTATGTCATCCGATAGCATTCCAAGTATCAGCTAATGTCAGGTCATGCCTCTGAGATATGACTTAGAACGTCCCAGGGTATATCCAAGATCGTCTCTAGATTAAATTGCAGACTATTAGGATATATAAATTGCTAGGTTTTCGTAGGTTTTGTTTCATATTTAAAGAAAGCGGAAAACATTTGGTTTCGTTTCGTGGCATCTATTTCGTTTTCCAGGTCGCTGTCTGTTCCAAAGTTGTCAGCTTCAAGAGCTCATCACATGTCTCTATATACTCAACCTTGACCTGACCAGTGACCTGGATCTTTGCACGTATTATTACGCCTGTGTGCATATCTTCAGCTTGCATGTCATCTAGAGATTAAAAGAGACAATGAATCGTATGTATTTCGCAACCAGAATCCGAAAACTACGGCGAAAAGTGGCTGACTGTACCGCGACATTCCCCTCCTTCGAACTGGACATGACAGGTCAACCGAAAGCGATAGAGGAAATAAATATGCACGATATTGAATATACGCGAGGGATAATAAATGGTGTTACACTGCGAAGGTTCTGCCCGTTTGAAGTTAGATATCTGAACACGACGTGATCTGGTAGGATTGGTACAATTTGCGCTATCATTATTACGAGGGTTTCAGCAAGACACATCGTCTTTTTTGTCGTAGATTGTGTTAAGAAAACTGCTTGTGCTTGCTATATCTTCGAACAACCGTTTTTGTCACCCCAGCTTTTCACCAATGTAATGCATCTTTTTAGATACGAGTACTATAGCAGGCGATCTCGTGACTCAAGAGCGTTGTTTTAATTTAAAATAAAGACTTCGCCTGCCAAAATATATGGGATTGTGCCGACGTGATGGAGGTTCTCTTTCCGTGTAAGCGGTAATGTTAACACAAAGTTATGCTGAACGATCTCTACGATGCGAGAGGCATTATGGCATGAAGGTAATGAAGTCAGGTATATGCTTATCACAATTACTCTGTGTCAAGACTTTGGCTTGAGACCCTATCGTTTTGACTTCTCCCCCTACAAAAATACAAAAAGACTCAACACTCTGAGTCGTTATGTTGATAACAAAAATCCTATATGAGACACTGTGAGTTTATGAGTGAAGCACACCAGCCGCGCTTGTTAATTGTGTACCGGTACAACGAGATGTATTCGCTGTCAATTATCGCCGAACTGGATAACAATATGTGGTCATTGATAATGGTATATCTGAGATGATCATTTTATTTATTTAATAAAATATTCATGAGCTTTCGGAGCTCCTAGCTGCTCCGTCGTCATATGGTGCATTCAAGAAGGCAATTAAGGCTTTTTGCACAATTCCAAGCGCAAGACATGAGCAGTTAGGAAAGAGGCACTTCAACGCAGTGAAAACGGCGGAAACTGCAAAATGTCCTTTATTTGTATATGACGTCATTCCTTGAATACAAATTTATTTAGCATGCTCTGTGATGCATTCTGAAACAAGCTTCAGTGGTGGAGAAGCTAAGTGAACCGAACACATTAAAGCAGGCATCTATTATCGGGAATAATTCTGCTCCCGTATCATTTCCAATGAATTTTGTATGCGTCAAGTTTAAGGCACCATTCAATTCGGTCCTGTGTTTAATGAACAACTAATGCTACACGCACCTCTTAACGAAACCGAACTGCAGCGAGCGTTAAATGATAGGTTCACTTGCACCACACAATTCCTATGAGCTTTAGTTGATGGCCCTGATAAGTTCATTGTTGGAAACAATTAGTGTTTATAAAGCTATGGCAGCATCACAGTAACTAGTGTTGCTTGCTTGCATCCAATGGCAAACCCGATACCTTCTGCGACATCACGCCATAAAAGCATGCTCAACAAATTGGCGACATGTGCAGTTCGCTACCTTCGCATTAGCTGCATGATCATATTTCGATTTACTGGATCAAGATTCACTTAGACGGCCCTGTTCCTGTCCGTCGGCCAAGTTGACATGGGTTCTGGTTACGGAGATTCTGGTCTAGCTGTCCGATTTTCACCTGACTTGGCTGCCTGGTTGGTGGCCGATTGAACAGTCAGATTCATTGCGGCAGAGCTCGCCATGTGGCTGGCCATCGCGATGTTTGAATTGACACTCCGTGTGGTTTAGGTCGTTTATGGAGAGAAACAATTATCAGTTCATAGAAAAAGTGTAGTCGAATTGAGGATGGCATTGTTCCTGAAAAACAATCGAATATATTGCTGTTTAATCCGTGGCTTTATGATCTTACAGCTGGCATCAGCGGAATTCCTCATTATTGATAAGCGGAACATTGCACACATCATCGCAGCACACAAAGCACCCCACTCCCTGCCCCTTTCCTCCTCCAGTTGACGATTGGCGTCGTCACGTGTACGATGGATAGTACGCCGGGCACATCGCAGCGTGCAAATCACCGGTGGTATCCCAGAGACGTTCTAGTGTTCCTACCATTCCATTTTTCAAAGGCGATGGTTTCATCCTACCCCGTTAAAAAGACACACTTAGGAATTAGTTGCCGACTTTTGCTTCAGTACTCATTGACCCTATTGCTATACAGCGTCTAATATCTACAAGGAGCAACCTAAGGTTGATGACTCCATCGTATCAAGTGGTTGGGGGTGAAGGGGAATATGCGTTTCTTTGCAAATCCACTGTATGCCAATGTGCGTAGCTTTAAAGCCAAAACATATGGGGGTGCCTATTCCCAGCACCCAATCCTCTGTGGCGGTGCCCGTGAAAAAAAATGGCAGTATACCCTGTCCTAAAAAAAGAAACAAGTGTGGTAAAGTACGTGTTGAGATGCACTCGATCCAACGATGCATGCCAGGTGGTGTATCCGATAATGACCAAGTGACAGCGCTGTGAATGACGAGTGCCGCACAGCGCTGTGAACGGCGCCGCGGCGGCCCGGACGTGACCCGGTCCGTCCACTCACCGGAAACAGAGAAGGGCAGCGGACAGCAACGTCGGCGGTGAACAACTGAGGCACGCCGACGTCCCAGCTTCCGACTGGGCCGACAGCGGGCCGGTCGGCGCTCCGGCAGGTTCACATGCGCACCGCCAGGTGGCCAGCCATCCCGCTTTCCGGCGTGGTGTTAGGCTAAGTTAGGTCAGCTTAGGCTAGTCTTAACCATAGGGTGCGACCACCATTGGAATGAGAGTCACATTCCCACTTAGCTTTACCAGCTACTGTCCAAGATTCACCGTTTATCAAGAGTAGCTTCTTAATGAAATTTGTTTAAAATCGCACGAAAATGCATTACTCGTTGGCACACAGGCAATTAGATTGGTATGGCGTGAACAGTAGGCCGAAAACTACACCCTGAGGTGTCCATCTAGCAACAAAAGAGTGATGTTCGAGTGCATAACGTTAAAAAAAACTGGGATTGACGGCTCGCTTAATTTCTTACCCAATTTCTGACGACCGATTCCGCACACATTTCATTTTCATAGAACTAAATCCACAGCTTCACGAAGCATGGCGGCTTTGCCATCGCTAGAGACGTCACTGTCGTGGTTTCTTCCTTGTATAAAGCGAATAACCTCTGAAGTCCGTGAATGGCCTATATTGATGTTTTGCGACTGAAATGACACCTGTGTATAGACGTGCTCATCGGTGTAGGAACAGCTTTGTTGTCGGTAGGGAAGACGCCGTTTGGGGAACATTTCTATTTGATGTCGTTTGGGAAATGTCTAAGCTACCTGAACTTGATGAAACATTCAGTCTACCTGACACCTCGACTGCTGTACGCACCCATTGCCTTGTTTCTTACTGAAAACAAAAACATCAATTGCGGTTGCATTTCACCCGTAGTCACGATTGCAACTTGGCACCACAGCTAGGACATCCTCGTCTTTGTATGAAATTTGACAGCTGGTGGTTATGCTCCATCTGTAATTGCTATGGACAGGTGACGCAGCTGAGTCACGTACACACCAGGTCCACACCTGCGGCACCTGCTGAGGTCAATGGCAGTGACGCAGACACGATGATCATTCCGTCACCAGCGCCAAGGCTTCCATCGTCACCACGTGCGTCACGTGACCATTTCACGAGCTTCTAGTTGCACCCCGTACGCCATATGACCTCTTCACGAGCTTCCAATGCCACAACGTGAGCCGCATGACCACTTCACCGCATGCCACGATCTCCAGTGTCGCCATGCATGTCGTATGACCACTTCACGAGCTCCAATGTCACCACGTGTTCGGAGTGTCGATAGCATGCTCTGTCGCAGGCCGGAACTGGACCACAGCGTCCACAAGTCTTCGATCAATAGTCGCAGCGTCCAACAGGCTTTCTGTGAACTGTGATCCATGTCACATATGGCGATGTCAGGGGAGCACAATGGGACATGATGGTGATCCAGAGGCAGCGTGATTTATACACTACTGCAGGATAATTACGTTCACCTTGCAGCGTAATTAGCATCCTGTCCCAAAGTGCATGAAACACGGAATAACTGCAGGCGCTATGGTATGTACCACCTGCTGCTACATGGTAGGGATTGCGCTTCAGGCGTGGATACCATCCTGCTAAAATGCGACCAGGGACTGTTGCAGTAGTGGCTTAGCTGCAAGGGCAAATTCTAGGCATGCGTTCTTTGATGTTCCCAGTCACGCACATGGTTTGGTAGCACGCGCCGAGACATGCCGCGAGTCACGCGCATGGTTTGGCAGCACGCGCCGAGACATGCCGCGAGTCATGCACATGGTTTGGCAGCACGCGCCGAGACATGCCGCGAGTCACGCACATGGTTTGGCAGCACGCGCCGAGACATGGCGCGAGTCACGCACATGGTTTGGCAGCACGCGCCGAGACATGCCGCGAGTCACGCGCATGGTTTAGCAGCACACGCGAGACATGCCGCGGCGTTAAATGGAGCCGCACAGTGCGTCGCTGATGTCCAACAGCCTGTGTGCTATGGTGAAAACGATCAGGCCGGAGCACATCCGGCGCGAGTCGTCGCCAATTAAAAACGTCGCCAAAACCGAGCCCGGCACCCAGCTGCCGGCACAGTCGGCGACCTGACGTTGGTGTAGTGTTGACAGCGTTTCCGCTGTTGGCTCGTTGCGCCACGTGTTGATGGGAGGCTGCCAGAAAGCATTCCCGAATTGCGGATCGGTTTGTCTGGGGTCACACCGATGTCCACCTGTACCTCACGGGCGGAGGATCACTTGGCGTCGCGAGCTTGTCATGCCCGCTGAGGGTTTTTATGTCTGTGACTCTAGTTTTCGCTTGATGGGAGCTGATTTCATGAGGAAAGCAGGATGTCCTTGCCAGTGCAACAATTCACCGGAATCATTACCAGCGTGTGGTCCATGTTGCCCGTCACAACAGCCCAACTGCAAGATGGTTGGTGTCGGATTTGAATGTTTCGCTGAGGGAAGCATTGACTGCGAAAATCAGGAGAGTGAAACATCACCAGGCTGCCGCATTTTTCATCGATGCGCTAAGCTCTCATTCAAAAGTTGGTAGCACGTTCGACTTGTGCACTACTTTGTTCGTAGTATGCTCCCCAAAGTGCAGGAGCGACCACCTCCTCCGATACGCGTGCTAACCTCGGGACCACGAAAAACGCATGGAATCTCCTCCAATCCCAAGTAAATGCACCCAGCAGGTTTAACCGGTCAGGGAGCGGCCGGACATTACGTATCCTCGACGGACGACCCCCAAGTGGCCTCCCAACATGGTCGAACCAGCCCCTCCCCCACACGTAGGCTTAAGTCAGGTGCAGCACTTATCCAGCACCACCTTGTCGCACAAAACACTCATGTCAGAACACGGACGTTGGCGTTCCGCTTGGGATGTGGTAGATCCGATCACGATGTGTGCTTACCGACGGAATCCAAAAACCTGCAACTCGCCGCATAAACATATTTTAAGCATAGCCCACAGAGAAGATGCTTCTTTCATCATGCAAGTTTCAATGTGTCGATGCTGTAAACTGTATTTGGTGCTTTTAAGAAAAGGTCTACCGTCTGGAGGATAAACCCCGGTGTTTGATGGCGGAAAATGTTCGGAAATATTCCCCGCCAGGCAGAGGCCAAGCAACACAAATAACGTAGCAAACAATTGATCACGAACATGAAGTACGGACATGGTGCACGTTCACAAAACATCACCTTGGTTTGGCTACCCATCTCTGATGCATGTGATGCCGTTTTAGTTGTGGTTTTGGATTAAAGTGTTTTTTAATAGGTGGCTTTCTCCTCGACGTTTCAATATTCTCCATCTGAGATCACCAACATAACCAACTTCTAATACAACACCAACATAACAAGTCCGCTGTCTTGCTTGCGCATATCACAAGAATTTTACAATTTTAACAACGGACCAATGTGTGTCATCAACCACATCGTTCTGTTACTCTTTCAATATTTCATCGTGTTGTTACGACTTCATTTTCGATAATTGCCCCGTGATTGTAATCGAAAAAAAAATCGGCCTTACTTTGAAAGTTTGGTTTGAGAGCTTAGTGGTATTAGGGGGTATTTGTTGCCAGTGATAATGATGCTTATGTAGCACTGGACTGAGCATTGCTAATAATGTTGTCCGAATAACTTCCCACCTTATATTCATTATAGCTGAAAGAGACAAAACCTTGTGCTTAGGGCGTATTGATTAGGGTCAACACGAACTGGACGGGAAATGGAAATGTGCCTAAATCCTAAAACATAGTGCCTTTTTCTAGACAATGACTATCAACATAGGCTGATTCAACGCCACTAAATTTATAGCACAGTCTAAGTGTTGTTCCCTAAGTATCTCAAACCCTTGTAGGAAATTAGTGCAAACAGACCAAAATGATAAACTGACCTACATTGATTTACCTTTCGTAAGCGACACGCTAACCAGAAGAGTAAATTCCGTCGTAAAATGTTCTAAGGATTACCTTTGAAAGTTGCATGGCAGTGTCGGCAGAATCCTCGGTGTACCGTTGCCACGTTTGCCCCGTGCCTTCCTCCATGTCCGGGGGGGGGGACAGACGCACTGCCACACGTGCCAGGCAGACTTAGCAGGAAAATTACATTTTAAAATGTCGTATATGTATAACTTGCCTACTGTGCGTATATATGTCGCATTCATGTTTGACTGTTAAGGCAAACATGAATGCGACATATATTGGAGAAACCAAACGCAGCGTCAGGGAGCGATTCCACGAACACCGAAGAGACACAAAAAAACAGGACACCGAACACACCATTAGGACACCACAAACGCCAAGTCACATGGAGACACCAATAAGCTTAACCTTTTTCCTGGTAGACATCTTAAGCACATGTAAAGACGCTGTAGAGTTGAAAATAGTCGAATCACTGGAGATTACATATCGTAGGCAAATACCTCACACCCAGACATCCTCTTGGACTCTGTTGCTACCGATATCGTACCACACAACACCCCGAGCACCAAACACCGATGCACAGACACCAGGAGCACAGGCTACAGGTCACAGCACACCACATAGTTACACACTAAAATCGCGTTCGTCGTAGCCGATGGCTATTATTTTGCGCAGTGAAGTGAGTAGGTATATGTTGTGAATTGTCTTCCGTTTCTTGTTGCTGCATTGCGTACCTATGCATAGCATGTAAACTGTGTTCGTATGATACCATATCATGTATTCAAATCATGCCATGTCGATTATATTTCACTGGGTATGAGATCGATAATTTGTAGAGCGCTTGCTGTGACAAGTTTCATGTCATTTTGTACTTGTTTTCTCACCTTCAAACTATCACTGCTGAAAAAGATACGCCATCGAAATATGCAGTTCATTTGGCTTCATGTATCTCTTTAAGGTCGAAGGTTATTCTGGCAATAAGATAGTGATGCATGTATTTAATGTTACACTGTGGTGACGTTCTTCCTCCTTTCGTTCTAGTTCTCATGATGTATGTATTTAATAGCCGATAAGTTGATGTACTATATTTCATTCACATGGTATAGTTGCATGGTAGAGTTCGCAGTGATTTGACCGACATTCATAGTTTTCAGCTGATAATGTAGGTCCCGACTCTAGAGAATGTACAGGAAGTATGCATTGCTTGAAGGAGCAAAAACAATTATAAATAGTTTGAGTTCATGAAGTAATACAATGCGCGGCTGGGGTGGCGGCCGCTGTGCCTAGCAAGTGTTCCCAGTCGTTAGCTGACAGTGCCGGTCAAACGAGATTGAACCTATACCTCTAGGTAAATTCTGCTCATGAGACCATAAGTTAAAAAAGGAAAATTTAAAAGTGCTTGCATTATTTATACCCAGGTACGAGATCAATTATCGTATGGATGTGATGTACTGCACATGGTACTGGTTGTCATGGAAACGAGAAGTCATGTCATGTCATGTCATGTTATGCAACGATAATATATTACCTCGTCTGCCCAACTACTGTACATTTTGAGCGATAATACTGGGCTACTGCATACAGGAAGATTCACGAACCAAACTATGTGTTCTCGTTACCCCATAGACAGCGCACACACAGCTATTACACAGCACGCCCTCACGGGGTTGACAAAGGATAGCAAGAGACAGAAAAGGAGAGACAGAGGAAGAAAGGCAGATAAACAGAGACAGGGGGACACAAAAATAGAGTTGGGGTTGAATTTGCAGTGCAGGGAAACGCTCACCATCACAGATCTGCCGTTAGAGGCTCTCAGCCTTTTCGGTGATGGAATGAATCGGTGGAGCAGCCATGTGGCAGTTCGTTCGGTTTTGAACGAAGTGCTGCGCATACAGTGCAATGGACAAGCCAAGGTGTAGAGCAGTTAAGCGACAGCAGGTTTCCAGACAAATGACTGTTGATCAGTGGAATAGTCTGCTTGCTGATATCGCGAGTCCCCCATTGAATGCATTTTATTTAAAAAATGTCGGCTGGCGTGAAGAGTGTCTTTTTGCTAGTGTTATAGTATCTTCCATTTGCGTACTCATCCTGGATGGGCCCTTGTGGCTCTTATGAAGACTGATCACTGTTTGACTTATGACTAATGGCTTATGACTTGATGCAAAAATCGACGAATTCCACATGGATTTGGAGAAATGAATGTTGTACATTTGTTTACTTATTTCTTCATTTATTTCACGATACATGCCCTCCACATGCAGAGGCTATTGTGGACAGTCTGGGTATAACTCACAAATATTTACAACAAAAAAGATATATTTTTCGTCAATAGTGGGAGCAGATCAAACCTTGGTACACCAACATACTACAATACCCATATCACTAACTGCACTAAACACACCGTGCTTGCGACACGAGCTATAAACGAGTAGTTTATAAAGTGATAGGGAAGCGATGGCCTAAAGGTGAGTTCATAGTGTACACATATCAATTGTGTAAGTTTGTTTTGTGTGACTAGTGTTGTTCGTTGAGATAAGCCAGTGAATGTTTCCTGAAGTTAGCCTCGATGTTTTTGTTTCAGAAGGAGGTTTGTTATAATAAAGACAGACGAACAGAGAAATCTCCTGCGGCCGGCCTGTCTGTGTATGGCTGGCAGGTGTGTGTGTGTGTGTGTGTGTGTGTGTGTGTGTGTGTGTGTGTGTGTGTGTGTGTGTGTGTGTGTGTGTGTGTGTGTGTGTGTGTGTGTGTGTGTGTGTGTGTGTGTGTGTGTGTGTGTGTGTGTGTGTGTGTGTGTGTGTGTGTGTGTGTGTGTGTGTGTGTGTGTGTGTGTGTGTGTGTGTGTGTGTGTGTGTGTGTGTGTGTGTGTGTGTGTGTGTGTGTGTGTGTGTGTGTGTGTGTGTGTGTGTGTGTGTGTGTGTGTGTGTGTGTGTGTGTGTGTGTGTGTGTGTGTGTGTGTGTGTGTGTGTGTGCTGGCGGTGTGTGTGTGTGTGTGTGTGTGTGTGTGTGTGTGTGTGTGTGTGTGTGTGTGTGTGTGTGTGTGTGTGTGTGTGTGGCAGGTCGTCTGCACGTGTGTGACGGTTTCGCCGGGTAGAGTTTGCAGTGATTTGACCGGCAATGTGTGTTGACTCACCCATCAAAATGATTTTGTGGAGCGAAGTAAGGCTGTGAAATAGATGCAGATCAGCTGCGAGTAGGAGACCCAACTCGTTACGGGCATCAGAAATATGATCAAATTTCCGTAGACCTGACACGGCTCTGGTGGTGAAGTTAATGATCTTGTCTAGTCTGTGGATGTTTGCTACCGACCCGTTCCCGTAAACAGATATGCAGTAGCGGATATTTGATATAACTAGGCTAATGACTATAATGAAGTGGGTACTGGTGGGAAAATGGTGACGGAGATGGTTCAGGGTCAGAAGGAATCCAGTGCACTTGCGGACCACAACAGCTACATGGGAATCCCACGACATGTGGCGATCAAATGTCACACCAAGGTTCTTATACGAATTGCTCTCATCTATCACGGCGTCCTTAAAGCACACTCGAATCGGGGTAATATTACCAAGCGTTTGACGCGATCCGAACGTAGAGGCCGAGTTTTGGTCGGGTTCACCTTCAAACCGTTATCCAGGAAGTAGTCGTAGAGTTGGGTCAGACATATCTCCATCTGACTTATCAGATTTGGGAGATTAGATTTGTGACCGGAGATGACAACCTAGGTATCGTCTACGAACTGCGTGACGTGTACTACCGGGATGTGCAAGCTGAGATCGTTCTAAAAGATGCAATAGAGGAGTAGACCTAATGATGAACCTTGAAAGACACTTATGATGTATGGGAGAAAGGAGGAGAGATGCCTGTTTCCGCGTTGTTCTGAGATGCTAACAGCCTGCGTGAGACCTACCAGATATGCCCTAAACCAGCCGGTACAATATTCCAATTGGCCATGATTCAAAAGCATACCGCAAAAATTTGCCAGTCAACATCACAAAACGGAGCCGAGCGGCGAGTCGCGATCTCAGCGACGCTCCGCGCCCCTGGTCTACGCGGCGTGGAGGCCCGTCCATGTGAGCCACCCTGGCGCACGGGGCCGCCGCCTCGTACCAGTCACCTTGCGGCGCGACCAAGGCCGCAGTCGACCGTCCGACCGACGCAGACGAGCGTTGACCGACGTAGCCGCAGGCGGCGCGCCTTTGTTACCGTTGGTCGGGCCGCCGAGCGGTCGCCGCTCGGATCGGCTGCTGGCTGCGTGCCTCGCCAAGGAGGTGGAGAAACGGCCACGTGAGGAGAGGGGGAGGGGGAGAGTTGGCGAGGGTGGCGGCTGGAGAGGTGGTTGGACACCCGAGGTGGGGGGAAGAACTGAAGTGAGGAGCCTGATGGCGTGGGGCTACTTGACACAGATGTCATTAGTTCTGGATCGCATGGTGGGTCGTGGACAATTCAAGAAGAACTAAAGAGGACGAGATGATTATGCAATAATTAGAGGATGTGGAAGTAAATAACACACATCTGTAGATCATAGCAAGCAGAAAGACATCGATTGGGGTTAGTTGGATAGTAGTTAGCATGTTCAACAGTGAGCAAGTTGGTTAGGTAGATGAGTAAGCAGTCAGCACTGGAAGGTAGCGGTTGCCTCAGGAAGGACGTACATACCAGCACAAGGCCCGTGGCGACAGTGTTTCCGGTAGGCTTCAGTTCGGGTGATCCCAGGCGGCTTGCGCCACACGGCCTGAGTCAGGGCTTCGGGAAGGATGATGCTTCAGCACGTAGCGCGTGCCACCTCGCACCGAAGCCCGCTCTCGGGGAATTCAGAAACCTTGCGTCACCCACGTTTCCTTATTTGGAAAGCCTGTTCCTGTGGCTTTGGGCTATCTTACCAAGCAATGAGAGGCTTGCAATGCTAGTGAGCTAAGGATATCCGATATAAAATGCAGCCGAATGGACACATATTATTGAACGTCGGAGGAACGTTTTGAGTACATAGCACGATACATTTCTTTCGAAGACTTCATGCATGGCGGTTGCTTGGCATAGCTCTTGAAACATGCTTGCCGGTCCTTCTGTCCGTCAGTCAGTCTGTCTGACTGTCTGTGTGTCAGGCGTTGGCACATGTGCCAAAACGGCTGGGATGATTCCAGCGAAATTTGCACACGCGCTGCGGCGTTCGTCGGGCAGACGGCGGTGGCATTTTCCGATCCAGCCGGTAACGCCGATACGTTCCACATAATCGTCAACCGGAATTGTGTTGAAATCGATTAACCATGTCCATAGCATGTACCGGAATTCGTACGAAGGTAAATTGAGTGACGGTATGCGCTCCATGGAGAACTGATGCCCTTGGGGTTGACAGCCGGGTAACGCCATGTGGTCGTCAGGCGCGTGCATCCGCTTTGAATGGGGCACCTCCGAGTTGAGAGCGGCGCGCGCTACAGTCATCAAGTTGGTGAGCGGGTAGCCGGTCACCAGGGGCATGCGTGCATGCACAAGGTGTACGGGTGGGTGCCACAAAGCGCGCGAGTTTCATCTGAACTCCTCTTGAACCCTTCATGCAGCCAGAAAAGCCAATAGAGGCTGCACTGTATCTGAAACTTCGGCTGAACTGTGGCGGAACAAATCTGAAGCATCGAACAAAAATGTGCGCTTCAAAGGGAGACATCCGCTTTCAAAGTCATCGGCCCAGCGAATTGCACCATGTGATCGTCAGGCAGGTAAATATATTTTAACCGTGGAAAGGGGATCGCTCTGAGATTCTATCGACGCATGCGATAGTCGCGAAATTGTATGCATGAATTATCTGTCATGATGGCTATATGTGCTTATTATACCTTTCATAGCGATGGGCGCCGGGGTGTGGGTGCACTGCACGCACACTACGACTGCAGTTAGTCGTGGTTTCATGCCATTTCGCCCTTGATCAAGGTCAGCAGGCGCCTGAGGGGTGGTACGATGAGCGTCATTGGTGGTGTGAGCTTGAGTGGTGGTGCGATGAGCCTGAGTGGTGGTGTGATGAGCCTGAACGGTGGTTCGATGAGCTTGAGTGGTGGTTCAATTAGCTTGAGTGGTGTTGCGATGAGCCTGAATAGTGGTGCGATAAGCCTGGATGGTGGTGTGATGAGCCTGGGTGGTGTTGCGATGAGCTTGAGCGGTGGTGCGATGAGCCTGGGTGATAGTGCGATGAGCTTGAGTGGTGGTGCGATGAGCCTGAGTGATGGTGCGATGAGCTTGAGTGGTGGTGAGATGAGCCTGGGTGGTGGTGCGATGAGCTTGAGTGGTGGTAAGATAAGCCTGGGTGGTAGTGCGATGAGCTTGAGTGGTGGTGCGATGAGTCTGGGTGATAGTGAGATGAGCTTGAGTGGTTGTAAGATGAGCCTGGGTGGTAGTGCGATGAGCTTGAGTGGTGGTGCGATGACCCTGGGTGATAGTGAGATGAGCTTGAGTGGTGGTGCGAGGAGATTGAGTGGTGGTGCGATGAGCCTGGTGGTGGTGCGATGAGCTTGAGTGGTGATGCGGTGAGCTTGAGTGGTGGTGAGATGAGCCTGAGTGGTGGTGCGATGAGCTTGAGTGGTGGTGCGAGGAGCTTGAGTGGTGGTGCGGTGAGCGACACCCACCGACAAGGGACCGCAAGGACATCCACCGACGCGTCATCGCGATAGGAAATTCCCCAAGCCGGCCTGAACAGCGCTGATCACAATCGCAATGCGTCTGTGGGTGTCCTTAGCGCGTGGCAATGTCACACCGACGGCCAGCAGCGCTCATAGCTCATCAGAAGCGGAAGGCTGCAACGTTCGACTTGCATGGCGTGGCACCGCAGATTCTCTCACGGTCGGACACAGTTGGAGTTGTCTGGCCTGTTTCCGGGAGTCTAGTCAATAGGGATAATAGGGAACACTTCCGGATGATGATGCAGCTGTTGAAGCCTGGTGCAACATACACTTGTCATTCCACTGATCTCTGGCTAGGAAATCACAAGCGCAGCTCGCATGTGTAGGAGCGTTTGAGGTCCTAGCAGGGCGCATCGAGGAAAATGATGAGCGGTAATGTCGGGGGAATTAGCATGCTGCCCACCCTGCGGAACCCCTCATCCTACGCTGTGCAGTGCTCGCAGCTCTGTCTGTTCTCTTCATAGCTACATTTTGGCCACACAGCTGGAACGGCTGCTCGGTCCTGCTCACACTGCCATGAGCAATGGCGCATGGATGACGACCAGAGCAGGTGCTGCACACATGATTCAGCACCGGCTCTGTCCTCGGGAATCGCCGGTGGCCGGTAGCTGGTGGTTGGTGGTGAGCGTGACGCACGACACAAACGGGCTTTCGAACACAGATAACGCTGTGAATGTGCATCCACGCATGGCTGGACCGACTGATCGTGAGAACGGAATGGTTGGTGGCCAGCGTGGACGCAAATTTTCCAGCATTCTGTGCACAAATTGGCGCACTAGTTACAATTGCTTGGTGAGGAATTGCGTACCGTTTTCTCACTTACCTACAACCGAAATTCTGGCTTATCTTTATCACTAATTGTTGTATAATTGTTGGTTGTACTGCAAACCAGAACACCAAGAAACTCAATAGACACTGATGCGTTTGTTATCACGACGTTAAATATAATAAACGCGCAGCTGGAGACTATGAGCATACACTTCATGTACATTCCATCGCCGGTGACCGGGTGTTCCCGAGAAATTCTGCATATCAAGTGGCTCTGGGAGCCATAAACCAGCAACTTGGTCTCGGGGTATGATTATTCCTGATAAGTAAGCACACTTGCATATTGCTTAGTTCATTGGAGAGGCTCAGAGAGCTCTAAAGGCGTGACACGTACTATTCGATAGCTGGTCGTGTGTTGATTACGAATTTGGAATTCATATAGAAGTCGAACGGTGGCTTTTTTGGAACACACTTGTATTCGATTTATCAATTGTAACAATTCATCCGGTCGGTTACTTATGCTATGGTTCTGCAACCGTCTTGTTTGGTACCAGTCAATTCCTCAAGCTGCAGGTACCAATTTCCATATGAAGAACATGTGAAGCATGTGAAGGGCGCCAGAGAGTGCACACTCACTGTGTACTGTGTGACAGGCCCGACCCCGACCTGTGAAGGGCGCCGGAGAGTGTACACTGACCGGGTACTGTGTGACAGGTGCGACCCCGACCTGTGAAGGGCGCCGGAGAGTGTATACTGACCGTGTACTGTGTGACAGGTGCGACCCCGACCTGTGAAGGGCGCCGGAGAGTGTACACTGACCGTGTACTGTGTGACAGGTGCGACCCCGACCTGTGAAGGGCGCCGGAGAGTGTATACTGACCGTGTACTGTGTGACAGGTGCGACCCCGACCTGTGAAGGGCGCCGGAGAGTGTACACTGGCCGTGTACTGTGTGACAGGTGTGACCCGGCCTGTGAAGGGCGCCTGAGAGTGCACACTGGCCGTGTACTGTGTGACAGGTGCGACACGGCCTGTAAGGGGCGCCAGAGAGTGTATACTGACCGTGTACTGTGTGACAGGTGCGACCCCGACCTGTGAAGGGCACCGGAGAGTGTATACTGACCGTGTACTGTGTGACAGGTGCGACCCCGACCTGTGAAGAGCACCGAGGAGTGTATACTGACCGTGTACTGTGTGACAGATGCGACCCCGTCCTGTGAAGAGCGCCGGAGAGTGTACACCGGCCGTGTATTGTGTGACAGGTACGACTCCAGCATGTGAAGGGCGCCGAGGAGTGTATCAGCATACACTACCGCGTACTGTGTGACAGGCCTGTGACGGGCGCCGGAGCCCTGTTTAATTTTTCACCTGCATACCAATGGCCACTCACAGGCATATGTCAGTGTGGTCGGCGGCACGTCAAACATGCGAATCAGCATATTTCCAACTGTATCCATGATCCTGCAAGGCCATCGAACATCAAACCAAAACAACGTCTGGTTCTCATAGATGATTGCTTGTCCTTACCCTGAGTATTGCGCCAACAGTCCTTTGTCGGATCAACATCACAGACAGCCGACAGCGGCGGCGCAGCGGAGCGGGAACCGATCCATCGGAAGAAATCGCCCCGTTCTACCGGCCGTTCAGCCGGTCGTAGACAGTGCTGCTCTTCGGAGCCCAAAATAACGTGACCAACGCAGGGGTAAGACAGATCGTAAAATGGAAATTTCGCTTTTTAGAGGACAGCGATGCACTCATCGGTCGATAAATGTATATTATATAGTTAGTTGTATTTTTCCGAACCCAATTTTGAACCCTAAAACAGACTTAGATATGCATTACAAAGGGCATCCACTAAGATTTAAACAGCTTTGTTCAGATGTAAAATGTTTCATCCGCTTCCAGATAAATAGGCTTTTAATATAATGCATATGCTATGTTACGTCACAATTTTATGTTACTGTTGCGGGGAAAAAACTATTCGTCGTACAGGCATATAATTTTTAAAATCGCAATCCGGGTATCAGGAAACCCCGCAGACGAGTTTTAATAAAGATTTTCGTGAGAGGTGTATATTAGGGTGGATTGAATGGAACTTTTTTTTCGCAAATCAACTTCCGCGGGCTCAAAACACGTGCGCGTGCATCGGTAGAGACAAGACAACACGATTGCAAAAATATATAATATGTTGTAGATACCGCGCACGAATCGTTTTCAAAAATATTTCTTCGCCGCCAGGCGTCGAAGTCTCCATTGATTGAAGCATGGCACGTAAAATGATAGCACCACGCGCGTCTGACTCCGCAGCTGGCGCGGACCCCTCTAACGTGTCGCAACTAACCCCTCTAACGTGACAAAAAGGGCGTGCAGCAGAGTTCAGAGGCGAAGCAGCTCAGTGACATGGACGCAGACGTGGAAGAGAGCAGTGGGACTCTGAAATCGATGGTGTGGAGGAGGCTGGTGCTAGCTATTCTGATTTGCTAAGCTCTGATGACGACGTCTGTGGTAGTGGAGGACAAAACCGCCGACAGCTTCCCAACTTCTCGCGAATGTGTGATCGGTATGGTACCTCTGACCGCTCCGCTGCCGGCTTGCTGAACGCAGCTCTGGTAGATTATGGGATAATCACACACAACAGCAAGGCTGAGCTGGTTGACCGCAATAAAATCCGACGACAGAGAGACAAATGGGGTAAGAAGGAAGTGGATGAGAGCTCAAAGGAAAACCGACGTGATCGCCTGGTGGGATTTTATTATGATGGTAGGGAAGATATAACGCTGAATAGAGTGGGTAACAAGAACAAGATGGTCAAAGAACTGCATGAAGTAGTCGTTGCTGAACCAGGCCACCGGTACGTCGACCATGTGTCTCCACAGAGCGCCGGTGCTGCGGACATAGCCAAAGAGATGTTGGCTGTCATTCAGGAAAATGATGCCCATCCAGTGGTGATAGGGTCGGACGGCACATCGGTGAATACAGGCCGCAATAGCGGTGTTAACAGGAGGATTGAATTGGGTGTTGGTCGTCCTCTCCAGGAAGCTATTTGCGGCATACACACCAACGAACTGACGCTCAGACACGTGTTCAAGGACGCTGATGGCGAGACGAGTGGCCCGTCCTCCTTCAAAGGGCCGATTGGTACTTCAGTTATTGGTACTTCAATTATTCAGGGTGATTTGACTGCACTGCCCCTTGCTCAGTTTAAGCCTGTGAGGGGTCAAGTGCCTCCCATTCCAGCCGATGTTCTGAAGGAGATGAACAAAGACCAGCAGTACCTGTGCAACATGTGCATGGCAGTCCAAGCAGGACCAGGACAAGTCCTCCAGCGTGTGCTGTCTGCAGACCCTGGTCCAATCCATCAGGCCCGCTGGGTGACTCTGGCGAACAGGATCCTCCGCCTGTACGTGTCGACGGAGTCGCCAACGCCGAAGCTAGTGAGGGTGGCGTTCATGATACTGAACCAGTACGTCCCTGGGTGGTTTATGTACAGAGCTCGCCCACACATCAGTGATGGAGCTAAAAACTTGTTCGAACTGATCCGTCTGTCGAGGAAGTTGCCTGAAGATGACCGCAACATTGTGCAAAAGGTTCTGAAACGCAACGGGTTCTGGGCACACAGTGAGAACATCCTCGCCCCCATGCTGACCGACAGCCGACAGGAGACGAGGGTGGCGGCCGTGGAGCGGATCAGGATGTGCCGAGCCAAGAGATGCGAGGACGATGACCCGGATGACATCAGACAGTTCGTCGTTCCGGACATCAACTTCGATGCCGATGACTACCAAGAAATGATCGACTGGACAAATGCAACAGAGCCACCACTGACCATGGACATGTCAGACGAGGAAATCACAGCGGCTGTGCAATGTGAACACCCCATGGACTTCAGCGCATTTCCATGTCACTCACAAGGCGTGGAACGTTGGGTAAAGGAGGTGACAGATGCGGCACAGAAGAAGGCCGGGTACTCGGCACGCCATGCTCTGATTCTGGCCAAAGCACGGTCCAGAGCCGATCTTCCGGTGATGGATACAAAGAAGGACTTTTACAGCTGGCTTCAGGGAGCCGGTCGTTCCTGAGTTCAGCTTCGCCATTCTGAGGTGACCTGTCGCCATGATTTGGTACCATAATCTATTGCCATGCGTTGAAAGTTGAAAGTGTTTCCTAGACAAAACGCACAGCCGATTTTCAGGACGTCTGTTGATGATTGAAATGATGGTTTAGTTGATATGGTGTGTTTAAATGGTTGCAAGTACAGAGTTAGGCAGACTCGTATTTATGTTCCTACATAGATGGTGGTGATCACAAGTTTCCGAAAACTGCAATGCAATAACTGCAATAAACCTCGGTTGAACGTATCTCTTGTTATGCAAAACTGAAAACGTGGCCAAAAATGTAAATATTGTGCACCTCTAATCACGTAATTGTTGCTGACGGTTCATTACATAATTAAAGCTTCGGTGTTATAGACATGCAGACACTAGTAAGCTTGGCAACGGTAGCCGAGAATTAGTGGGGGAACAGCGTGAACAAGACTTATGGTGTTATGTTCTTATAACAAGGCAAAGACTAATTGAGACTTCAACGCTTGGCGGGGCTAAGAACCGTTTCAAAAACGTTTCGTGCGCGGTATCTAGAATATTTTTGAAAAATGTTTAGCCGCGATTTTCCGTCTATTAACATTCACGCGCACGCGTTTTGACCACGCGGAAGTTGGTTTATAATTTTCGATCCACCCTAGTGTATATTCGACTGCATGAGTTGGCACGGATGGCCATTAGCCGTCGGACGAGTCCTCAAGACTGCCCTGTATCATAGGAAGCTAGCACCGGAGCGGAGGCGGGTTCCCTGAAGAATGCCGCTCGCATCAGCAGAGTAACACCAGCGCGACTACACAGGCTGCCGGCTGGTTTCTCTGTCTGTTAGCACTGTTCCCAGTGTTCAGGTCACTCGCCCAGTGTAGCCAGTGTGAAGAATCTTCTGAATCTGTGATCACTGTGATCGTCACCTGCCTCCCACACACTGAAGGACAGGCTGCCAATTGGCTGCCAACAGAATTGACGGTTAATGTCCTCATCTCAATATGCTGGGATAGTTTGAAGCAAAGCGCGTTCCTTGGAATTAATTCTTGCTACGCAGTATCGACACCCGATACAAACATCCAGCTCGGAGACCCAAGACTAAGACTTAATGACGTGAATGCCTAGATCATTTCAGCCTTACCACATCGGGTGTCAGCGCAAGGGAAGAGTGGCCGACACAGCGTATATTTATCAGTTTAGGGTGAATATTCTAATCATTACGAAATTGTTGGTTAGTGGAGTTTAGTGGCGCATAGATTACAACGGTCATACAGCGCCCATAACCTCGCCAGATGGAAGGAGAAATGCACATCGGAGTAAGTGGAAACAACGTGGAGTATTTTATGGGATCGAATCCTTCATGTTTGACGGAATGCAGTAGGATCATTCCGATTTACCACACATGCAACAACGAGTCAATGGGGTTCACGACGCGACTACGGGAATGCAGCTACGAGCACGTGGGCAAACCACTTCATCACGCCAAGCCCAGCACATGCACACAAGCTGCTTCAGCACGACTTGACACCAAGCAGCCTCTGGCATCGCCGAACGGAATCAGAACTTGGTGAGGTCACATCAGTATCTGGCATGAGTTTCGCTCGGCATCACTCAGCCAACTACATTGGTCCGACGTGGCGGTGGCGTTGCGTGCAGCGCGACATCATCACCGGGGAGGACGTGTGTGTGTGTCTCCGGGGAACACACCACCACCCATCAACACCTCCGTGTCGATGACGCTGGCGGCCGACGCTAACTCGTCACGCGACTAATGACGTCATCAGCGGTGCCGGAGAGACCGAGTCGTCCATTCGGTCGGTCCAGTTGCGCCATTAGCAGTGATTATGACGGTTATTACCGGCCACAAGAGTGGTGACGGGCCGGCTGGCGGTCACGGACCAAGGCTGCCTTGTTGCTGCCGAGGAAGCCACTCCACCTGATCGGCGTAAAATATCAGCGATGGTGTCGAGGCCAGGTGTACTGATCGTCAGGTGGGATGTTCAGTGTCGCCAGGAGGTGACACTGCCACATCGCACGCCGGTAGGCTTGTCTCCGGAGGAGTCGCCTGGTGCGTGTTTCCTGAGACTGCAGGCCCGGCACGTCGACCACCGTGTGTCAGTTTTCTGTTCATCTTGCTGTCCTCTCCTCTACCGAAGGTGAACGCCCAGTTGGGCACAGGTGCCAGCGGGTTTCTGAGCTGACTTGACAACTTAGGCCTGGAATGAATGTGTATCCTGCAATTGTTTCCATGAACCTATATCCGCAGCTTATTTACTATGGCATAAATCTGCCAATCAGTAATTG
The DNA here is from genome assembly GCA_034440575.1 of Imbricaverruca yamaguchii. Taxonomy (NCBI): domain Eukaryota; kingdom Metazoa; phylum Arthropoda; class Thecostraca; family Neoverrucidae; genus Imbricaverruca; species Imbricaverruca yamaguchii. Next base: position 2,492,839 of record JAOTOL010001639.1, on the reverse strand, counting down.
GCCATGAACCTTGGCATTTAGATCAGCGACATCTATTATTGTAGAATAACATTCGACGCAAGAAAAGTCAACACAAAAAATAGCGTAAAGAGAGAATGTTAGGAAACATCAAAACACCAACCATCCTCCTGATGGCGCCGAAAGCCAATTGAGCGACATTTTGAAGTGAGAAGAAACTCAGCAACCTCGACGGCGGCAGCGGATCAGTGGCACGGCTAGCAGCGCCGTACTTCTGCCTCAAGATGATTATAATTTAGAACCCAATCTGCATGCTGCATGCTCTAACGTCTCTTCTGTCAGATCCTCACACCCCGTCTCGGGAGGTCGATAGAGACCCCTCCCCCGCCCCCGATCTAATCTTCAAACTAAGCGTCGCACGAAAACGAAATAGGTGTCATCAGAGAGCACTTGACGAGTAGAGCCAGACATCACCACAAGATTGTTTCCAAAAAAAATTACGTCACTACGAGCCCTAGAGTGTCACTGACTTACATCATGTTTGTGGCTCTGGGGGGTTCATTTTGAGGGACTTCTTTCACAGTCCGCGGAAAACCTAAGGGTAGGTCGTCAACGACCCCCCTTCCCCGGGACGGCTCGGGTTAACTTCATGCGGGCTGATTTCATTAATATTCAAGTGATAAATATTTCAGAAAACAAAAGAAGAAAAATAAGAATTCAGTAATGGACGCTCAACGAGAAAATAAAAATAATCATTCGGATTGTATCTTTCAGTGAATGCAGAGTATTAGACCTTCTTTCAAAGTTTGGTTCGACGTGAGCATTTCGTTTCTACCCAATACAGTCTGCCTCCATCCCCACACAACAAAAGGTCGGGTGGATCCGTTTTTTTCTGACTTGACTTGCTATACCAATCCATATTTTAACGGAAAATAGTATTTCTGAGGTTGATTTAAAAATCTTATTGTAAACGAACGTGACGAAAGTGGCGAAGCAACCAAGTGCACAAATGGCACTAGAAAAGAAGAAAATATCGGCCTCGACACATACAAATCGTATTTACTGTATGATCCTTGCGCGATATACGTCTTTATGTTCGTCAGTGTGTGGGTGGTGTCTTAAATATCCGTGAATGGTTGTTCTTTAGTCACTTTATTAAAATGCACTGCTCTCTTTTACTGCACACAATTCGTTCGGGTGTGTTTTCTTAAATATGCCTGCCAGCAATTGTGAATCTGTTTGAGACTTACCCGAACTTTCAGTTCGTATTTCTCAGCGGATGCCATTTACAAGTGCTTTGTTCTCTGTGCTTTGCTATCAATTAACACAGAGCGATCTTCAACAACTATGTGGTGCTCGATCAAAGTTATATAGCACTGATTGCCACTCACCACCTTACCGACGTTACTGCTCAGTAGTATGCATAACCATAATATTTTTTTCCTTGCTGAGACTGACCGTGAATTAAAAACTCACACCTAAAACGGTATATGATTTCTGCATTGATTGAAACAAATAAACTACGCGTTAGCATCTCGGGCTAAACTGAGCATGTCGTCATTGTGGCACTCAGTGCGACCATCCAGTCCGTGTGAAGTCCCGTCAGACATAAAAGTCGAGAACGCCCTCAGCTCCGCCGGTGTCACTGATTAACTGTACACAATTAGCGTCGCCATGACAACAGAAATGTCTGCCGCGCTGTACTTCGGACACACTAGCGAAGGGAAGCTCTGTTACATTGGATTTATGTTGGTGATTTACAGGTTTGGTTAGTCCCCCACACGGATTTTGTGTTGCAGAAATATTTTAAAGCTGCACGTATTAACCCGCGCCGTCTCTCCGGTTAGATCCTCACACCCTGTCTCAGGGGGGGGGGGCGGAGAGTAACCCCGCTTTAAAATCAAAATTAAGCGTCGTACGAAAACGAAAGAGGTGTCATCCGAAAGCGCTCGTCGAGTAGGGTCCGGATTCGCCCCCAAAACAATTCTCCCACAAAAGTGACGTCACCAGGGGGCTAGATTTTCACGATTTTTCACAACTTACGTTATATTTGGACTGAGAAAAGGACAGCGAAATCGACCAGTGTCATATCATTTTTTCCCCAAATAGGTTTTAAATATTTTTGCTTCGAATTTCAAAATTTTGAGTTTTCTAGTTTTTCTTTAATTTTCCTTTTTCGATGGCAGAGCAGACCGAGAAACGTTGTTGGAAGTCAACTTTCCCTCATAAGGAATGCTTACTTTAGCCAGAATCTTCTATTTTAACTGCAATTGGTAAATATGCAAAACATATATGTAGTCAAAAACGAAAAGAGACAAATTTTACTCGTATGTTGAGTTGCATCCCTAAAGATAGGGAAACGCTAAAAGTGTCATTAAAATATTTGTATCCCTTAAAGCGTGACGACTGGTTGAACTTTTTTGGACGTGACCTCACTTGAGCTTGACTACCTCGTTGACCCAAGATGACCTGACTTCAAAATTTTGAAACAGCATGTCAAATTGATGTGGGAAAAGGTATGCCAAACTTGGGTGCGCTGCCGCGCGCCATTCGTCCGCTATCCGCGAAAAACCTGAGGAGGCGGTTGAAGACCCCCCTCCCCGAGACGGGACGGGTTAACTAACCATGGGCAGCTGCAACCGGAAGCTGATCAACAACACACGGGTGTCTACTGTGGAAAGCCTTGCAAGATTGACATATCTTGGTGAAAGCAATCGTGACGGTCCGGTTACATAAGTACCAAAAGGTACATACACGTTTTATGGTCATGTTGTTCGTTGCTTTGCTAAGCTGAAGAATATATCGAGAACAGTGAGCATGCGACACCTTCGGGACTATCAAGAGCATGCCATGCTTACGGGACTACCAAGAACATGCGACACATGTGGGACTATGAAAGCATGCGACGCATGTGTAACAACAAGAACATGTGGCGCCTGTGAGACTATCAAGAACAAGACAAGTTTAGTCGGCCATCACTCCACTTACACACAGGCTCCTGCAATTATGGAGTAGGATAGCTTTCCTATCTTATGTACAAAAATAATTACAAATACATCCTTTTTACTTCTCCATTTCATGTTCAGTTGCAATAAATATACTTCCTGCATTCAAAATGCAGAAAAGGAAGAATAAATGATACCGCCGCGATCGATATACCGGTGTAACACTTCACCAAGGCTCCATCCCAAGGTAGGTACTTCGTAGCTCTTGGGATTTCGAGATGCAATATCCGAATCGTTTCCTTTTGATTCTGAAACTAGATGACCTTCGTCATCGTAGAATTAAAGAACAACGATTCTGAGTGTGGTCATCGAATACCTATAGGCCTAAAGACTTATTCCGCAATTGGAATATTTCGCTTCTTTATATGGAGCATTTATTTGTAAATGGTATGACGTGTAAATTAGTGTTTGATAAACGTCTCTCAACTTAGTTCTTTGGTTTCTTTGTGCAATTTCGAGATCCAAGAAATTAAGAGGCAGGAACAGCGAGAGGCAAAACACGTCTAATTGAGAAAATGCATACTTGGGTTATCTAGATGCCTTATGTACCAAAAGAAGCGAAAAGGGCTCTTTCAGGGGTCCGTTGTGTTTCGCACAATGTAACTGGATAGCACAATGAATGGATGGAAATATTTAGTGGCTGTGATTAAAATTGGTGTATGGTATGAGGGAGGATGGTGAGATTTATGTCAGTCGATGGCTAATTAAATGCACTATTTCCCAAGGCAATGTTGTGTTCCCATTCTAATCTTGGATAATGACCATTTTCATCGTCGATGATGCAGTGTCGGTCCCACAAAAAAATCAGTGGACAGGTAATTAACTGCCGAACCATCCCATCCCATGGTTTTTAGAATTTGGCAAAGAAATGCCAGAGAACTAGGCACATGTTCACCGCTGAAAGGTGGAACACTGACTGTGTTTATCTTCAGCAATACAATTACGGCCCAGAAATTGCATAAACGAGGGTGAAACATGCTTGAAATAAATGGTAGTGGTATGCACTACTTACTTCCTAATACTTCCTATGTCATTTTTCAACAACGCCTTGGATTGTGTAGCTCTTCATAAATGCATGCACGTTAGCATCTTAGTCTACGCTTCGTCCGATGCGTGGCGCTAGTGTCGTTGACCAGCGAAGGATCCGCGCCTGGCGTGTAACACAATATGCAGATACTATGGGTCGTACATGACTGGTTTTCCCATCATTGGATTCCTTGAACAATTGTCTTTCGCTACGTGGATGCCAAAAGTGAGTGGAGCGAGCACGTTTTCCATGAATTAATTGAATTTGAACGCAGTGCGAAGTGGATCATTAAGCAAAGAACGACATTGCAGATCAGCCGCAGGGCCGAAGTCAGATGTGAACAGTCGTGATTGTTAGCTTCAGGTATGCTCGAAACGTCCTTCGCCTGCGTCGATGCATGTCCGCAGGTGCTCCTGGAGGCTCTCTATGCCTCTCTGCAGAGCGTTTACGCGGATTTGGCGCCAGCAGGAGAGGAGCCGTTCCCTCGGGTGGCTGACGTCGCCGATCTCGACTCCGTAAGGCCAGGCGCTGCACCTCCGTGCACATCACCTAGTCCACAGGGGTCAGATCTGGACTGTTCGATAGTGTATATCCGGGTTGGTGAAGTCCGGGCAGCTGTCGGTCAGGAAGTCGCACACGGAGCGGGCAGTGAAACACGACACCCTGTCCCGCTGGATAGCCGCCTGTCGTCGCACAACGGGCGGAGACTCCCACCGGACTGATTGGGTATTCGCTTGTGCTGGTGCTGGTCCAGACGAACGCCGGCGTCTACGATCAGCAGGTCAGTTGGGTCTACCTGACTGATGGCTGCTGCTACCGTGACTCGACCGCAGTGCACTCGGCGGACCACCGTCAGCCATATAGGCGTCACCTCCAGCTCCTGTACCCGACGGTCGACCGCCAGCCCGACCGGCGTCACCTCCCGCTCCACCGTCAGCAGGGCCAGCGTCACCTTCATCTCCACCGTCAGCAGGACCGGCGTCACCTCCCGCTTCACCGTCAGCAGGGCCAGCGTCACCTCCCGCTCCACCGTCAGCAGGACCGGTCACCTCCAGCTCCTGTACTCGACGGACCAACGCCAGCCAGACCGGCGTCACCTCTCGCTCCACCGTCAGCAAGGCCAGCGTCATCTCCCGCTCCTGTACCCGGCGGACCACCGTCAGCAGAGCCAGCGTCGCCTCCCGATCCACCGTCAGCAGGACCGGCGTCACCTCCCGCTTCACCGTCAGCAGGGCCAGCGTCACCTCCCGCTCCTGCACCCGACGGATCAGCGCCAACCAGACCGGCGTCACCTCCCGCTCTAGGACACCGCGCCAGGCTGCAGATGTAATAATCGTTCTGAGATTTGAGTGGCTTGAGTGGCATATTCACAGTGATCACGCCTCGTTTGATGACAACATCCGGATGGACGCGGTTATAGGAAATCTCTCCAGAAAACCGCTGGATATCGTCAGTCGTCGCTGTCTCTCTCTCTCTCTCTCTCTCTCTCTCTCTCTCTCTCTCTCTCTCTCTCTCTCTCTCTCTCTCTCTCTCTCTCTCTCTCTCTCTCTCTCTCTCTCTCTCTCTCTCTCTCTCTCTCTCTCTCTCTCTCTCTCTCTCTCTCTCTCTCTCTCTCTCTCTCTCTCTCTCTCTCTCTCTCTCTCTCTCTCTCTCTCTCTCTCTCTCTCTCTCTCTCTCTCTCTCTCTCTCTCTCTCTCTCTCTCTCTCGAGCGGAGCCTTGCGAATATGACAACTCCTTTCCTGGAAAACGGATTCCCAGCACATCGGGTACACTCCGCCGCTTGTGCTGTTCACCCTCAACAGGAGTAGGATATGTGGGCAACGTCGGCATCGAGCGGGTAGCAATCCAAACTATGTTTACATGAGACTTCCTTCCTTTTCTCGATGACCAATTATGTCGACAGGTAAACGCAGCCATCCGTTCGTCTCATCTAAACCATGTTAGGGTAGCCTGGACTAGCGGACCTACGCTGAAATCTTACCTGGTCCGTTCAACCCTGGAAATGCCGCCATGCCCTGCTGAAAATGCCATATCCTGCTAAACGTGCCACACCTGTATCAACGGGCTTTAGGGTATATGCACGTGGAAAAACGTAGTTTATCAAGTAACGTGCAACCGCTGTCCTTGAATATTTTATGTCGGAGAAACCAAACGAAACATCAGGGATAGGTACAATGAGCACTTGGGAGATGCCAGACTTCGGAGAGAATATACACCTTTAGGCGAACACATGATCGACAAACATTCTAACATGGAACACAGCGACACTAACACAAACTTCAAAGTAGAAATTCTAGCAACAGCCAGGGACAACGCTGATCTGAAAGTCCTCGAATCTCTACACATACGTAATCTGCGCCCGCAACTAAACACGCAAACGACGTCTTGGTTTATCACATAAAATTACATAAACATAAATTATACTTTAGGTATTACGCGTTATATTGGATATATGTCTACACATATGCGTGCGTGTATGTGTCGATATGTATATGGAACATCGGCTCGGTCTTCCTCAGAGGATTCTATATTGACGTAGTTGGTTTCTGTTTTGGAGTTTCTTGATGTGTCTGCACCACTGAGGATGCTTTTCTGTGATGTACGTGTATTTTTGCACGCGGTTTTCCCGGGTTTTTCTCAATTGTTAAGCCTGACATTTTTATATCACTTCTGACGATGGTCCCTGGCCGAATCGTTGAGTAATATAGTATAATCCCTAACGTTACTTTTGATGTAACCTTAGCACCTCCTGGTACATTGAAGGTCGTATATTTCTACTCACGCAATGTCTAAAACCCAGGAGCACTTAAGAGCCATTCTTCGTTGTATTAAACCTCCTGCCCCTTTCTAGGTACGAACTTTCCAGTCAGCTGCTGGCCATTCGCGTTATTTGCTGTAGCGAACAGCGCCAATCACGTTGTTGCCGCATCAGCTCCGAGCCCCAGCCTACAGAAGCAACAGCTTCGGCGACCTCTCGGCGCAACATCGCCGCACAGCAACACCGCCAGCGCGCGCACATCTCTGGAGCGGCGCACCGCCAACCCGCCGCCGCATTCCTGTCCTTGAGTGATGTACAGCAGGGCGCAGGTGGGCGTCCCACCATCGGTCACCCCGGCCCGTCGGCGGACGCGCGCGCGCCCTCACGACCGTCCGCAGGTAGGCCGGACGGTAAAAACCTGTCGCCGGTGGTGGCTGTGCGCGCTGGTCATCGACCCTTGGCCTCCCGGTGCACCATAAATAACTGGCGCCCGCGGCCGCCCAGCGTAGACGTAAACACGGCCCGGTAACGGTTCAGACGCATGGTGACCCAGGTCACAGACGTCGCCGGCGCCGGCTCTTCCGGGCACCCTTGGCGGCGCGGCCGTTGGGCCGGCACCGGCCGGTCATTAGCGGGCCGCAGATAGGCCCGGACTGGCAGTCTGTGGCGCAGATGGGTGGGGCTGATACAGTCATGACTGGCGTGTCGGACACAGAGCTATGACGGGTAGGGCAGATATAGACGGGGTCATGGCGAGCGGGGATAACGCAGACAGGGTCATGCCGGGCGGAGTTGACACAGGGTCATGCCGGGCGGAATTGACACAGGGTCATGCTGGGCGGGGTTGACACAGGGTCATGCCGGGCGGGGCTGACACAGGGTCATGCCGGGCGGAGTTGACACAGGGTCATGCCGGGCGGGGCTGACACAGGGCCATGCTGGGCGGGGTTGACACAGGGCCATGACGGGGGGTTACACAGGGTCGTGCTGGGCGGGGCTGACACAGGGCCATGCCGGGCGGGGCTGACACAGGGTCATGCCGGGCGGAGTTGACACAGGGTCATGCCGGGCGGGGCTGACACAGAATCATGGGAAGTTGGGCCCTGTGTCAACAGGGCCACGACAGGTGGGAGTGACACAGCATCATGACAAGTGGGGCTGACACAGACAGGGTCATGACGGGTGGGGGGGGACAGTCATGACTGGCTGGGCTGACAGAATCATGATGGGCAGGGCTGACACGGACAAGGCCATGACGGGTGGGGCTGATGGTCACGACGGTCAGAGTCATGACAGACGGGTCATGACGGGCGGAGCTGACACATACAGGGTCATAGCGGGCGGGGCTGACACGGAGCGCTGACGGGTGGGGCTGATGCAGAGCTATGGCGGATTGGGCTGACCCAGACGGTGTCGTGATAGGCGGAGCTGATGGTGATGACTGTTAGAGTCATGACAGACGGGGTCATGACGGGCTGGGCTGACACTGTCAGCACGGGTGAGGTTGACACAGACGTGATCATGCTGGTCGGGGCTGACACAGCGTCATGGAGGGTGAATTGCTTGATTGATTATTTAGGTTAAAGGCGCGCCGACTACACGGTCATTTGGCGCCCATAGCGAGTTAATTGTTCAAGCCGTTGCTATGGCTACGTCCCCTCTTCTGCAGGTATCCCTCCCGGTACACATTAACGCTAACGTCCCGGATAGATACAGCACAATTTCACAGCAGATAAGAAGCTGAAGAGCTATCCGGCTTCAACGACTTGTGATTTATCCCTAAAATTGCTAGGAGGGAGTCAGCCTGGCTATTCCCGAAATGACGTTGACGCTCCAAGCTAAGTCTCGGGCATGAAATTGGAACGTGGCTAACTGCCAAGACTGCACCACATCTTGGACACGGTGGTTTATGCTCACCATTCAGCAAGTAGTCATGGGTGGCGTCAGTATGTTGTATGCGTAGACAGCAAAGCGCCATCTCGTCTCGCCTTGTGATACCTGAGCACGATAGCCGCCGGCCGAGAGACGGCTTTATTTGTCCGTAATATATTGGAAACAAGCTCGTCCCAGCTCACTTGCCACTTGCTTGCTAGAAAAGCAGAGATACCTGAATTATAGTTCCTGGCAGGGACTGAAAATTTGGAACATGCTCCTTCTGCGCAAGGGAGCCTGTGCCCCTCTTCTAGCAGCATTGTCGGCTTGTTCATTGCCTACGATACCTATGTGGCTAGGAATCCAATAGAAGTGACGATTTTTCCTGCGTGATCCTATATCCTAGAAGTCAGGCGGCGTAAGCTATTATATACTAAAGTGTCAGTGGAATTATACCGCTGAAGTGTCAGAAGGCTGCTGAACGAATCGGATAAAATGACATGATATTCATTATCCCGACCTCTATGAAAACTGGTGCCGTATAAACTGCCACCAGCTCGGCTGTGCAGACGGATGTGAGCTTCGGTAACGTGGACGATCTGGTGGCTGTGTCGCTCAGATAGTAACTCCAACCCCGGCGTCCGTCTTTGATCCATCCGTGAAAGTCTTTACGTAGCTAGTATGCATTTCGACAAGTGCTCCAGAGTTCGTGCTCGAAAGTCATCGACGAGAAAATCCTCTTTGCTGGTCTTAGCTAATGCGACATCTATCCTCGGATCTAGTGCGAGAAGTATCCGTGGGTGTGTTAAAATCATCGGGGCGTATATCACATTGTGAATTTCCAATTGACTTTCATCAAAAGGATCACGATTTATAATGCACAGAGGTCGCCACATGCATACATACATCAGGTAAACGAACGTGTCCATTCAGCCTCTGGTTCCACTTCGTTGAAGCTTTAAAATAATACTATAGCGCCAGGTCGTGTCGTACACCGCTTCAATGTAAAAATAGGCACCGCATTAATATGTTTGTTTGATTTCAAACTGGATGAATCGATGAATCCAAAAGTTGAATATGGTCAACGGTGCTTTTGTTTCTTTTGAAGCCACACTGTTCGCTTGCGATAAACAAAATGACTTACAAAGTACAACGTCAGCCTAACGTTTGCCATTGTTTCCAAAATTTTGAAAGGCCATCAAGGTTTTGGGTTGGTTATACGTGCCATGCATTCAAAAGTCAGGCAGGTTTGTCATAATCATTTAGTAAGAAAAAGTAATGATTGGGTACAAACGCTAAAGGCTATTGCTAACCTTGCATGCAGTACATGCTTCTTTCTGTCTGTGTTGGTTTGATTTGTAAGTAATTATATATTTGCATTTTTCACATGTAACATACAACCTTCCATCACCTGTTTAGATACGCGCTCATGATACATTTATGTGCTTATTTTTTATTATTATATGCTATCTGGTCAAATCACATGATTTCACATGCAATCATAAGACATATATACATTTATGTATATATGTATATATATATATATATACATATATGAATATAAATCATATGCCTATATACCATGTAGGTAGGAAAGCTACCATTGCCTGTTGCAAATGCCTCCTCATAATTGTCCATTCCTTCTCTTACTTGAAAGAGATGAGGCATTCTACGGCAGATCAACAATGGCTCGGCACCCTCATCTCTCAGATCTGGAACAAAATTGTTGTATGAGGTTATTCTATGCCCTGTATTCACCTGTGTAAATTTTACTTCGATCAGGTCAAGGGTTCAGGAGTTATAGCTTGGGGGATTTCTGGAAGGTCACTGCATGATTACGTTCGGTGGCCGATAACTATGTTAAATATCATTAAAAGGTGAATATCCAGACATTTTTGACTTCGCAGGGGTCAAGAAAATTGAATTCCGACAATATTTTATATGTGATAGATGATGAAAAAGTTATCCCATGACCTCATGTCATGTGATCTCCGGTGACCTAGATGCCCCGTAAAATATGTTCATTAAAATTGTCAAGGAAGAAGAACCATAATTTTGATCGACATATCGCAAACAAAAATGAGTGTTTTTGTTAACACGCGCCCTGGAGGGCGTCTAAGATCTCGGCTCCTATTAAAGCTGGAGCAATGAGATTTAGAGAGTTGATGGGTACGTTAGTAAACTGCATTGTGTGCAAATTGCATGAGCTTAGGTCAATATTTGCACGGCTAAATGAGGTCAAAATTTCAACAACAAAAAATATGGTTTTGCGTGGCTTGGCTTGCCATTGTTATAGATCGCTGTGATTGTGTTTAAATGCTCCAAAGTGGGCGTCAATGATGTTTTAGACATTGCTAATGGTGCAATACAGACGCTTGACCCGGCATTTGACCTCGGGTCACTTATATAGCGGCACTTTATCAGGTCATTGACATTACCTGCTCCAGTGACTGGAGCCGGACCGCCCGCTCGATTGCTCCGTTGGGCGACTCGACGCAATCGGCTTCGGGAATAAGGGAGTGAAGTACATGAAAAGAAAACTATCGGAAAGCTTAGGTACACAATGACAAACAGTAGTTTTCAGGATGTGTAGGGAGTAACATGCAAAATGGCATCAATCGCAAGGCAGTCATTTGTATTTATGACTACATTTCAGTTGACCAAGTTTGGTTCCATTAACCCGTCATGAACTTGCCCTAACTTGACCTCTGTGACCTAACATGATTTTGAAACAATATAGCATAACAATATACCTCAAACAAGTCGCTAGTTTTCCTAAGAACACTTCCTTTTTCGCAATATACGGGAAGCGCAATAGCGCCGATTTTTGTGGTTTGGCGCTGATAATTATTTTTACTTTAACGACCCCTAACTCGAAAACAAATTCTGCCGATTTTAGTTTTTCTTGCTCTAACCCTCGCCGTCTTTCCGGTCAGATCCCTACACCCCGTCTCGGGGGGTGGGGCGGTTAGTAACCCCCTCTAAAATCCAAACTAAGCATCGCACGAAAACGCAAGAGGTGTCATTGGAAAGCACTCGACGAGGAGGGTCCGAGTCCACCCCCAGAACAATTTTCCCCGAAAGTGACATTATCAGGGGGCTAGATTTCCACGATTTTTCACGACTTACATTATGCTTTTGGCTCTGGGGAGTTCACTTTGGGGGATAAATGAGAAGAAAAGTGCCAAAAAACATATATGAATGGCAAAAGGACAGCGAAATCGACCAGGGCTCGAATTTTTTTTTACCCACAAAAAATACAAATATAATTTTTTATTTCAAACTTTTAGTTTTCAAGTTTTCACTAATTTTCCTTTTCCAATGGGTAGAGCAGACCGAGACGTTGTTGGAAGTCCAACAGCAGACGTTGTTGGAAGTCAACTTGTCCTAATAAAAAATGCTTACTTTAGCCAGTATCCTCCATTTGAACTGCAATTTGGCAAATACGCAAAATTCATATGTAGTCAAAAACGAAAAAAAGAAGAAAAATTCCACTCATACGTTTAGTTGCATCCCTAAAGATAAGCAAACGCTGAAAGTTTAATTAAAATATCTGTATACGTTAAAACGTGACGACTGGTTGAACGTTTTTGGAGGTGACCTCACTTGACCTTGACTAACTCGTTGACCCTAGACGACCTGACTTCAAAATTTTGAAACAGCATGCCAGATTGATGTGGGAAAAGGCATACCAAATTTGGGTGCGCTGCTGTGCGCCGTTCGTCCACTAACCGCGAAAAAACCTGATAGGGGCGGTTGAAGACCCCCCCCCCCGAGACGGGAAGGGCTAAGCAACGCACCGGTCATTTCTAAGCAAGTACACAAACAATGGCGTACACCGGCCGGTAAAATCTGGAGCTAAGTACGAAAAACCGGAGGGGTGGGCGGATTTCGACCCCCACCCCCTCCTCCAGGGCTAGTTTTAAAAATGCTCGCTTGGAGAGTACAAATGTTGCCATATTTCAAACTTTTCGTAGATTGTGCTTCTAACTCGGTCGCGCCGGAGCCCAAGCCGAGAGAGGACCCCTGACCTGATGGACAGTGTCCAGGCGTCTGAAAAGGACTCTCCGGCTTGTCGGAACTGAGGCCCTAGGTCGTCAAGCAGGGCCCATGAAATGGCAAAGGGGGTCCTAGTTGCCGAAGAGGACCTTTGACTGTCAGAAAGGGCTCTTTGGCCGACGGATGGAGCCCAAGCCGTGCAAGGCCCCTGATCTGATGGAGGGACCCAAGCTGTTGAAATAGGGTCTCCCGCCTGACAGAGGATCTGGATCATTAAGGAGGACCCTGCCTTTCCAGAGGGGACCCCGGGCCGAAGTCGCGTAGTAGAAGGCCGATACAGCTAAATTTCACAATCTGGTCAAACTTTTTCGATGGTGTGTATGTGTGTGTGTGTGTGTGTGTGTGTGTGTGTGTGTGATTGGATTTTGCTAGCCTGCCACCGTGTGGTGATATCGACTGGTTCCGGTTGAAGAGAAGATGTGTAAGAGAGTGAGTAGCGTAGGGTAGGAGGATGAATCCGAGGTGGAGGTTTAGTAGAGTCGTCGAGCAGTGGTGAATTAGCGTTGAGATGGTCTTGAAGAGTAGAACTAGTAGTCCGGATCGATTGAAGATGTAGAGCTGATGCAGTAGAGTTGTTTGAAAGGCGTAGATGTGAAGTCGAGAGAGTGGGTTGGTCCGGTCGGTGCCACATTGGGGTATGGGGTGTAGTGGCGGTGGGGGTGTCGGGTCATCGCCATATGTGAACATTGCAAGAACATGTTTTTTTGTAACGTATCTTTTATTTTTTTCGTTTTCCTGGTTTTGTTAACTTTTTCCTTCGTTTTTTTAAACATATCTTTTCTTCTTTTTTTCCTATTTTTCTATTTTCACAATTGTTCCATGATGAGTGTAGTCTTGAGAAAGTGGACGAGATGTTCGTGTAATGCTGGATGGTTGTCGTTGAGGAGCGTGGTGAGGTTCATTGGGATGTTGCTTGTTCTGCAGTAGTTTGTGATATGTTGTCTTTGGTTGCTGTATTTGGTGCAGTATATGTGAATGTGTTTGACTGTGAGTGTGTGACGGCAGGTAGTGCATTGTGGTCGTGGTTGATTGCGTAGGAGGTATGAGTGTGTGAGTGCTGTGTGTCCTATGCGTAGTCGTGTTAGTGTCCGTTTTCTGAATATGGTGTTTTGGCTGATGAAGTGCTAATATTCGTGTTTGGGGTGTATTTCATGTAGCTGTGTTGTTACTGTATCTTTGGTGTGTTGTATGTGTTTGTTGATGGCCTGTCGTATTGTGGGGTAGTGGTCAGAGTGTGAGTAGGGACATTGTGTGATTTGTTGTAGTGTTGTGGCTATGTTTGCTTCTGTGTCTGCGTGTTCGTTTCCGTGCATGTTTGTGTGACTTTGGATCCAGAGAAGTGATGGCCGTTGTGGTATGGTGAGTTGTTTGTGGATGCGTAGTATTTTGGGCATGAGGGGGTGTTTGTATTTGGTGTTGGGTGTTATACTCTGTAATGCTGATTTTGCGTCTGTGGCTATGATATTGTGTTCAATTTTGGTCTTGTAGATGGTACAGTATGCGGAGAAGATTGCGAATAATTCTGCTGTGTATGTGGATGCTGTGCCGTGCAGACGGGCACATAGGATGACCCGCGGCGGCGCTGCGTTGGGGTATAGCACCGCCGCTGTGCCCGTCTGCTGTGTATGTGATTTGGAGCCGTTTGTGTATATGATGTTGTAGTTGGCGTACTGTGCTGTTACTTGTAGGAATAGTTGTTGTATTTCTGCGTGTGTGTGTGTGTCTTTTGGCTTGTCAATGAGGAAGTGTGTGTTGGGTGTCGGCTGTTTCCACCATGCGATGGGTTGTGGGAGTGGTGTTGTCGTTGGGAGTGCTATGTCTAGTGTGTTAGCGTGTCGGTGTATGCGGCAGCCTATTGTGGTTTGTAGTCGTGAGAAGTTCATGAGTTGGTGTCTGCTTGTTGTGCGGAGTGCCTGTGTGCATGGGTGTTGTTTCGTGAGTTGTGTTTTGTAGTGATACCTAAGTAGTGCTTCTGTACGTATGTGCTGTAGTTCTGGGATGTGGTTGTATATGTGAAGAGCGTGAGAAGGTGAGGTGGTGTAAGCTCCTGTGACTATTTGTAGGCATTGTCGTTGAATAGAGTCTATAAGTCTGAGGTTTGATTTAGCTGCGTTTTCGAAGAGTAGGGATCCGTATTCAATAATTGGCCGAATGAGTGATTTGTAAGGGGTTAGAAGTGTATTTCGGTCAGATCCCCAGTGTGTGCCAGAAAGAGCTCGTAGTATGTTGATTCTTTTTGAGGCGCGTTTTTGTATGTTTAGGAGGTGTGGCCGAAAACTTAGTCGTTGGTCTAATGTGATACCTAGAAATTTTGTTGTGGTGACAAAGGGAATGGGTGAGATAAGGACCCTTAAGGCAGAGGTTTCCAAGCTCAAGGCTGTCCTTGTTGCACAGAGTAGGCAAGATAAAGCAACAAGGGGTCACTCCGTAACAGGGACATCATATGCCCAGGTGGTCGCAGGCCACCAGGTAGCTGAGGCTTCCCCTACTGTGGAGGTGGCTGGGATCTCTCGAGAGGGGAGTGTTAATAGTGAACAGAGGAGGGGTAGTTCTGGTAGGTCACAGGAGGGGAAGTGGCATGAGATCAGGGGGTGGAGGATTTGGAGACGCGAACCTAAGGAAAGGGTCAGTGAGTGGCAGGTGGCAGGTGGTAGGAGCGGGAGGAAGTCTAGCCGACCGGCCCAGCGGGCAGGCATATTAACAACAAATATGCTCCAGGCATTGGATGGCTGCCCCCAGGATAGTAGTAGTAAGGAGTCAGTGCTGGTCCTAGGAGACTCACGTGTGCGACATTTAGAGCGGGTATTTTGTAAAGGTAGGAGGGACAGGAGGTGCATCACCAGGCCTGGTGCCAAGGTGAAGGACCTGGTACCTGCGGTGGCACAGGTCACCAGTGATCACCAGTTTAATACAGTCATAGTGCATGTATGGGTAAATAACATAGGTCATACTAGGAGTGAGGAGCTTCTGCGGGAGTACAGGGCCCTTCTGGCCACCCCGAAGGGTACCAATAGAGTCATTGTAACAGCAATTTTGCCTAGGGCTAGAGCCTCCTCTGAGTGGAGCTCTAGGGCACTGGCAGCTAACGCCAGGGTAGGAAAGCTCTGCCATGAGCTAGGTTTTACATTTGTAGACGAGTGGAGCAGGTTTTATGCATCGTGGGACCTCTATCAGAGGGATGGCCTGCACTTCTCTGAGAAGGGGGTCCATGTGTTAGGCAAAGTATACGAGCATGTCCTTCAGGGAAACTAGGAAATGGGGTGGGGAGGGATGAAATTGCATTGCCAACTCAGGAATATTCCAATAGTGTCAGCCAAGGCAATAGAACCTCAAAGTCTGCAAATAGGGACAGCAGCAATTTAAGGGGACAGAGTGATAGTTCATCTAGTGATAAAAGAACTCCTCAGTATGAAAAAGCCAAAGGTGGTTATGGAGCATTTGTGAAGTGTATGATGTTTAATGCTCAGAGTATCCGTTCCAAATTTGATGAGTTCAAGTGTTATGTTGCTGAGGAGGAACCAGATTTTGTTTGCATTACGGAGGCATGGGCCAGTGAAGGGTATTTTGGAGATAACTTACAGGACTATGAGATCCAGGGATACAATATGTTTTCGTGCAATAGGTGTCCAGCAATGAAAGGGGGTGGTGGAATGCTCTATATGAATAGCTTATTCAGTTCTCAAAAAGTAGCAGGTGGGGATAAAAATGTGTCTGTGGAGTCCATTTGGGTTGATGTCACTGTGGGAAAATGCAACAGCAATACTCTTAGGATAGGAGCTTTCTACCGATCAGGAACCCTGCCACATTCTCAGCAACTGGAACTTGACAAGGTGATTTGTGAGGAAATCAGTAGAAACTTTAAGAGGAAGTGCCTTATTCTTGGTGACTTTAATCTAAAAGGTTATGAAAATGCTGGTGTTGGCTCCCCATCATGCAAAATGTTTAGGAAATGCCTTGAAGAGGACCTGTTCTTACACCAGTTTGTATCGGAACCTACCAGGCATGGTTCATTCTTGGACCTTGTATTCTCGGATTTAAGTGACTTGGTTCAAGACTTGACTGTAGGCGAAACTCTGGGAAGAATTGACCATAACATAGTTAGATTCAAGGCACATGTAGGGGAAATTATCAAGGAACATTTGGTAAAGGTTCCAAATTTCAACAGAGCAGACTTTGACGGCCTGAGAGTGGCTTTAAGTGCCATCAGATGGGAAGACGAATTCTCCAAATTAAATGCCTGTGAAATGTGGGAAAAGTTCAAATCTTACTTGAAGGAAACTCAGATTAGACATGTCCCCCAAAAGCAAACACGCAAAGAAGGGTAGGAAAGCCAGCATGGCTTACACCAGACTTGATAAAAGCAATTAAGGCTAAGAAAACTGCATTTAGAGTCTTCAAAGAAGCCTCAAATGTCGTTAATCTAAAGGCGTATCGAAAAGCTAGAGACACTGTGAAGCAAAAAACCAGAGCAGCAAAGCGAGCAAAAGAACTGGATTTAGCTAGAAACTGTAATGGGGACAGTAAAAAGTTCTTTAGTTTCTACAAGCTGAGTAAAGTTTCTAGCACAATTGGTCCACTGGAAGTAAACGGGACTACATTGGGTGAGGATAGTGAGATGGTTGAGGAGCTGAGCAAGCAGTTCAAATCATTGTTTACATTGGAAGATATGACCAATCTGCCGACCGTACACCATAGTTCAGTGACATGGGATCTGACAAATGATGTTGATTTCATTGATAGTGATGTTGTTTACAATCATATAAGGAAAATAAAGCCAAACAAGGCAGCAGGACCTGATGAAATGTATGCTAGGGTGTTGCGGGAAACTGAAAAGGAACTGGCATTTCCACTTAGTATAATATTTTGTAGATCAGTTTCACAAAATGAAATTCCAACGGATTGGAAAAGGGCAAATGTACTTCCTATTTTCAAGAAAGGAGAAAGAGGGAAAGTTGAAAACTATAGGCCAGTAAGTCTCACATCTCTAGTCTGCAAGGTACTCGAATCAATTATCAAGGATAGAATAGTTAGTGATCTAGAAGGTAGCATATTGATTCAAGATACTCAACATGGGTTTAGAAAAGGACGATCGTGTCTCACAAACCTCTTGGACTTTTTGAACTTCGCCACAGAACAATTTGATCAGGGAAATCAGGTTGATGTAGCATATCTTGACTTTAGTAAGGCCTTTGACAAAGTACCCCATAAACGGTTAATGATACAGCTTCAGTCCCATGGTATTGCAGGTAGCATCTTAAAATGGATAGAGTTGTGGCTTTCAGATAGACAGCAAAGAGTGATGCTAAATGGTACAAAGTCATCATGGCAAAATGTTCTTAGTGGAGTCCCCCAAGGGTCAGTACTAGGGCCATTACTGTTCATTATATTTGTAAATAACATTGAAAGTGGCCTAAGCAGTAAAGTTGTGAAATTTGCGGATGATTTGAAGGTCTTTAGGGCAATAGCAGGTCAAGATGAGCATATCTCGCTGCAAAAAGACTTAGACGAACTTGTGAAGTGCTCCGAAGAATGACAAATTAAATTTAATTTCGATAAGTGCAAAATCATGCATGTAGGTAAACAGCATATGAAGGCTCCATACTTGTTGGGTGGCCAAGTGCTATCAGTGACTTAACAGGAGAAGGATTTAGGTGTTGTTCTAAACACAAAATTGTGGGCATCAGAAAAGATCAAGGAAGCCAGGAAGAAGGTACTGAGAAGCTTTACTGTGCATACGTCAGGCCACATTTGGAATACTGCATCCAAGCTAGGTCTCCTAGCTATGAAAAAGATTGTTGGCTTTTAGAGAGAGTACAAAAGAGGGCTACAATAATGGATAATGGCATAAGCAACCTGGCATATGAGGAAAGATTGAACAAATTGAATATGTTTTCACTTAGATATAGAAGGCTGAGAGGAGATCTCATCGAGGTCTTTAAATTTGTCCATGGTCTGGAGAGGGGATAGCTCGGGGGATACCTCGGGGAAGTGTTTGAATTTAACAGAAATGATGCAATTAGAGGTCATAAATTCAAAATTAAAGTTAACCACAGCAGAACAAGGTTAAGGCAAACTTTCTTCACCAACAGGGTAGTAGAACACTGGAACCAGCTTCCAGAAAACATCGTCAGTAGCAGCACATTGAACATCTTTAAAAACAGCATAGACTATCATTATAAGAATAGAGGGCTTGCTTTTCAGTATCACAGGGAGGGCTGATTGACAGATTTGGTGGGCAACTGGTTCAGTGTACAGAGTGCAACCAAGAAGGGCCCTTGTGGCTCATAGTTGCACTAATCTTTTATGTCTTTATGTCTTTTATGTGTGCGTGTGTGTATGATTGGAGGTGGGGGGTTTCGTGGAAGTGTAGATGATCTGAGATGGTAGTGGTCTGCGAATAAGTTTGCTATTGTTTGTGGGTCTGTTGTGGTGTTGTTGTTGTGTCTAAGTGTGGTGGTTTTTATTGGGGGTCTTTGTCGGTGTTGGAATGTCTTCAGAAGTGTCCAAATCGAATATCGAGATGGGGTGTTCGCATCTCATAGTAAGGATTAGTTCCTGATCGGCCAATAGATGTCGCTAGTATCGGTCGGTGGTCGCAAGCGTCAAAGTGCCGCCCGAGAGTTCCCGATCCGTTTTCTATTATCCGTGGTAACAGCTTCATTCTCTTTTTGCGATCTCTTTACACATCGTGCACAAACTCGGATGACTTAAGCGCTCTAGTTGCCTGTTCTGTTTCCATGAAATCCACCTCCAGTGCACCGTCCTTCAATTTGTCACATCTCAAAATCCATTTAAACAAGTCACACCCATGTCCTCTGAAACAGTGACAGGGACGCACGACTTGATTTTTTTCCTCGGAACACAAGCACACGGGGTGCAAGAGTACCTTCCTTAGGAGTCATCCAGGTCTCGGTGAATATATGGGGTGTGCTGGCCCTCACGAGTGGGACCAGGGTTTTTGTTTTGTTTATTTATTTATTTCACAATACATGCCCTCCACGTGCAGCTGAATGCCATGTGGTGGGCTTGTTCTCAACTCCTCGTGGGGCCCAACTAGGGGGACGCGTCGGTCCTGTGGACGGAAGGACGCCAGGCGCCCGAGGAGCTATACGGGGCAAACGATGCCATGACCTGGCCGGGAGACAGACTCACCACCCCGACCGGGGTTCAGCGCCGCCCACCCCTTGACCCCAGCGAGCCGGACCGACAGAAACTGGCAAGAAACACAGACCCCCAGCCCGAGGCGACTCATCACTTGGCCTGTATGGGGTCCTACGAACCCGCCAGCCCCGCCGGGATATCGAAATCAAAGGGTCGTGTTGCTCCTCCGTCACAACTAGCACCATGCGACGAGGAACCTCAGCTTCTTGTTTGTTTGTTTATTTGATTGTTAACGACGCACTTTATGCACATTCACGGCTAATGGAGCCACCCACACTGTTTCGCCGGTGGGCCTCGGGATTGGGAAATGTCCTGAGCGGCGCTAGTGTCGAACCCGGGACCTTTGGTACCCATAGCCCAACACCTTAACCACTCGGCCATCCCCGCCCCAACCTCAGCCTCTAGGACTCCGTTAACCCGGGGGGTTGGGGGTGGGGCGAGGGGGCGCGACTACCGCAATAAAACTGAGCTGCCGGGCAGGGCCGGGGAAGCTCCCCTGCCTGCTCATAGTAGGGAGAGCTGGTGCTGCAGGGACAGGTGAAGGTAATGGATTTTAAGATTTGATTGACATTGAAATGGGAGTACATGACTAGAAGGACGAGTCTGGCCTTCCTAGTCTGGATTTCCGAGTCTTTCATAGTCTGGCCCGGCGGTGGCATGCATTACTGGTGGAAACGCAAAACGACACCATACGTCTTACATTCGGTCAGAAACAGGCCCAGTCTACACAAGCATCACATTCCCAATAGTTCCTGGTGTGCCGTTTCCGACGAGATGTATGGAAATGCGTTCTGTTTGCTGGAATGGACACCAAGATTCCCAGTGAATGTCATTCCCGCAATACATCGCATTACACGGCAGAATGGAGTGTTATAGTTTAGCCCGCCAATACGCCTAGCATGTTCTTTCCTCTCATTCTTATCCCAAGCACACCCTTTCCTCTCACTCTCTCACAATGTTCCTCCCTCTCACCTGTCATCCCCGGTATATTTTTACATCTCACCTCTCACCTCCCAGCATATTCGTACCTCTCACCTCCCTCCTCCCATCATATCCTTACCTCTTAAATGTAAACTCCCTCTGACTCGACGACACGGCAAGCGGTACTTGATGTCTAGTTAGCATGTTTATCCGATTGCGATGGATCACTGAGCAGACGATGGTATCGTGCGGTGGCGTCGTCTGTCTAAACGGTACACCACCAAGCACCACGTACAGTGTGTGACGACTGTCGCGCGTGCGTGGACGACGCGGCGCGGAACCCTGCTCAACATCGAGCGGAATCATTGCTGGATATCCAGGGTGGGTCGAGGATCGGGCTCCCACCCCCACCCCCACCCACACCCCACACCCTCCTGGTTTGGTACCCTGCTGATGTTGATTTGTTATTTTCTCTAATCAGTCTGAAAGTATGTTCTGAAGATGGCGACTTGGACCTCCTGGTTTGGCCAGAGGTCTCCACCGTTAGAGGTTAGCTTCAATATAGGCTATGCCTCACACTCGTCATTAGCCGGACAGTGCTCAGGTAACATGTCAACTCGTGTGCTATCCGGCCCGCCCCTCGTGTATCCTCGGGCCCGCCGCTAGTGTATCCTCTGGCACCGCCGCTAGTGTATCCTTGGGTCCCCCGCTCGTGTATCCCTGGCACCGCCGCTAGTGTATCCTCGGGCACCGCCGCTAGTGTATCCTCGGGCACCGCCGCTAGTGTATCCTCGGGCCCGCCGCTAGTGTATCCTCGGGCACCGCCGCTAGTGTATCCTCGGGCACCGCCGCTAGTGTATCCTCGGGCACCGCCGCTAGTGTATCCTCGGGCACCGCCGCTAGTGTATCCTCGGGCACCGCCGCTAGTGTATCCTCGGGCCCGCCGCTAGTGTATCCTCGGGCCCGCCGCTAGTGTATCCTCGGACCCGCCGCTAGTGTATCCTCGGGCCCGCCGCTAGTGTATCCTTGGGTCCCCCGCTCGTGTATCCCTGGCACCGCCGCCAGTGTATCCTCGGGTACGCCGCTAGCGTATCCTCGGGCCCGCCGCTAGTGTATCCTCGGACCCGCCGCTAGTGTATCCTCGGGCACCGCCGTGCGTGCTTGTCCTCGGGTCCGCCGCTTGTGTACCCTCGGGCCCGCCGCTAGTGTATCCTCGGGCCCGCCGCTAGTGTATCCTCGGGCCCGCCGCTAGTGTATCCTCGGGCCCGCCGCTAGTGTATCCTCGGGCCCGCCGCTAGTGTATCCTTGGGTCCCCCGCTCGTGTATCCCTGGCACCGCCGCCAGTGTATCCTCGGGTACGCCGCTAGTGTATCCTCGGGCCCGCCGCTAGTGTATCCTCGGGCCCGCCGCTAGTGTATCCTCGGGCCCGCCGCTAGTGTATCCTCGGGCCCGCCGCTAGTGTATCCTCTGGCACCGCCGCTAGTGTATCCCTGGGTCCCCGCTCGTGTATCCCTGGCACCGCCGCCAGTGTATCCTCGGGTACGCCGCTAGTGTATCCTCGGGCCCGCCGCTAGTGTATCCTCTGGGGTCCCCGCTCGTGTATCCCTGGCACCGCCGCCAGTGTATCCTCGGGCCCGCCGCTAGTGCATCCTCGGGCCCGCCGCTAGTGTATCCTCGGGCCCGCCGCTAGTGTATCCTCGGGCCCGCCGCTAGTGTATCTTCTGGCACCGCCGCTAGTGTATCCCTGGGTCCCCCGCTCGTGTATCCCTGGCACCGCCGCCAGTGTATCCTCGGGTACGCCGCTAGTGTATCCTCGGGCCCGCCGCTAGTGTATCCTTGGGTCCCCCGCTCGTGTATCCCTGGCACCGCCGCCAGTGTATCCTCGGGTACGCCGCTAGTGCATCCTCGGACCCGCCGCTAGTGTATCCTCGGGCCCGCCGCTAGTGTATCCTCGGGCCCGCCGCTAGTGTATCCTCGGGCCCGCCGCTAGTGTATCCTTGGGTCCCCCGTTCGTGTATCCCTGGCACCGCCGCCAGTGTATCCTCGGGTACGCCGCTAGTGTATCCTCGGGCCCGCCGCTAGTGTATCCTCGGGCCCGCCGCTAGTGTATCCTCGGGCCCGCCGCTAGTGTATCCTCGGGCACCGCCGCTAGTGTATCCTCGTATCCTCGGGCCCGCCGCTAGTGCATCCTCGGACCCGCCGCTAGTGTATCCTCGGGCCCGCCGCTAGTGTATCCTCGGGCCCGCCGCTAGTGTATCTTCTGGCACCGCCGCTAGTGTATCCTTGGGTCCCCGCTCGTGTATCCCTGGCACCGCCGCCAGTGTATCCTCGGGTACGCCGCTAGTGTATCCTCGGGCCCGCCGCTAGTGTATCCTCGGGCACCGCCGCTAGTGTATCCTCGGGCCCGCCGCTAGTGCATCCTCGGACCCGCCGCTAGTGTATCCTCGGGCCCGCCGCTAGTGTATCCTCGGGCCCGCCGCTAGTGTATCCTCGGGCCCGCCGCTAGTGTATCCTCGGGCCCGCCGCCAGTGTATCCTCGGGCCCGCCGCCAGTGTATCCTCGGGCACCGCCGCCAGTGTATCCTCGGGCACCGCCGCTAGTGCATCCTCGGACCCGCCGCTAGTGTATCCTCGGGCCCGCCGCTAGTGTATCCTCGGGCACCGCCGCCAGTGTATCCTCGGGCCCGCCGCTAGTGTATCCTCGGGTCCGCCGCTAGTGTATCCTCGGGCCCGCCGCTAGTGTATCCTCGGGCACCGCCGCTAGTGTATCCTCGGGCCCGCCGCTAGTGCATCCTCGGACCCGCCGCTAGTGTATCCTCGGGCCCGCCGCTAGTGTATCCTCGGGCCCGCCGCTAGTGTATCTTCTGGCACCGCCGCTAGTGTATCCTTGGGTCCCCCGCTCGTGTATCCCTGGCACCGCCGCCAGTGTATCCTCGGGTACGCCGCTAGTGTATCCTCGGGCCCGCCGCTAGTGTATCCTCGGGCACCGCCGCTAGTGCATCCTCGGACCCCCCGCTAGTGTATCCTCGGACCCGCCACTCGTGTGTCCTCGGGTCCGCCGCCAGTGTATCCTCGGACCCGCCGCTCGTGTATCCTCGGGCCAGCCGCTAGTGTATCCTCGGGCCCGCCGCCAGTGTATCCTCGGGCCTGCCGCTAGTGTATCCTCGGGCGCCGCCGTGCGTGCTTGTCCTCGGGCCCGCCACTAGTGTATCCTCGGGCACCGCCGCTAGTGCATCCTCGGACCCCCCGCTAGTGTATCCTCGGACCCGCCACTCGTTAGTTAGTTATTGGGGTTTAGGGGCGCATCGACTGCAGAGGTCATGCTGCGCCCATAACAGCGTCAGTCATATCAAGTTTTTAAAGGCGGAACTGACGAAGGGTACTAGATGCGACACATAATCCATTGCCATGACGTACATCCCATCCATCATGGTTTTACAACATATATGTCATCGCATTAATGGGGCGTATATACCACAGAAAACCTAACCTCTGAGAGGAAACGGAATAACTGTCCCGATTGTATAAACGGGGATTCATCCCCCAATACTTCCCGTAGCGATAGTGTAGTGCGACCGAAGTGGCGTCTCCGCGCATGTGCAAGTCTGGGGCACGCAACCAATATGTGTTGTACTGATAGGAAAGCATGACACCTCTGACATAATGGCCTTTCGTCACCGCTAAGAAGGTAACTGTGAGTGTCGAATGTGTGGCCTATTCGTAAGCGACACAGCACCACCTCGTTGCGTCTGATGTTATGTGATGATGATGGCCACTCACCGAGACGATGTTTGACTCTCTTCAACTTATTATGAGTCATGCACTCCCAGCTGGCTTCCCATTTCTTTATAACCGAACTCTTAATGTCTGGGAAAAAGTCCCTCGCAGGGAGAGGTAGACGTCGAGTGCGTGGACATTCAGCGCCGCGCTTCGCTGCGACATCCGCAGCCTCATTTCCGACGATTCCCACGTGGCTTGGGAGCCAACAGAATACTACTTTCTTGCCTATAGTGTTGAGCAACGTGAGCCTAGATAAAATGTCTTGTGCTACTGGGTTTTGTGGATAAAACCCTTTGAGCGCCAATAGGCTGCTGAGCGAGTCGCTGTATATCGCATGTAGTGTAGCATGCCCAACCTCAATAAAACACAGAGCTTTATTGATTGCAACCAACTCTGAGGTGTAGACTGATGCATTTGCTGGAAGCGAAAACGTTCGAGTTGCATTGTCTGTCACAAAGGCACTGCCAACACCGGTGCCCGTTTTAGAACCATCCGTATACGTCGACGTGTGGTCTCCGTATGACGTAATCAGTTCCAGTGCTCTGGATTTGAGTTCTGCAGGAACGACATCACCTTTTCTCGTGCATGCCAGCGATAAATCAATATCTGGGGCGACCAGTCTCCAGGGGAGGAGTTTTTAAAGTATCCAGACGCACTACTCCACTCAAGCGTATGCCACTGTTCTCGAACAGGGCGCGGATCCTAACACAGAAAGGAACAGATGTTCCCAGGCGCATCCCCCTGAACAGAGCAAGGATACGTCGGGAAAACACGGAACGATATGTGGGGTGTTCGGGAAACTGGCGCAGCTTGCATGCATAGCGCATCCCAAGTAATTCGCGACGCATAGCAAGACTAGGCTCGTTGGCTTCTGCTAAAAGACTCACTGCTGGTGACGTACGAAAAGCACCGGTAACAATACGTAGCGAAGTGTGGTGAATGGTGTCTAGCGTTCGCTTCACTGTTGCACACGCACCGTCATACACAAAACACGCATAGTCGAGCTTAGACCGGATTAAAGATCGGTATAAAAGCAGCAATGTGGGCCTGTTGGCACCATATGAGGTACGTGAAACCACCTTAAGAATATTCAGAGTTTTAAAACACTTGTCACGAAGCATTTTAAAGTGGTCCCGATATGTTAAGCGAGAGTCGAGGAGAACACCAAGGAATCTAACCACCGGTCTCGTAGGGATTTGCGACCGATACAGCCTGACTTCCATGTTTCGACAGCCTTGACGCCGACAGAAATGAGTGGCCACAGTCTTGCCTGTTGAAAATCGGAAACCACTCACGTTCGCCCATCGCTCCAGGCGGGAGACAGCAAGTTGTAGCTGCCTTTGCATGGCCGGTGCTGAGGTGCTCGACGTCCAAATAGCGAAGTCGTTGGCAAAAAGCGAGCTACAGATAGACGGCGGCAACGCACTGCCAATGTCATTGATCAAGAGGGCAAACAGAGGCACGCTAAGCACGCCGCCCTGCGGCACCCCATTCACCTGCCGGAACCATTCTGAAAAATGGTTGCCGATGCGGACTCGAAACCGACGATCTTTTAAGTAGTTTTGGAGAAAGAGAGCAAGCGGGCCACGGAGGCCGCATTCATGTATTTTTAGAAGTATGCCATAACGCCATGCCGTATCGAACGCGCCCTCAATGTCAAAAAACACAGCTCCAACATGTCGTTTCTTTATAAAAGCAGCACGTATGGCAGTGTCGAGGGTAATAAGATGGTCTATCGTACCGCGATTCTTCCTAAAAGCACACTGCGAATTTGTTAAAATCTTTCTGTCTTCCAAGTACCATGACAGGCGAACATTGACCATTTTCTCCATTAGTTTACATAGTGAGGATGTCAGCGAAATCGGGCGATAGTGGAGTGGATCATGCCCATCCTTGCCTGGTTTGAGAAGAGGAACTATAGTTGCCTCTCTCCAGGCTTCCGGAAAATTACCTCTTTTCCACAGTAGATTGAACACCGATAACAAAGCGACTTGAGCGCATGGAGGTAAATGACGCAACATTTCGTTGTGAATTTTATCGGGACCTTCCGACACATCCCGTAATGAAAGTACTGCCCAGGTTAGCTCTGCATTCGTGAATGGGTCGTTATAGACCAGCCGTTTTGATGTGGAGAAGTCCAGCCTTACTTTCTCGCTCTGGGAGCGATGACGCTGGAAATCTGGGTGCTCATTTCCGGACCTGCTGCGTTTGTATAACGCGCGGCCAAGTTCCCTCGCTACTTCACCTGGATGCATAATGCGGCGTCCTGCAACTTGTAGGACAGGTAGCGGAGCGGAGCAGAATTTTCCGGATATGCGCTTTATGCGCGACCACACCTCCGTTGAGGGTGTGGATGAGCTGAGGCCCCCGACGTACTTCTGCCAGGATTTTCGTTTCGCCTCCTTCACGGTTCTACGAGCATGAGCTCTGGCTTTCATGAAGGCGATCATGTTGGCCGTTGAGCTTTCGCGGTCAAAAACTCTGAAGGCTCGCTTCCGGGCACGGATCACGTCCCGGCACTCCGGGGTCCACCATGGAACCGGGGCACGACGGGGGCTCCCAGAGGTCATTGGGACACACGTAGTAGCTGCCTCGAGGACTGCCGCTGTAAAGGTAGCCACTGAAGGTGGAATGTCATTTTCAGAAGTAAACCTTTCCTCAATTCTGGCCTCAAATTCCCCCCAGTCTGCTTTTCGGAGGTTCCACCTCCGAGGCCTCATGCCGAGGACAACTCCAGTGCGGTAGTCCAACCACACAGGGAAGTGATCGCTTCCTAACGGATCGTTGTCGACAGACCAGGTAAAATGCTCAGCTAGTTTCGGGGAACAGAGGCTCAAATCTAAAACCGATGTGCTCCCGCTCGGTGTAGTAAAATGTGTGGGCGAGCCTGTATTTAAAAGGAATAGCGATTCGGCGTGGATAAAACGTTCCAGGAGTCTTCCGCGAACATTAGTCGAGTCACAGCCCCATGCCGTATGATGACAGTTAAAATCCCCCAGGAGCAAGACTGGCGAAGGGAGCTCCGACATCAAACGCCTAAGCTCTGCAGAGGGGAGAGGAAGCCCAGGTGGCAAGTACAACGAACAAATGGTTACAGGGCACTCGTGTGTCCTCGGGTCCGCCGTGTGTCCTCGGGCCAGCCGCTAGTGTATCCTCGGGCCCGCCGCCAGTGTATCCTCGGGCCTGCCGCTAGTGTATCCTCGGGCGCCGCCGTGCGTGCTTGTCCTCGGGCCCGCCGCTAGTGTATCCTCGGGCACCGCCGGTCGAGTATCCGCGGACCCACCGCCGCTAGTGTATCCTCGGGCCAGCCGCTCGTGTATCCTCGGACCCGCCGCTCGTGTATCCTCGGGCCCTCCCCTAGTATGTCCTCGGGTCCGCCGCCAGTGTATCCTCGGGCCTGCCGCTAGTGTATCCTCGGGCGCCGCCGTGCGTGCTTGTCCTCGGGCCCTCCGCTAGTATGTCCTCGGGTCTGTCGCTCTTGTGTTCGCGGGCCAGCAGCTCTTGCAGGCACCATCAAAACGACGGGAGCCTTTAAGCAGGTCACTCAGTATGTATATGGGTATATGGCGAGTCTCGGTTCCGAGCATACCGGAGTACAGGGTAGTGGCTGAGCATCGCTCCTCGTTTATTTATTGCGCACAGAAACGAAACGGACAATAATTGGAGCAACGATTTGTTTAACACATTGGAACTGGTGGACGGAAAATGACAAGTGATGAATAATCAAGGACGGTCAAGGACGACTGGAAGGACCCCTGTGTGGGAGCCTTCAAATGTTAGGCATGCATGCGTTGAACATATGGGAGCTATAGCGTGTCCCAATGCTGCTACGTTGTCCCTGAAGATGCCCACGCTCGAAGGAATCAACATGAGGGATATTGGAGGACGAGGGCCACATATCGTGCTTTGGACCCAATAAATGTACTAGTGGGGGAATAAACAGGATACGTGGATAGCAGACCTAATGTAAAATTTGTCACCATGACCAAACTCGAAGAGGCATGTCAACCACCCAAACGTAGGTGTCGTAGGTAAGGTTAATAACGCTGGCTATCAAACAGTAACGCAATAGATGTCTGCCAACTTCTCAGCTTTAAAATAAAAGAACACAAGTGATTTCACCAGTGGCGTAGTTAACGGGAGCGAAAGGGGCAGGCGCCCTCTCCCCATGGAGGGTCGGAAGGCCCCCTATGTCCCCTCAAAGCGTCGGTGCAAGAACCCTTACGGTCCCCTGGGCAGACGTGTAGGATTTCTCAACTGGCGAAATGGGTTCCGGGCTGACGGAAAGGGTCCCGGAGCGATGAAGAGGGCCCGAGTCAACGGAGAGCCCTCAGGAAGATGATGGGGGCCCTTGGCTGGGCTAAAGTGAAGGGCTTCTATACAGATTGAGGGGCACGAGTTGACAGGGCCCCGGGCTAATGGAGAGTATTCCAAGCCAAAATGAAGGGCTGTCGACGGACCAAAGTCGAAGAAAGGCCCCCGACCTGATGGGCAGGGTCCAAGCGTTTAAAAAGGGACCTGGGGCCTGCCGGAAAAGATGTCGACAAAGAGGCTCCCGACACGAAGAAGGGCGTCCTAGTTGACAGAGAGAACCTTGGACCTTCCCCGATTCGGGCTTTGGTCCGAGTTGGTTACGACGATGCCAGGAAAATAGGCATCATTACATCCCACCTCATTCCATGATCTCGTACGCTGTATTTAAACTCGGCTAAACTCAAGGTTCTCTCCCTGTCCTCAGCGCTTTGAAATTCCGCTTCAGCGACCCCATCTCTTCGCTTCTCGCATTTGGTTACGTTGACGAGCTGGTCGCATCCTCGCTTGCGTTCAAACGGAAAAAGTGCGGATTTCTTATCAGGGTCGCCCGACCTAAAGGTCAGAACACGTGGTGACCACGGCCTGGAGTTCGGGCTGGTGTTTGCATTCCCATCATGGAAAGCGGCATTGATCGCAGGGCGAGAAGGGAGACGTGCAGGGCGGTGCGCCCCTGTAGGAGGTGCTGGGTCTCTTGTACAACTTCCGATAGGCAAGCCGGTGTACTGGTACTTGTGGGGTCCAGGGTGAGTTTTTGTCTCGGATGAACCCATGGAAATGTGCTTGGTTTCGGTTGAGCGTGATTTTCCGCTACCGAGGGGCCTTTGGGGGAACGCCTGCTGCCAAACATTATCCGGAACTATACGGGGCCTTCGCACGAGCGTGAGAGACTCACCACCCCGGCCGAGCTACAGCGCCGCCCACCCCTTGACCCAAGCCGGTCGGGCCAGCAGGCACCAGGCCGGAGCCTAGGTCCTCAGCCCGAGACGACCTGTCAATTTCCTCGTATGTGGTCCTAAGGGCCCGCCCGCCACTCCAAGATGGACCAGAGACGTGTTGCTTCCGGCCATAACTAGCACTGTGCGACGGGAGACCTCAGCCTCCAGGACTCCGTCAACTCCTAGGGACGGGCCGAGGGGACGGGACCACCCAGATATAACTGATCGGACGGGTAGACCAGGAAAGGCTGACCTAATTCCTGCCCATGACACGGAAGGGTTATTGTTGCAGGGTTGGATGAATTGCATACAAAGGGGAACGGGTGGATATTGGAATTTGAAGAGAGATGGACGACGGAGACCACGTGAGCCTCCGGAACACCTCCGTGCTTCCACGCCCCTTATCGGTGCGAGCGTTAACTCGAGAGAGCGCCATTTCTTTAGCCAGACGAGTAACGATGGCTGACCTACTGCGGAGATACGCACACGGAGGCGCAACGCCTCCTGCAATTCCTTTTTGACGTCCAACATTGGACAAATGGTGTTTGTCATTGCAGTTGTCATTTCATGTCGGTTGCATCTCTAGGCCGAGTCCTATCGGGTTCGGGACATCATGCGATGTCCTACGAAGCATCATCCGCTAGCTTGAACACTGTTTGTGCCGTAGCGCAGCTGGCGGAGAATACTAGACGGTTAACTGCAAATACCTCTAAAGTATATGTCTTGTTTATTTTTTTAGAAACATCCGACAATTAAAGAGTACACTATCTCTCCAATTAAGCTGGTTTCGTGGCGATTCATGCAATTTCCGGCGCGGCAATAAATTTATGAAGTTGCAAACCGTTGCTAATTCAACCGAAATGTAAGGCACCTCACCACCTTACCGCCTACGCATCGCCATGTGTAAAACCCATGCTGTAAAGAGATCGCGAAGTTCGATACCTGGTGGTGTACTCCGGTGCACTCTGCTTTTCCAAAAATTGGTGCCGAACAATGGGTACACAAACAGCACTCTCCAGCAATGCATGCTCAAACTGACGATGGCGTCTTCCCATAGTAATCACGATCAACGGGCATAGCTTGAAGAATCAGTGTTGCAGGCAGATAGGACAGTTTGTCACCGGTCAGCTGATGCACATTCCACTGCCCCTTTTCACACTGTGGTGCCGCACTCTCGATATTTATTTACGACGTCCGTATTAGCGTTGTCTGATGCACAACGCACCCTTTAGAGTATTAGTACCGCGTTGAGAATGACTAACGCCAACGTTTGGTTTGTTACGATATGCTCATTATAACCGAAATCGGTGATTATCCTCGGATTAAACTGCATCAAATGTTGGCCTCATTGTATGTTATTGCAGATTGTCCTGCTGAACGTTAGCCTAATATCGACTTCGGTTAAATTAACACACCTCAAATAACAGTACGATTTCCTCATGACAGGAGAGCAATAGCTCAGAACACCTACATATTATCATGAGACGACGAAGTAATTAATTTAATCATAAATATAAATGAGCTGATAAATAATAACGTCTTCTAATTACTTGTTGTTATCTACAATACCGCTATGCGAAATATCATGAGTACAACGCAATATAATTTCGTCCCATCATTTCGAACTGAATGCGGCTGATCTGCATCTTACTCCCACCGAACAAGACCCGCTTAATAATATTACCTCCCGTCGCCCGCAAGCAAGAACTCACGTTGGCTAAAGATCTTTTGTTCCTGTGCGCTTCAGGAATTACGATCTCATTCGCCCAGCCAAGAATCGCTACGACGGGCACGTAGGATGTCACCCGGGACAGCTGGACACAGCCGACACGTGCCTGCAACTTACCTCGTCACGTGGCAGGTAAGGATTGTGCTGCTGTGCTGAGTGTGCTGGCCCGTGGTGGCACGCGCGGACCGTCCCGCCGCTGACCCGACACACCTGGACCTGCTGCCGCTGACTGGAGCGGCGCCCGTCCAGCAGCACAGAGCAAGCACTGCCTTCCATCACCCTTACACGCACAGAACCACTGGGCTGCCAGACTGTCCTCCCTCGCCGAACTGAGCCTCTGACTCGCCACACTCCCAACCGAACCTCTGGCCTGCCATACTTCCATCCCCTGCCCAACCGAACACTTTGCCCGCCATCCGGCCCTCCCTCGTCCAACTGAACCTCTGACCAGCCACTCTGCCCTTCCCTGCCCAGCCGAACCTCTGGCCTGTCACACTACCCCCTCCTGCACTACCGAAATTCTGGCCTGCCATACTCCCCCCAACTAACAGAACCTCTGGTGGTCTACCATCCAACTGTCCTGGCTGAAGTCGAGAAGTCCATGGGCCGATCGATCCATCAACCGGACAGGATGATTGCCGGAAGATGACGTGCCCCGCCGCCGCTCCGACATTAGGAGGCACACGAATCCCTCCGCGGCAACCAATGCACGATCACTGCTAACTCTTGCTCACGCCACACTGCACGGCATGGTGGGGAACGGACCATTGTTATTGTTCCGAAAACTTCCAGAAACAGTTCAAACGAAGCTCAGAATACCGACTGCACAAACCGACCGGAATCCGTGGACAGTGACGCGCTTCCTCATAGTTGCGGTCTTGATGAAATCCGCGTCGCTATGAAAGACAACTCTGGGTAAGACCCAAAGTTGGGTATACTGGTGGCCCACATCAGGGAGTGCGTGGTACACACCAGGCTCGGTACGTAATGTACATCGAGGTCGCTACGTAACACACACCAGGCTCGGTCCACGACATACACCGCGGTCGATGCGTGGTGTATGGTGCTCGGTAACCGGTGCGCATTATGCTCGGCACGTCATGTACACCGCGGTCGGTATGGGACCTTCCCCACCACCATCACGGGTAACCCCACTACACCTTACCTAGGAGCGCGACGTCGACCTACACTCGGTAACTCCACTACACCTTGACCATGGTTGGCTCGTGTCCGGTGGCACTGAGGAAGCGGCGAAAGTCGGCCTACACTCGCCCCCCCACCCCTTTTACTTTTGGTGGTGTCTTGTGGGGCGGGAGGAACGGCGAAAGTCAGCCACCCCGATGCTCGTCGTCGCCTCGTTGCTGAGCGGGTGGAACCAGAGCGTGTCGAACGTGCCGTCCAGCAGCTGCGAGTCCACCAGGAAGCGCACCTTCACGGCCCGGTCGTTCACCAGCGCGAACGCCGTCACACAGCCCTGGCTCACGCCGAGCATCTCCCGCATGACCGTCCTCGTCCGCGAACCGCAGCTCCCTGGCGCCGCCCACCTGTTTGGCCACGTCGGCCAGCCTGAACTCGGCGTCGTGGCGCGCCGACAGCACGTACAACGCCTTCTTCTTGTCGCGCAAGAACAGGTTCTTGGTGAGCGCGCCGGTCACGTGCGTCAGGTGTGGCAGCATCGCCTCCACGGTGAACACGGCCGGGTGGCGCACCGTCTCCACCTGCACGCCTAGTTCAGACAGGTAGGTCAACAGTTGCGCCTCAGTCAGGTGCGCGTCGCCGGCCGTCGCCGCTATAGGTGGCGCTGGAGTAGCCGTTGAATGTTGTGTAGGTGTCGCTGGCGTCGCTTGGGTAGATCGCGTCGTCGACGGTCCTCCCGGCCTCACTGGGTCAGCGACCGACTTTTTATCGGGATTTTCTTGCCCAGCGACAGCATTCAGCTCTTTGCCTGTCGCAAAAACAAAGCTTACAGTGGTGTATTGCTTGCACTCGCCAATGCAGTGAATACCAAACAATGCAGAGCCGCAGTCAAGTGGCCGCCGGGCCCAAGTGAGCTATTAAGGCTTTAGGGAGCACTTAGGGCTGCCGGGTCCGGTCAGCAACAGCCAGTTAAAGCAGAGCAAAATCGCAGACAACACTCTGGAACTGAGAAACACCATACATCACCGAGCATACAAAGCAGTCACTTCTTTTTAGTCACTCGACACAAAACACGACACAAAAGACAGCTTCAAAACACTGTCCTTCTTGGAAATCATAATTTGCTCCGAAGTCGTATATTGCACTTTTTTGTACTTCGATTTTCACCACCGTAATGTGCTTCATGTTATTATTATTATCATTATTAGTGTTACTACTATCGTTATTCTTATTATTATTATTATTATTCCGGTTTCTGGGTGCATCAACCAGCGTAGATCACTTCGCACCCATAACTGACCATGGCCTATCTAACAAGGTGCACACGTTAGTGGGTTCAGTTGGGCAGGCAATCTTCACTTAAAAATATATTGAAAATCCTGCTTTTGCAATGAAGCGACTCACGCCCTCTAGGTAGTCGGAGTCGTCTCCAACAAGGCCGAGGAGCGTCCTGTCAGTCCCACAACATCGGGCTCTCTCGTGTGCGTAGAGGTGGCATGTCAGAACATGGTGCACGGTCAGGGACGAGTTGCTTCATGGGAACCCTGGTTAGACCTAATTTCTAAGCGGGTGAGACAAAGTATGGCGTATGTGCGTCCTATTCGTAACCGTGTCAACGCAATCTCCTCCGCTCGTACCTTCCTGGAGGATGACGCCCTATACGTGGCTTGATTTCCTCGAGTTTGTCAGCGCCCAGAGCGTACGAACTGCGTTGTCATTTCTCATGGATGTATTTGGAGATCGTTGGGATCCTGTGCAGGGAGCGAAATGACACGAATCCGATCTCCGTGCCGCTCGCTTCGCCGCCGCATCAGGGAGCTCATTCCCGGAAGCCGACATGACTTGGGATCCAGAAAAAGGATACAAGTCTTCCCTCTCGTTTCTCTAAGTCGATATAAGATGTCCTTTAAAATCGGTTCCTGAGTGCTGCAACCTTCCCATGCCAAAGGGCTGCTAAATGATTCAGATCAGATAACGCGGGACACTGTTAAAAATGCTTACATTTGTGGAATTATGGAACACCCTCACAGGGACTAACATAATGAGTTAAAAGCACATTGCACTGTGGGAACGGCTAATATAACCCACCGAAGTTCAAAAAGCAGCTCAGGCATGGCTACCGTACCAATCCCGGATCACCAAAGTCGCTGCACCCCCACGCAGTGTTTGATCCGACTACTGAAACACACATGATGGAATTAAATCAAGGATACCAAATGTATAACCGAGTTTTGCTTGCCTTTCCGAGAATTCCAAAGCACTTTTCGAATTCCAAGCGTGCTTCTACAGTGTTCCACAATCTGCACGGCTACTTCCAAGCGCGTTCTTGCCGCGAACGCGTTTGGGAAGTAGCCGCGGATACGTCAAACAGGGTCTTCCGAAACATTTAGCGAGTGCAGCAAGTAGCGTCATTAATTCGTTTTGTCAGCCATCTTGGGGGCAGTCTGCTGCAGTGTGTGGTGCGGGTCGCGGTGGGGCCTATTTTGGTTAGTATTAAGGTGATTGTGGTTTCTAATTGTGAGTACTTACTCTGAAAGTGCATGCAGTGTTGGTTTGATATCATAAGTTATATTTATTTGTCCTCATCAGATGAAAAATTGAGCTTTATAGCTTACAGCGTCATTGTCATTGCTTGTGTGTGCAGAATCGGTGGTGGTGGAATGCTGGTTCGACAAGGTGAGACGAGCATTAGAGACAGGAGTGTGCATTTAATTAATCTGAGTTAACGTTTTATTCAATTGAGCTGTGAGGTCCAGAGTCAGCCCCATGGGCATCGCCAGGATTTCCTCAAGAGGGATTGGGAAGGGGGTATTCAAACACATAGAGCGTCATGAAACGAATGGCTTTACAGCTTCCCATATATGGCCGAACCAGTCATTGAATGGTGTTTACGGAATGCAGAAATGAACAAGTTATCCATATTCAAACATTTTCTTTTGGTGGAAATCCTCTAACCACCTGCAAAGAGCAACTTCAAAATGAATTACTTTGTAGTGTGCTGGATTCCGAACATGAAGATGCATGTGTGCTGGATTACAAATACTAAGCACTGACAGACCTAAGGAGGGGGGCTTTCTGGCCATGACCCCCTGAAACATTTAAAGGATGGCATGGTGTCCTTTACCCCACCAAACAAAAAAAAAGGAAGGAAGAATTTAAAAGAATCATTTTGTAGTGTGCTGGATTCCGAGCATGAAGATGTAGGTGTGCTGGATTGCAAACACTAAGCACTGGCAGACCCAGGGAGGGGCATTTTGGCCATGGCCCCCTGAATTACTTAAAGGGTGGCATGGTGTTCTCTGCCCCCCCCCCAAGCAGAAGTAAATTAAATTAGGATTCAGAAACCTTTGCTGGGGTTAAGGTTTTTAAAAAATTATTTTGAAGCCTGATATGGTAGCATGGTAGATTCTGACAGTGAGGATTCTATGCTGTTAGGTTCTGCTTACAGCAAAAGTTGACAAAATTGGATCTGCCTGTGTGCAACATGCATGATGTTGATGTGCAAGCTGTCGAAAGTGAAGATGGTGATGAACAAGAAAAATAAGCTGCTATCTTACAAATGGTGGAGGTAGGCTGGGCCCCACACATAAAATTATGTTATCATTATTTTTTAATGGAACTTTGTCAAATAGTGGTCAAAATCCAGTGCTTTGGATCCAAAAAATGTTGGAGGATGGACACGCTCCAAATCCATTTGAAACATTCCCCTGATGCAATTCCTAGGCATGCCACTGGAGGGCGGGGTTTGACTGATGCCAAAGCCAAAATTCCTCCCTCAAACCGGTGGGCTAGATGCACCAGTGACACTAGGTGTGTTGTTTCCCAAATAGTGTAATTAATCGGGTATATACC
Organism: Imbricaverruca yamaguchii; assembly: GCA_034440575.1. Classification (NCBI taxonomy): domain Eukaryota; kingdom Metazoa; phylum Arthropoda; class Thecostraca; family Neoverrucidae; genus Imbricaverruca; species Imbricaverruca yamaguchii. The sequence continues at coordinate 2,456,331 of JAOTOL010001639.1, read as the reverse complement.
ACTCAGATGTTTTATTTTCTGATGAAAACTCATGGTTAGGTTTCTGTGGAAATTTCTGATCACAAGCCTTGACACATTTATTAATTATTAATATATTTTATATTTATATACACATATTAATGAGCAGTTGTACCTATGCAAGCTTAGCAGGAATGCTTGCACATAATATTCTAAGTGTGGTCACATCTATGCTAGATACAGCTTTTCATGACTTACTTGCTCTGATATCTCACATTGCTATTAATGAGTCCCATCATTCTGAATGCCCATTCTTAGCTGAGATGCATTGTTTTCTGTTTTAAGGTCTTGAAACAGACATCTAAGTATCTCCTCTTCAATAACATCCAGTTCAATACCTCACATTGTATATTTGTAAGTTTCACCTCCAGATCCCAGATGTATAACTTTACATTTATCATTGTTTAAAGACACACCATTGATCAGCCCACTTCTTAGGTCCTCCAAGTCTAGTTGAATATTATTAGATTGATGACTACTGTTAGGCACTCCTACCGAATTGATGTCATGAGCAAATATGAACACTTCCTCGGCCCTACCTCAATGCTGTTGACAGAGATGATAAAGAGAAGTGGCCCTAGACCAGAGCTCTGTGGCACCAGAGGTCTATATAATGCCCCTATCCTATATTTTGTTACATTCTTCAGACTGATAGTGAACGACAAAGATTCTACTCCTGCACTATGTACAGTATCCTCTACAGAATGACATTTCATTACCTGCCTGACATACAAGGGTAGCCCTGCTCTCATCTCTGCCTTCCTTTGATAAGCATGCATGTTGTAGCCTGTCAGTTCAACTTCTTGCAAATTGTCTCCAAATTTTTTTCTTCAGTAACCTGTGCCTCCATTATACACAGCAAACCTAGTTTTTTCAAACAACATATATGCATGCAGTTCCCCAATTTTGTTTCTAACACCTTTGGCATTGACACAAAACATGATAGACTATTCCTTCCCTTACTTTCAATACTTTTCTCTTTATCAGCTGCATCACCCAATGGCCTGCCTAGTTTCCATATTTCCTACTGAGAGCCTCCTCATACCTATTGCTGATCGATTCCACTCCTCTCTTGCTTTGATGTAACCTATCTAATGCAAACATTTCAGTTCGCCCCACCCCCAAAAAATATCCACACAAATCCAAGAGCCTTACCCCAAGCTCCTTATAAATCTTGGGCTCATTTGGCTGAATCCCATGGTATTCAGCTCAATGGCCCTCAAGTACCATTCTACACTTGCATTTACCATAGGGAGGATGTACATTACTACTGCTCTCTTCCTACTTGCTGCTAATCTACCTGTCAAAGCCCTATGCTCTTTTATTGTTTCCTCTATCGCCATATTGGGCAATCTGACAGAAATGGCTTGCAATGCTTCTCTCATGTACAGAAAGGGGCAATATTTGTAGAAAAGGATGACAGTGGATATATACCATTTTTTGTTTCATTCATATTTGCAGTTTTGTTGATGTTTGAGTCTACAAAGAAGAAAACAGTGATGAAATATCATTATTTGAATGGGGTATTAGAAACTGAAAACACCTGAAGCTGTGTGACAGTGTGCACCTAAATCAGGAACTAGTGTGATGCTGATGTCAGTTGCAATTAAGGAAATCTTATGTTTATCTGCCAACAATGCCAATTTAATATTAACTTTCAATTCCCACATACAAGGCATCATGGTATTGTGATTGGAAGCTGAATTTCAGATGTCGTGTTTAGCATGGAGCCAAAGGTGAATACAGCCATTCCAATCCAGCTCTGTAAATATTTCAATTGAAGTACTCACAAAGCTGGGAAAAGGTCACCATTAAAAAAAAAAATTGGAATACTATTGTACAATGAGTAATTAGCAATGCTTATCAGTTGTTCGTTTTTTCCAGGTAATTCGAGCGAGGTCAGAGCACAGGATGCTTTTATCCTGCTGCTTGTGTTCATTTAAAGCAATAGCCCCAGAACAGTTTGGACGACATATGCAAAGGCATCTTAAAGACACCACAGAAAGTGAAGACAAAGTCCAATGCCCATGCTGTGAGAAAACCTTTTTTGCGGGTGCGAACGTGGCTGAGACACTTTAAAGCCATTCATCATGCAGCGCCAAGTGAACCGTTCAGTGGATTCAGAGCAGAATATTCTGATGAAAACCCAGAACAACTTGGCCCATCAACTCCTTGCACAGGGATCAGTTGTGCTTCTGTGGTTGGCAATCCCCCAAACATGGATGGATCTGCCTCTGGCTCAGGGCGACATATGGTTGGCAACTTTCTCTTAGAACTTCAGACTCGGTGTAGTGTTCCCAAGTCAGCGATCTCGTATGTCGCTGGAAAACTTCAAGATATTATTGAGCATTCGGTCAGAGTATTCTGAAACAAAAGCCACAGGAATTATTGGACATGAATCGCAGCCACATGAAGAGCTGACAGCTTACAAGGCAGCCGAAGAATTTGGTTCGTCATACAAGCTCAATAAGTATTGCCACACTGAGCTAAATTTTGTATGTCCTGTGTCCATATCTCCGAGCGGGTTGAGTCGTGATGTGTACCAGTATGTTCCCATATTGCAGCAACTGAGGCTACTTCTAAAAAATGATGTAACAAGCAACTGGCAGAGTGGGTCGGATATCGAAATTATCCTGTATTTTGATGAATTTGGATGTACAAATCCCTTGCGTGGGAAATCCAAAAAGTACGAGGTTGCTGCACTTTACTTCAGCATCATGGGAGCCACACATAAGTCTGGTCTCGACCAAATTTACCTTGTAATGCTAATTCCATCAACCATGATTGCCTCGTATGGATTGCAAATGCTTCTGAAGCCACTGATCGATAATTTGAAGAGCATTGAAAATGAATGTCTGGGTGAGGTCGCAAGTGGGGAAGGAGTACGATGTCGGATTGCATATATAGCGTGTGAAAATCTCGGCGCACATCAAATGGCAGGATACCAGGAATGTTTCTCAAGTGGTGCTCGGCCGTGCCGTTTTTGTCACGCAGGAAATGAAGACTTCCAGAGTAAGCTTCGAGTATCAGATCTGACACCCCGTACTACTGAAGAGTACGATATCCATTTGAAAACCGTTCTGGAATCAGACTGTGATCCAGAAGTATGTGCAGCATTTGGGATTAAGCGCCCGTGTGCATTCGATGAGCTCAGAAGCTTCCACGTCACCGAAAAATTCCCTCCAGATATCGCTCACGACTTGTTCGAGGGTGGTGTCGTTACCCATGTCATCAGCCTAGTTTTGACTTGCCTTGTTTTGAAACTCAGGCAACAAGCTAAATGCTATTATGGGTCACTTCGAATATTGTGCACCGGACAAAGCGAACAAATCGCTATGTGTCCGTGTGTGTGGACGAGCAATTAAGCTACATTTTACGTTTTCTGAATGCTGGACGTTTCTGAGACTGCTACCATTCATGATCGGTCACTTGGTTCCACATGGCCTTGCAGAGTGGAATGTACTAATGGACCTACTGGCCGTAGTGCAAGTTGTGGTGGCACCAAGTGTGCCAATTGGTTCACTTGATCTCATGCAGAAAATGATTGAAGACTGGCTACTGCAGTTCAAAATCAACTTTCCTGAGTTTAGGCTCAAACCGAAATTTCACTACATGTTACACTATGCACACTGGGCACGGAAGCTCGGGTCTTTGCGTGCCGCTTGGACGATGCGATTCGAGGCGAAGCACATGGTTTTTAAGAACATCTCTGCGAGGTGCCGAAACAAAATCAATATATGCAAACCTCTCGCAATACGTCACCAAGAGGCCATGGCTGTTGAACACGATGTGGCACTAAGAAGTAGGAAACAATCAAGCCATGGGGTGGAAGCACATGTCGTCGCTGCTGCGCTGAAAGGAACTTTGGATCTTTCTTTTGATGCGTACTATACTAAGAAGCTCGTTGTCGGTCATGTTGAATATGCCTCTGGTGATATCGTGATCATCGATGATCATGAAAAATAAAATGCATTGTGCTTCCTCAAGGTTTTGTATTTTTGTGTGAAGGAAGACGGGGTAAAATGGTTCATTGGGGAGGGCTTAAATGTCATCCACTTCAGTGGTCATTATCAAGCCTTCGAAGTTGTTGGATCACGTCATTTCCTAATGGTTCCTGAAACAAGCATGGCTGACTATCACCCCTTGGGAGTGTACACCGTGCAGGAGCCAAACACGGTATCACAGCAGTTTGTCCAGCTGCGGCATCAAGTTACTGTACGACGTGAAGGACACCATCTGTTTGGGAAATTCCTTTAGGTGAGGACATTTATATACACACCTGGGGGATATGCTGAATATTTTGGGAATATATCAGATCACTTTATATTTACAAGAATTGCAAATAACCAGTTGTCACAAGGGCGTATTCAGAAATTCACTATGGTGTCCATGATTTCTAGGGGTGCCGGTGCTGTGTGGCGTCAAGCCACAGATATAGATATGTAAGTATGTACATGTGGTTACACGAGATGTCTATCATGAACGTGCTCGTCGCCTTCGGCGGTCGAAAGCGTGTTTTCACGTGCTCAGAAGTCGCCTCTCTCCGAAAGGATGTGTCGCAGTTCTATGGAATTCAACAGGTGAGGATATTCGACGTCAGTAGAAGTGTGCTACTTACTGTCTGTGATAGTCTTGATAATATGTATTGGGTGAGAACCGTAGTATAATTTATATAAAAATGTACTTCACAACAAATTTTGGCTCCGGAGCCAAGATGTGTGGCTTGGAATATATTGTGGCAACATATTTTTGAGAAGATGTATCCTGATTATGGAATGTTTTCAGCTGAATTGCTGTGTTGCAACACAGGTGAGCCAAAAGTGGAAAATAAATAGTCAAATTTGGATGGAGGAGTGGAAAAGTGTTTTAAGTTTGGTGCTGTGTTCAAAGTTTAGGGACCTTGCTGCATTATCTGTACATGTCATTCCGTACCCATCCTCTTTCAGCTAACTCTTGAACTGTTCGACCCGGAATAGAATAAGTGGATCATAATTGAAGATGGTGATCTCATCGGATGTGAGAAGCCTCGCGTAAGCGTCGTTGAAGGCGCCTTCTGCGTGCCCAATGGTATACTTTGCAGGTACGAGCACGAAACCAATGGAGATTAGTGTTAGCATTGATACTTTTCAAATAGCAATTAACACAATTGTAAGGTATTGATACTATGTTCGACCAATATCAGGTATTGCATGCACTTTTCCAGTACATTTTGAACCTATAATTGTCATGGTCTGGGGACGCTTGTGGAAGATGGGAATGCTCCACACTTTGATAATGCTCTGCCAGCTTTTGACCAATTTAGCTCAAGCTCGTCGGTATGTCGTGTTCCGAGCGCTAATTGGTTATTTTACCTGCATGGATGTCTAGCTTATATCGTCCGTGATTCTTCAAAACATGTCTACTCTGTGTTATTCTTCATTGCCAATTGATCAGGGTTTCTTATAGATGCAAATCTGCATATGATTCGTAAATTATCACTTCATAGGGTTTGATTGGTCATCGCAATGTGCTTGCTTAGATTTCGGAGACTCTGGGTCCGATTAGCCGATTCGAGCACGAGCCCTCTGATTCACAGTTTAGTTCTTTGGGTAAGAAAAGCAGAATAAAACGCAAGAGCATCAACTAAACTGTAGTGAAGATACTTTATAGCTGGCAACAATATTCTCCCTTGAAAGATTCCATGAATATGATGAGGTGAAAGCTACCACTCCTCACACGTAAGCAGGACCATACCCTTCACAACTAGAACTTGAAATATTTTGATACTGACTTATTTGCAGCCCATCTGAGTCGGTGGGAGATGATCACCCAAAGTCCCAACCAGCGGACATGGTGACATGGACGTCGACGAGTGCTGGGGTCTCGCCGGGTGTGAGGTATGCAACCGTGTGGTGTGTTGAAGTTTAGCTTGTGTGATGTGCTGTGCTTGACGTATTTTATCCTTTGTACCACCATTACTAATGCAAAAATGCGCCAATGCAATATCATCACGAGTGCAATAATTAATAAAACCCTGAGCTTCCATGTACGGGTTTTGAACCTACAAGTATCATGGTCTAGGGACGCTTGTGGAAGATCGAAATGCTACACACTTTGATAATGCCCTGCCAGCTTTTGACCAGTTTAGCTCAAGCTTGTCGGTATGTCGTGTTCCGAGTGTTAATTGGTCATTTTACCTACATGGATGCCCAGATTATACCGTTCGTGATTTTTAAAACATGTTTACTCTATGTGTGTTATGCTTCATTGCCAGTTGATTATGGTTTCTTATGGATTCAAATCTTCATATGATTAATACATTATCGCTTCATAGGGTTTGATTGGCCATCGTAATGTGCTTGCTTAGATTTCGGAGACTCTGGGCCCGGTTAGCTGATTCGAGCACGAGCCCTCTGATTCACAGTTTAGTTCTTTGTGTAAGAAAAAAAAACAGAATAAAACGCAAGGGCATCAACTAAACTGTAGTGACGATACTTTATAGCTGATGACAATATTATCCCATGAAAGATTCCATAAATACGATGAGGTGAAAGTTACAACTCCTCACACGTCAGTAGGATCATACCCTCCACAACTAAAACTTAAAATGAGTTTGATACGGACTTACTTACAGCCATCTGAGTCGGTGGGAGATGATCACCCAAAGTCCCAGCCAACGGACATGGTGCTAGCGTCGACGAGTGCTGGGGTCTCGCCGGGTGTGAGGTATGCAGCCCTGTGGTGTGTTGAAGTTAAGCGTGAGTGATGTGCTGAGTTTCATTTATTTTATTCTCTGTACTACCATTACTGACGCAAAAATGCGCCAATGCAATATCACGAATGCAATAATTCATAGAACCCTGAGCCTCCATATCCTAGTGTTGCGTGCTCACGTTTGGACATTCGTGGTGTGCACCACACATTGGAGCTAAGCCCTGTATTGGCTGTCGCAAGCGTTTGTGTGGTCTCGTGGGGTCTCCAGTACCCAGGTCTTCATTTTGTACCGGTCCATCTTCCATGACACAGCAAAAGTGTTATGTATCATTTGTGTCTTTGTACTGTAATTTGTGTCGCCCTTGGTGCAGCATTTCTATGTAGTGGTGCAGCATTTCTATGTAGTTGTAGTGGTGCAGCATTTCTATGCATGCGAAACCTGTTTTTTCGTCGTCGCCTGCCATACAGTTGAAGTCAGCCAACATTATTACCTTTCGACTTAGGTGTTCAGCAAGAATAGCATTGTTTGGAACAGCTCATTATATTAACGGTAGTTTCGTTCTCGGCAGCCTAAACGTCCATAGATACGTTCAGTAGTAACAGATACTTCAACGTTCATAGATAACGTTTCGAGATGGGAGTGGCGTACTTTTAACGCGGCAATTTGTTCTATCCCACCTTTTAAATCCTAATGGATCAGTGAGTATGATAAACACCTATCCATGCCGTCCTGGTCCCAGTAAATGACGGTGTGCGCCGGGTGAGTTCAATACCATGGGGAATTGATATGTTCTAATGATTGCGCAGCCCGATGTTCGACATTTCGGGCCTGCGAAGGGGCCTCCGAAAGAAACTGTCTAGCGACCAACCTGATCTGTCTCGGGATGAGTGGAGTGAAATGACAGACGTGATATTCGACTTCCAGTCGGCCATCACCAAGTAAGTTGCCATAATGTCACACTTGATGTATTCAATGTTGTGGAGAGTTGCACAGAGCATAGTTTCGATTGAATATAGTGAAAAGTAGCCAGATGCTCATTGAATGAAATCGAAGTCACGAACTGGTCTGCTATTTCCTCAGGCTTGGCCCTTCTTCGAAGACACAATTCACGCACATAATTTGACTTGAAAAGAAACACTCCACTCACGACGTATGCTTTCTGCCATGCGTGCCTTGACTAGTAGGTAATATGCTTGGTGGGGTGACCTTGTAACCTCACATGACCTGCATTCGGAGTGTTACTGACAATGTGGGAGTCACATATGATCCATGCCGTTGTCGTTGCGGTTTCTTGGTGACGCATCCCACCATGGATGCCTCGATCGATATTTTGTGATAACTTGCACAACAAGGAATGTTTTTGACCTATATTCCCAGTGTGGTGTGTCGTTATGGTATGTTCTTGTTGTAATGCTAATTTAATGAAATTGGTAATCCCTGTCAATTAAAGGTGAGTCTTGATATAATGTTTGATGATTCGATGTCAAGACGTAAGTGTAACACAAAAATCGAGTGGGCATGAGCTCGATCTCGTTCACACCTGAAATGACACAAGAAGCCCAAACCGTAACGATATTTCGTAGGTTCTGAGAAGTTAGCTTTTACATTTCTTGCTCCCATTCGAAACTAAATTGCGCACCGTTCTTGACTTGTGGTTTCTCATATCGTGTTTTGAAGATGTGCTAAAATGATGGGACTGTGTGGTAAACACTTCACAACTTCATATACAATCACACAATTCATATACAGCAGTGAATTTCAGCGTGTTACTCATATGTTGTTCTTGTGGTCTGGGAAGTCACAACCTCAATAACGCCTGGTTGACGAAGGTTTCTAAATATAGATTTTTCAATAGCGGTTAACATCAATCTTCCTTCAGGTCACCGTCGAGTCGGCGGTACGGCGAACTCGCCGACGGTCTGCTCGATATGTTCCCCGGCCTGGGATATGCCATGACGAGGGGACAGGCACATGTGAGTTATCACGTTACTGAGCTAAGCTGTTTCGATTTAAAGGGGAAGAAATCTGTGTTGAGTCGGTGTCATAAATTGCTTCTTGACACGAATATATTTGTTTCTCGAAATGGCATAACGTGGGATATGTGTATTGTAAAGTGTACGGAAGGTTAGTCAAACTATTGTACTAACTTGTCTTTTATGCTTAATATACAGCTGACACAAATAGTTGCAGCTTTTATCAGTTCAGTAGGTGAGCCACGACAAAAATCGATGTAATTCGCCTGGCAGGTACGACGGCGCACAATGGCAGTAAGCTAAGGCCAACACCGGGGTGGTATAAAGCAGATCTAATTACGAGCGCAAGATCACTATACAATAAATAGCAGACTAAGCTTCGTATCATGAAATGCTCATTCATTTGAAATACTTGAAAATTGGAGCAGTGCGGTGGCTACAGAAAACAGATTATGCATCTTAATGACATTTTAATGGCGATGGTCTGACCAGGCTATGTGGCGCTTCGGTGAATTGAAGTCTCACGAGAGTAGACCCGCTTGGGCCCTCATTCGTAATTAATAGATCGATGAGACCTAGATAATAACTAGACCACACCCCTGATGGTAATGCGCATTTCACAGTTTGTGTAATGTGGGGTCGAGGTGTCACTGCTGTTGCCTGCTGAGCTTGGACTGACGAAAAAAAACTAAAACTGAATATGCTTTGATGTACCAGGCTTACGTCAAATCCAAGATTATCGGCAAATTCAAAAATCTTCGGCGCCGTGATGGAGGAGGCGCGACGAGAGCTGCCCCAAGAGGATGAAGCATGCGCCGAAAGAGTTCGAAGGATTCCCAGGCATGTCATGTTTGGCTGTCTTCGAGATGGTACATTTTTACTGATACGTTTCATTTTTACTGATACACAAGTTCAGCGAGCTTTACTTCAGTAGGTTCAGTGGAATGTTGTTGTCGAGCAACCTAGGGTAACCTGGCTTCGGTGTTGAGTCCATGTTGGGCTCCTCCGCATGGTAGGTTGGCGACGCTGTATGACCTAGCGATTGAATGCGTCGTAAAAGAACCCCAGGTTCTTCTTCTTCTTGCACAGCCTGTGTTTCTACATACTGTCAGAAGACCCACATGCTACCGTCATTTGGCACCCCTCACTCTAGTGAGCTGTTATCCCTCCAAAGTTTTTCTCTTGCATTACTACAACTTTTTTGTTTGTTTGAGCAGTTATATTTGTGGTGTGCTCCATTATTTCGAGATAAGTTGCATTTCGTGTTTGTCTCGCTTTGGACCACATTTATGTACTATGTAATAATGTGCGATCTGTTTGGGTAGGCTACTACATGGTCTGATGGCGCAGTCAGAGGATGAAGTCTGATGCAATTTAAACGTTTTCTCCAGAGTACCTGCCGGAGTTGATCCGCAATGAAGTGGACCAAATGATCGACCTGCACAGTTTGATGGGCCTGGATCCCAACGACGAGGCATATACCGTTCTGATGAACACCACCTTCGCTCAGCGGCGTCATAGTCTGGTCAAGCATGGCATGACTATGCGAAGATTCAAAAAGCGGTATCCGCAACTTCTGAATCGCAGTGAGGTGGGTGTTGGCGGCGTTTTTCTGCAATTAATATGTATTTCGCTGTATATTTTGACAAAGGGCAACTAACTAGGAGCGATCTTGATTGGAGTGGTCCATATTTAATTTTGTTAAGCATTCTTTTTTTATGTAGTGTGGCGTGGTGGGTCACAAATTATAACCATTAAAATGATAATCTTCATTATGAGCACAAGTCTCGAAACCTTTTATAACTTGAAGCAAAGGTAACTGGCATTTTTGGTAGCCAGATATTACAGCAATTGTATGATGTGAGCAATTGTACAGTGTACAGTTTAGAAAGTCCAAAAGTGCTTCGTCGCCGTAACTGGTCGTGTTCCCCCAGCAGGGTCGCCCCATAATCTGCATCTAGCTCTCGCTTGTCCAGACGTGGATCTGTTGGTTGGGGACGGCCTGTGAAAAATAAGTTAAAATAAAAATGGGATAAGTATTGGAATAGTACTGGAAGTATTGGAAAATACAATTGAAAATACAATTCAAAATACAAGTATTGGAAATACAATTGATAGATAAGCATTGGAACGTCAACCAAAGGCCTGGAGATAAAATAGGTGCTTATTTTGGAATTGAATTGGGAACAGTGAAATCAGGCGAAATAATTCCTAAAGGAGATGAGGTTTCTCGCGAGCTTAGTATTTAGCAAATACCTTAATAAACAAATACCTTAATACTTTATCGCTACTTTGTGACGTTGCTTGCGATTGTGGCACCTATTTGAGGTGCAGGTGTCATCCCCTTTCGTGGCACTCAGTGTCGTCCATTGTTCTATGACCAAACGGTGCCGTGGGGAGCCGAGATGTGAAGTCTCGTATCGTAGATATCCAACCGACGTTTTATAGTTATTTACGTGTGCATACTCGTTGGCATAACTTCAAACATTACCTTTAGTACACACACAGCCACGAACATGCGAAAACCATAGTCCCGCACTGGCGAAACAATTGGTGTTGTGACCGTTATCAATGTTTCTGGTCATTCTGTTAATGTGTTTAATTACTGAGACCTTTTAACAATTGTCGCAGATGAAGGAGATATGCAGAGTCCTGGGCAGGCCCGCTACCGATGACAGCGCTCTCTATCGGGAGATGCGCCTGCGGCTCGAAAGGCTGCTCGACGCCGTCGTCGCGAAAACCGGATGTGGAGGTGTGAATTTTCAGTCTGTTTGTCCTGATCTATCTCGGTTCGCCTTGTCATGTCGCTTCCTGAGACCAATGTCGCAAAAAAGCACGCTTTGAACAAATACGATTTTGAACCATTGTCGATACCAGATTGTAAGAAATGTATTAGGATGCTAATGTGGTTTCCATCCAGACGCCTCCGATATGTTCCCCCGAAGTTTTTGTTAGCTGTCGTGTATCTTTCAATGTTTTAACTTCGTGACCTTGCGGTTTCCGCAGATAATTTGCTCCTAAGTATAGTGAAATTCGTACTCGTATTGTTTCTCTGTATCGAGGTCTTACCGCTGCTGATGCGGATGGACGTAGGCGAATCGTGTAGGGAATATACAATGGGTGGGTAATGGTTGGGGTGATACTCGTCATTATGATTAATGTTATCCCCATTCGTAGCATTGTCTTTCAAATGCTAGCACGATCATGATGTTATACGGGAACTCCAACGATGTCCTAGTGGGTAGCCAGTGACCCAGTGACAAAGGGAGTTATCCCCTGAGAAGCCCCAAACATGAGAAGTGATTTTGAATGCAAAACCTCTGAAGATTCGGTTCTGGTATAAAAACCTGGAACGTGTGTAAATAAACTTGTCACACCGGTCAAATGTGATTCAGTTTTTATCCACCGAATGCAGTTGCAAGGCGTATGTGAAAAATGCTGGAGGTCTCCCAAGTCTCTATTCACATCCTCTACCTCCATTCATATCCGACTCTCCAAACCACTCCTTGTCCTTGCAGACGACGAGAAGATCGAAGTATTCTGCGAGTGTCTGGGAGATACAATCACAGAAGTGATCGGTGATGAAGACGAGACCCCCAGCACCAGCAAGCCCTGCTTCAGGGTGCAGGGCAATGCGTATGTTCTGATGATTGAGGGATGTGACATGGTGGTGCTGGACAAAAGTGACATGGACCTAGTTGATATGTTGCTGCTGTTGATTGATTATTTGGGCTTAAGGGCGCGTGGACTACTAAGGTCATTTTGCGCCCATAACTCGTGTAGCTAACAAAGTACAGTATCCAACTTTACGTCGTTCGTAGCCGTCAACATGGTCTTATTGTGGTACAAAGTTTACATGCGAGGAGAATATATTGCGGAGAACGACACTGAAGATAAGAAGTCCATCAATCGTCCCGACTCGACAATGCTCGAGTTGTCGGAGAGAATATCGCTAATGGAATCCACCTGGTCAGACCCAAAATGACGTCTACGCTCATCAGCGTAATGAGGACACGATATCAAAACGTGGCGAACTGTTAGCGGTGCATAACATCTCGAGCACAAAGGATTGTCGCCACCGCATAGTAAATACCCATGCGTAGCATACAGTGTGAAATTTTTCAAGAAAATTAGTGGAAAATACCACCTAATGAAAGTTCAATCGACCTCCCTGTCTATGGCTTTTGTGACATCCTTGCTTACTAGCTGCTGATTATGAAGCCACCATGAACTCAACTGAAGACATCCTGATCCCCTTCAACAATTCAAATATGCCATAGTTGGGGTGCACCAATGACGTGTGATCAGGAAATTTCCTGAAACCGCATCACAGAGCCTCTTCTGTTTCAGATATTCTACCCAGTATCCTGAAACCCGGTATCATACAGCACTCCTGAAGTCCTTTTTCAACAAGTAATGAAGCCCAGCATTGAATAGAATATGCAGGCGTATCAAAGTTGCTCAGTTATAAATTATTCCACCTTCTGAATATACCACTTTCTGAACACTCAATCGACATCCTTCTCCAAGAAGTATCAGCATCCTGCTAATTGATATGAAGTATTTATGTCTCCTTTGTAACAGTATGGAATGGTGTTATACGAACATTTTACAATGCAATTTCGGGTAAAGGGATGACCTATGTGATATGGGATACAATACCAGTTCATCATATGGGCGCTGTAAGACCGAAGCAGTCGATGCGCCCCTAAGCCCAAATAACCAACCAACCAGTTCATCATAGTTATTATTCTCCTTATCCCGAATGCATCCTTTCTTAAATTATGAATCTTAAAGCAAATGATAAAGGTCCAGTCATAATCACCTACACCATGAACTCAAATTTTAGTCTGAAAGACATCAAAAACATTTTAAATTACACTAATTACATGTCAAATTTGGACATCCTTCTATGCTCATTTCGACATCTCACACCTAATGAAAAACCAATATTTTAACACTGGTAGCATATGTATGCCCAATACGGAGACGGCATAGTGTGACCTCTTCTTGTCGACGTTTGCGACAGGACGAGCCCCATGGTCGTAAACGTTGTTTGATGGTTCGTAGTTTGTTCGCCGACGTCGCATCCCACATAGCTTGCCACTTGCCTAGGAGGAAGGTGGACACCTCTCGGTAGTGGTCAGTGGCGGGGAGTGGCAGTGCTCGAGAGCACGGTGCTTTTGCCGCTCGTTTCGCCGCAGCATCCGCCAATTCATTACCGGAAATGCCAACGTGGCTCGGAAGCCAACATATAATAACTCGTCGTCCATGGCGTTCCAAATCGGTAAGACGGCTCACAATATCCCGCAGAAGGGGGTTTGATGGATAAAACGTGTTCAGGGCCATAAGACTACTTAAAGGGTCGGTGAAAATGACATGTCGATCACCCCCAGACACTTCGATATAACACAGAGCTTTCGTAATAGCGACAAGTTCCGACGAGTACACCGATGCGTACGTCGGGAGCGAAAACGAGCGGGAGACAGATCCACACACAAAAGCGCTGCCAACGCCGTCCTCTGTTCGAGAGCCGTCAGTATACGTGGCTATCCATCCCTGGAATGTTTCAATATGTTGAAGAGCCCGTGCACAAAATTCTGCTGGAGGGATATCGGATTTCCTGATCTTCGCAAGGGATACATCCACCTCCGGTGTAATCATCTCCCATGGAGGGGTCTCCATGTTCTGGACTGTACGAATTCCCCGAAGCTTAACTCGACTTTCCCGCAGGAGTCTTCGAATTCTAACACCGAATGGGGCGACACTCAGGTTTCGTTCCCCTGAAAAAATGGTCAATAGTCGACGCGAAAAGACGTGCGAAAAGGCCGGATGGTCGGGAAACTGGCGGAGCTTGCAGGCGTAGCGCATTCCTAGCCTCTCTCTGCGCAGTGAGAGAGGCGGCTCGTGCGCTTCGGCTAACAAACTCACGGTGGGCGAAGTGCGGAATGCTCCGGTCGCGATGCGAATAGCGGTGTGATGAACAGTGTCTAGAGTTCGTTTGGTGGAGTTGCGCGATCCGTCATAGATAAAACAGGCGTAGTCTAACTTCGCACGTATCAGTGAGCGGTAAAGCAGAATAAGAGACTCCCGGTCAGCTCCATAGCTAGTGCGAGATACACACTTTAATATGTTGAGCGATTTAAAACACTTGTCACGGAGTGCTTTCAAATGCTCCTTATAGCTAAGACGTGAATCAAAAGTGATTCCAAGGAACTTCACCGCAGGTGGCATCGGTATCTGCCTGCCATACAACTTGAGACATAGTTCTGCACAGTTACTCCGGCGACAGAAATGTATTGCAGTTGTCTTTTGTGTTGAAAAGCGGAATCCATTCATTACGCCCCACCTCTCGAGTTTCTTCACGGCCAATTGGAGAGATCTAGACATAGTAGATAGCCGGGCTGCGCTACACCAAATAGCGAAGTCGTCTACAAAGAGAGACCGACCAAGTTGTGGTGGAAGGACGTCGCTAATGTCATTTATCATTATGGCAAACAGTGCTACACTTAACACACTTCCCTGTGGCACGCCATTCTCCTGCATACATCTTCTGGACAGTTGGTTGCCAACCCGAACACGGAAATGTCGGCCTGCAAGAAAATTATGTATAAAAATCCCCATTGACCCCCGGATACCGCATTTATGTAACTTTGTAAGAATGCCATGGCGCCAGGTCGTGTCATAAGCCGCTTCTATGTCAAAGAAGATGGCGCCGACGTGTCGTTTCTGCTTAAATGCTACACGAACTACTGAGTCCAGTGTTAAAATGTGGTCTACAGAAGTCCGGTTCTTCCTAAAACCGCATTGTACATTTGAGAAAAAAGCATGCACTTCTAAGAACCACGTTAGTCTGGTAGTTACTAATCGTTCCATTAACTTACATAAACACGAGGTGAGTGATATTGGGCGATAGTGGAGCGGTTCTAGTCCACTTTTGCCCGGCTTCAACACGGGTGGGTATCACTAAGGCTCCTCGCCAGGCTACTGGGAAGTCGCCTTGTTGCCACAGATGGTTGAATATGCTTAACAGTACTTCGATCGCACATGGAGGAAGATGCTTTATCATTCCGTTATGAATTAAATCCGGGCCTTCGCATACGTTTCTGAGCTTCGCTATGGCGGAAGTCAGTTCGGCCATTGTGAAAGGATTGTTATAGGAGATATTTTCGGTTGTGACAAAGTCAGGAGGGTACTTTTCACAATGCAACTTGTGACGCAAGAATTGCGGATCCCAATTGCTGCCACGGCTACGCTCTGATATGGAGAAGGCAATTTCATTCGCAACATCTACAGATTTAGTTACGTCCCTATTTCCCATGCGTAAGACGGGCAGGGGCACGGATGAATACTGGCCTGCAATACGTTTTACTCTGGACCATACTTGTGCTGTCGGGGTATGCTTGTTTATTTGACCTACATATTCTCGCCATGATACTTGTTTTGCTGATCTTATAGTGCGACGTGCAAGAGCCCTGGCTCTCCGAAAGGCAACCATATTTATAGTGGTACTATCTTTACTGAATTTACGATAAGCTCGCTTTCTAGCGCGTATGGCATCTCCACATTCCTCCGTCCACCATGGGACTGGTGTACGCCGTGGAGCACCAGAGGTGCGCGGAATACATGCAGAGGCAGAATTAAGGAGCAGTGACGTAAATTCTTCCATACTGTGTGGATTATTCTGTCTATCAGCAGAGCAAGCTGTTTCCATATGTGTTATGTAATCAGTCCAGTTGGCTTTGCGAAGATTCCATCGCCGCGGCCTCTGTCCAAGGACTGACCCTTCACGATATTCTAGCCATATTGGGAAATGGTCGCTTCCCAGAGGGTCAGTATCAACCGACCAATTAAACATTTGCACAAGCTGGGGACTACATATACTCAGGTCTAGCGCAGAAGTCTGTCCAGACGGCATTGTGAAGTGCGTTCTGGTACCTGTGTTTAAAATACACAACGACTCCTCGTGTAGGAATTTCTCCATCAGCCGTCCACGCCCATTGACATCTTCACATCCCCAAACGGTATGATGTGAATTGAAGTCACCTAAGAGTAAAATTGGTTCCGGGAGCTGAGAACACAGAAGTTTCAGCTCGGTAGATGGAAATGAAGTGCCTGGAGGCAGGTAAATGCTACATAATGAAATACATTTATGACCAAATTGCACCCTGGCAGCAACGGCTTGGAGGCGTGTGTTCATCACTAATGGTTGCGAGGGAACACTATGGTGGATGCCCAATAGCACTCCACCGTGGGAAATAGTGTCGGATGCTACTTCTTTTCGATAGAGGGCGTAGCATTTCACCTGGATTGCGGTGTCCGGCGGCAGCTTGGTCTCCTGAAGGCAGAACGCCACCAGACAGACCCTGCCCAGAACTGCTTGCAAGTCATGGGCACTGCTTCTAAAACCCCTGCAGTTCCATTGTAAGACAGTCTGTATAAAGAGCTATGTTAAAAGGGGTTAAGACTTGTCAGTTTATGGCGAACCAGCCGGGGCCCACGGGTTCGATGCTGTGCGCACTCGTGCCCTCGGACTGACTCCGCCGGTCGGCGAGACTGACCAGGGCGAGGCACGCTTCTGGCCAGCCTGGGGAGGTGTGGGGGGTGGCCCCATCACCCTCGCAGTCTCTGCGGGATGAAGAGAGCTGGCTTGGAGAGATGAGGACGATGGGGAGCAAGCCCCGCGATCCTGTCTTCTTACATTTGGCTACGTATCCCTCGATCCAGCTCTGGATGTCCGGCCGGAAGCCCCGATGTCCGGGGCCCCTGGGCGGACCTTAATCGGTAGGCGTGATCGGGTCGTTGAGGGTGCTACTACCGGCACCCGGTCGGGAGCCACGCCCTTCTCTTCGGAGATGGTTGGTGGGGGAGGGGGAGCTTGGGTGGTTCGGGATGGTGTAGGAATGGGTTGGACAGGTTTAGGGGAGGAATCGGACAGAGACGCCGGTGGTGGGGGATCCACACTGGATGGGTTCCCCCTCGGCGCCGGCGTGCGGGACGGGGTCTCCACTCGTCCGCGGGACGAGGAAGAAGACTGGGGAGCACCCGCCTGGGGCGGAGGGGGAGGGCGCATTTTTGGGGGGCTATTCCCAACAGCTGAGGATTTGGGCGGACTCTCCATGCGCCTTCGCGGCGAAGGAGTGACTGATCTCGGAGGATCAGGCTTGTCTGCTCCTTGGCGGGCTGCTGCATGTGTCTTCTCCATTTCAGCAAGACTAGCTCGCTTTGCGTGGCGGGCGCGTCTATCGGCTTCCTGCCTCTGCCGATTTTCGTCTGGAATTGGCAGCGATCTGTCGGTGTTGGCAGCTGGCAAGGCCGGTGCAGAGTTTGAACTTCTCAGAAAGTCGACAGGAAGTGGAGGCGATTTAGATTGGGAAGTGGCAGAAATGGGTTCAATACGAGAATTCCCATCTCGTACTGACAAGGGGGTGCATGCGAGTCCGAAAGATCGTAGTAGGTCACTAAGTTGGGATATAAATTGCGAGGCATTGGCAGGCTCTCGGTGTGAGGTGGCCGGTCGTGTGGTTTTTACTTTACTGGCGTATGACACGTTGGGGTGGGTATCCGCGTATATTTCCCTTGCTTGCTGAAAAGATATGTTCCTAGTGCACTTCAGTGCTAGTATCTCCCTTTCCTTCACGTTTACTGGACAGCCTTTGTCAAAGGAAGTGTGGGGCACCTGTCCCTGGCCACAATTAACACACCACACGCTCTCAGCCTCACATTTGTCGCTGCTGTGCTCGGACGTGCCACACCTACTACAGGCCGGGCGACCTCGACAGTACTGTGTAGTGTGGCCGTATCTCTGGCAACGGAAACAACGCATGGGATTGGGGACGAAAACGCGTACCTTCACCTTGACGTAGCCTACGTTTATTGTAGAGGGGAGGTCAATAGTATTAAAAGTCAAGACAATGTTGTTCGTTGCTTGTAGACCGCCTCCTCTTCTTACCTTCATCCTACGCGCTTCGACGACACCAAACTCCGCCAGACCATCGACAATTTCAGAATCAGAAACGTCTCTTAAATCGAAACAATTTATCACACCTTTTGACTGGTTTTTTGTCCTATGAGGCTCAACAAAAATGGGTATAGTAACATCCCTCATCCTGCCCTGTTCTCTCACATAATAAATAAATTCTGTTGCCTCGAGGGTTCTCTTGGCGTCCTCAACGCTCCGAAATTCTACCTCGATTCCTCCATCTCGTAGCTTTTCGCACCTGGCGACGTCTCCAAACTTGTCGCATCCACGTTTTCGCTCAAAGGGCGAAAGAGCAGATAAACTCCTTTCAGGATCACTCGACTTCAGTATTAGTATTCGCGGCGATGGCACATTACAAGTCCGAGCTACGCTCCCACTATGGGAGGCAGTGGCAATCAGAACGGGACGTGAAGAGATACGTGCAGGGCGGTATGCCTCTGCAGGTGTTGGGTCGATGGTCTGGTCCCTGCTTGAAGGACCAGGAGTGTTTTTAGTTTTTGGAAATGCCCGTCCCCCGGGGTTGACGGAGTCCTGGAGGTTGAGGTCCCCCGTCGCACGGTGCTAGTTGTGACGGGGGACCAACACACCTCTTTGGTCCCGATATCCCGGAGGGGCGGGCGGGTCCCTATGGCCCCATACGGACCAAGTGGCAGGTCGCCTCGGGTCGGGGCCTGGGTTTCGTCCCAGCGCCTGATGGCCCGGCCGGCCGGGGTCAAGGGGTGGGCGGCGCTGGATCCTGGTCGGGGTGGTGAGTCTCTCTCTCCCGGCCGGGTGAAGGCACCGCCTGCCCCGTATAACTCCGCGGGCGTCTGATGTCCTCCCGCTTCAGGGACACAGGCTTCCCCCCAGTAGGGCCCCAATGTGGTGGGACGTCCGCGGGGTAGAAATAATACACATCATATGTTGCTGCTGTGTGGCGTTCCCAATATTCCACCAAAAGCTTCCACTGATTAAAAAAAGGGGGTGTGGGAGGGTGGCGGTTGTCTTGGCAACCCGTGTGTATAGTGCAGCGCTGCTTGCTAACAATTAGTGGCCGCAAGCCTGCTCAGCTGCCTAAAACAGCTGACTGCCGTCAGAGCCGAGCTGGCAGTCGGGTAAACAATCGTTGTCGTGTTTACATCGCTCCGCTATAATACAGCACAGTTATACGAAGTTAAACGTTCCCGGCCTTAATATCGATAACAGATCATGGCGCGGTCGGTAGGACTCGAACCTTGTGCTGAACTTTACTGATTGTGCTGTTATTTTGTGATTAATCTGTTTGTTTCCGCCGCCGCGGAGACCACCCTTCCGACAACGGAGCGCCGTCAGCGCCCCTACCGGCCGCTGAAGAAATCACTGCGGCGCCGTTTAACAAGCAAGGAAAAGAGCGGGTTCGAGCCCCGCCGGTCGCCGATCGTTTTACCGTCGCCGTCATCATGGACGAATTTACTTCCGCACTGGTCAGCCTGACGGAGTTAATTCGCCAACAAGCGGAGACTGCCAATCAGCGAGAGGAGCGTCTGGAAGCGCTTGCTGCTAAGCAGGCTGCAGCTCCGGCTCTCAGAGCTTCAGCAGACGATGGCACGACGGACGGTAACAGACAGCAAGTTGCCACCCCGGCAACTCGTCCGCGGCTTCCCGCGTCAGCCACGCCGGCACCGCGTTTGTCTGGCGGTGCCAGTCTCCGGGAATTCTGCACCTGGAAGGAGTGACTCACCGGCTACAACATGCTGACCGGAGTGAACCAGCTGACACGGGAAGAACAGCGAGCGTCCCTATACACCCTGGTCGACGATGAATGGCATCGAATCATCAAGTTCGGACTGAACATCACGGACGCTACAAGTCTCACCGACACTATCGCAGCGATGGAAAATCATCTGAGGAGCCAACGCAATGTAATCCTGGATAGACGCGATTTTTACCGACGAAACCAGCCACCGGACGAACCATTCGACGATTATCTCATCGCACTAAAGGAGATATCGGGGTACTGCGATTTCTGCCAGCACTGCACTGAAGACCGACTCCGCGATCGCATCATCACTGGACTGTGTGACGAAGCTGCCGTCCAAATTCTGCTGTCGGAGAAAACCCTCACGCTGCAGAAGACGGTGGACATATGCCGTGCGCGTGAAAACGCGTTCGCCAACGCCTCAGCCCTCACCAGCGATCGTCTTCACGCAGTATCAGCCTACCGGCGTGGCCTGCGGAACTCCAGCCGAGGCGCACCAGCGAGCCGCCGAGCCGAGACAGCGAGCCCCGTCCGCGCTCGAGACACGACGCCTGTGAGACAGTGCCGTTTCTGCGGGGGCGAGTGGCATCAGCAGCTGGCCATGTGTCCTGCCCGCAATCATCGATGCTCCATATGTAACAAGCTGCATCACTTCTCCTCCGTGTGCCGGAGTGGCCAGACTCAGACATATCGTTCTGGACAGCGTGGAGACGGGTCTCAACAACCAGATCGTCAGCTACCACCGCAGCGCGGGCGACACCCGCGGCGGGAGGCGTCACCACCGCCCAGAGGACATCTGCGTCACCTGCACGGCATCCGCGTCCGAGGTCTATCGGCTCGACGGACACCGAAGGTCGACATCGAGGTACAACACGCCTGTGGACAAGCCGTCATCTCCTGGATACCTGACAGCGGCGCAGAGGTCTGCGCTATGAGCGTCCATCAGGCCCGGAGCATCGGCGTCAACATGAACAACCTCTCACCGCCACCGGATCGGCTGTTCGGAGCAGCTGGACAAGAACTGGACTGCAGAGGAACGTTCCAGTGCACACTCAGACTGGGTGCAGAGACCGCTTCGGCCGTCACCGTCTGCGTCATCCCGAACGTCACCGGCGCTCTGCTGTCATGGAACCGATGTGTCGAGCTTGGCATTCTACCGCCCGACTTCCCGAAGCAGATAAGTGGCGTGGATACATCACACCACCTGGGGGACAGCGGCAACATCAGATCGACCAGCAACTCAACCGGCAACCGCGTCCACAAGCTGGCCTCATCGGATCAACGCAGCCGCTCGACATCACAGAACGGACGGCAATCCCTCGCTTCTTCCGAGCCGACACGAGCGAAGTACCCGATCTGGCAGGAAGAGCAAGGCGAACCATCCGTCGAAGTGAAGCAACAACACCTGAACATGCTGAAGGACGCCTTCGCCGAGGTATTCGACGTCAACCGTCCACTTCGAGAGATGTTCGGCGGGCCGATGAAGATCGTGTTGAACGATGACGCCCAGCCTTACGCCTTCACTGCTGCCCGCTCCATCCCATTCGCCTGGAGAGACAAGGCTAAAGAGCAGCTAGACAAGATCTCGACTTAATGGGACAGGGAAAGATGGAGTCGTATTTGACCAGCTTATTTATGCCATGCAATGTCTAACCCAGTATAATTTTCACGCTACCTACTGAAGTTGGCACAACTATTAAACAGCATAAGCACCACATCAGTCCGAACATGACGCCTGTTCAATGATAAATTATTCGTGAAATAGGGTGGAATATACCACCTTCTGAACACTCAATCGACATCCTTCTCCAAGAAGTATCGGCATCCTACTCCTTAGAACCTACACCATGAGCTCGAATTTGAGTCTGAGGCATCGAAAGCATTTTAAATGACACTAGTTCCATAGCAAATTTCGACATCCTACTGTACTCGTTTCGACATCTCGCACCTAACGAAAAGCCATTATTTTAATCCTGCGCCTGTTTCTCCATTTCACCACTGCCGTGGATCATAGCATTTTTTTGTTTTGCTTCAGATGGTGAACAGTCCACGGCGAGTTCCGCAGTACCGGACGACTCCGATGATCCAGACTACGTGCTCTCGGAGGCAGACGACGAAGCAGGGCAAGACGAAGTCCGTGCTGATCATGATGTAGTTTCAGATGCTGTCCCTCCATCAACAGCATCGGATGACATACCGCTGCTGCCGTCCCTGTTGCCAGCCCCGTTATCAGGGCCGGAAGAAAGGGTTATCGAGGCACACGATGGGCCAATCGCATCAACAAACAATTCGGAGAGACGCGTGTTGGACCGCAAAAATGTTTGCCTTTTTTGTGAAAAGCCAAAAGCAAAATTGGCACGGCACTTAGATGTATGACAAAGGATCAAAGGCGAGGCGCCAAGTTTTCCGCATGCTTCAAAACAAGGGCAATCACGCTCACAACGTTGGGTTAAATTTGGGGCTGAAACAAGGGCAGCTAATCCCATGGAGAAGGGTGGGAAGGCACAGCGAAAGGGATGCGGAGGACTTCTTGCCTTGTGAATTTTGCAAAGGATTTTTCCTTCGCAAAACGTTGTGGCGTCACAAACGGACCTGTGGTAAGTCGCATGGCATCAAAAGCAAGGGGAGGGTAAAGACCCAAGCCGCAGCCCTCATACCGTCACAAGCAAGCGTGTCTGAAGGACTTCGTGATGTCTTCATGACCATGCACCATGATCAGGTGACGCACCTGTGCAAGACCGACCCTCTCATTGTACGGTTTGGAGAGAAACTTTACCAAAAGCTGGGACATGATAAACATCAGAAGCACCACATCAGCACGAAAATGCGGGAGCTCGGAAGGTTACTGAAAGCGATCCGAAAAAAAATCCGCAAGCACAGTTGAGCGCGTACCTGGAGCCAGGAAAGTTCAGGGAGCTGACCTCTTGCGTCAGAGAGCTGTGCCACTACAACACTAGTATGAACCAATACGGAATTCCCTCCCTGGGTTTGAAGTTGGGGCACAGCCTAAAAAGGTGCGCAGAAATAGCGAAGGCTATTTCTATGGAAAACGGCGATGACATCACTATGATCAATACGTATTTGGAGCTGCATGACCTGGAATGGACAGACCAAGTATCACGGCGTGCCCTAGCCACACTCAAGGAAGATAAGTGGAACAAGCCCCTCCTACTCCCGCTCACTGAGGACCTCCAGCGGCTTCAGAGTTACCTGGATGACAAACTCCGCTCAAGTCAGGACACTCTGGAAAACAAGTGTACACCTCAAAGCCACAAGGCGTTCTCTGAGGTCGTACTGGCCCGCATGATACTGTTCAACAGGCGACGCCAGGGGGAAGCCTCTAGGATGAGCATCGCTAGTTTCAGGGATGGATGCGCAGGCAAGGATGTTGGTGAGAACCGTGACATATCAGATGCCCTAAGCCCTCTGGAGAGGCACTTGGCTAAGAGCCTTACTAGAGTAGTTGTGAAGGGTAAGCGAGGCAGAGGAGTCCCGATACTGCTCACAGGGGAGCTGAGGGAGGGTATCGAAGTGCTGATCTCGAAGAGGAACGAGGCAGGGGTCGCCCCAGAGTGTCCGTACGTCTTCGTTAACGCAACCTCTCGGGACCTGGTCACGCTTCGCGGCAGTGACTGTGTCAGGAAGCATGTCATACAGTATGGGGTAAAGGCACCAGGAACCATAACCTCTGGCAACTTAAGGAAGCACATCGCTACTATGTCTCAGGTGTTGAATCTGCGCGACAACGAATTGGATCAGCTCGCAGGGTTCCTCGGACACGACATCCGTGTGCATAGGGACTACTACCGGCTTCCGGAGGCGACAACGCAAGTCGCAAAAATCAGTAAAATACTGATAGCCATGGAAAGAGGGGTGACAGCGTTCAGAGGACAAAACCTGGACGAAATTGATTTCCATGCAGACGAATTAGTGGACGAACCAGATGAAATCGATGACGAAATGAATGCAGCATGCGAGGAACACGAAGACGAAGATCCACACTCTTCTGCAAGCACGGCTGCCCCTGTTGCTACTGAAGAAATGAAATCAAAGGGGGAAGAAGGAGCCTCACGCTGCATGGCCAAATCACGATTGACCGAGCAGCTGCCAGTAGCACCATCTGTCGACGTCCGCACGACATGTGTGATGTCGAGCAAGAAAGGTGTAAAAAGGTCTTGGGATGCCTCAGAAAAGGGGGCAGTAATGAGGCAATTTGGTCGATGTGTTCGCATGTGGCAGACACCCGGAAAGACGGATTGCCTAAGGGCCATAGAGGCTGAACCGGTCCTCAAGAACCGGTCGTGGAAGGACGTAAAGTATTGCGTGAGGAACATGGTTGTTGCCGCACAACGCACAGTACACCAGTAACTGGTGACTATCCGTAGTGTCGAATTGAATAAGATCGAAACCGGAATAGAGTCGAATGGGAAATGGTAGGATCCGGAATATTGTCTAGTGGTATGAGGTAAAAATGGAATCGTGTCAATCGAATAAGGCCAAAAAGTGATGATTGCACTAGTGTCAAATCGAACAATGTCGGAGACGGAATAGGATAACGGAGCAAGTTCAAAAGTAGAGGAGCGTCGAATGGAGTAACGTTGAAAAGCATCCAGAGATGTAAGGAAATGGGTGTCGAATGAAATAAAGTAGAAGTCCTTGCCGAGAGGAAACGCTTGTACAAGGGCAACCTAGCCGAATCGAACCTAACCTAGACGAACATAGACTAATTATCCCAGCCGACAAGCGTCTTCTCCTGGCCAAGCTTTCGACCTCTATATCATTCGACGCTATTCTAGTTCATCATATCTGGGCGCTTCTAAGAGCTATTCCACTTTTGACCTCGTTCTATTGGGCCCTATTCCGGTTTCGACCTTCCATTCAACTATATTCCACTTCGATCTTGTTCTATTCCACACTAGATTTCCTCCACGAATAACCTTCGGAAAGCAAAGATAAAGGCGTTGGTCATAGTGACTGAGGTTTCGAGAATGTTCTCCAATACATGCGGTGTAAGTTCTGATTGATCTGAGTCTGGTTGGCTGTTGGGAAGCAAGCACCGCCCGCTTGGGCAATTGCGGCATTGCAGGATGAAAGATGGGACGACACAGTGAAAGACAACGGCAAAAATGTCGCCCGGCGGCCGGACCCTGCACAGATAGTCCGTTGTTGGGGATTAATCAGTGCAGGTGCAAGGGGTAGGTGCCATCTGCCCGGAGTTTCCATCGCAAGGAGTGAAATGCGCGCCCACAGAGAGCGCATATTTCCAGAGCTGACGACACATCCTTTGCTCAAGCTTTGGTGCTGTATTTATATTGGTGTTTCATAAGTTCACTAACGTTACACACAACGTACAAACAGCGCGAACATTGTTATGAACGCTGTATGACCAAGGCAGTCGATGCGCCCCTAAATCCAAGTAATCAACCAATGTCATTGACGTGTGTGGTCAAACGTGAGGCAACCTTACGCCATATTGGGGAAATATCGCGTTTTTTTTTCTCGTCGGGACGCAGGTTAGTTATTTGGAGTTTAGGGAGCCCGGACTATGTTAATATTGCGCCAAACTGCACGGTATGAATTACGCGACGCAACGCAACTGATGGATAAAAAACGTGATGGAATGCATTCAAATAGTTCAGTTCTGGGATATGTTCATCGTTGACTATGCGGATGTTCACGTAAGATCTCCAAGGTCATCCAGGCCATTGATATTGGATGGAATTTTTACTTAGTCATACTGAGGTAAAATGTGATGTTGAAATCGAATCCAGAGTGTATTATTTTTCAAAAGTGTTCAAAATGCTCGTTCGAAAGATATGACGTTTCACTGCGCACACAAATTCATAATATTAGGAATGAATAGACTTGTACTATTATCAGAAACATGTTTCTGTGCATTCTAGGCATAGGGATGCATTCGTTATTTAGTAGCAATACTCGTTCCCCAGTGCACACAAGCACACGATCATGCAACCGAAGTTGGGAACATTTTCCTGCGATCTGACCTAGCGGAGCACTAAATTGTCGAATCGTCCGGGAATGTTTCTTGCCTCGGCCTCACCTAATGTGTTAGCTTGATGGGGACCGCGTTCCCCCGTTCTCATTTGGCTGCATCTCCCTCCACACAGTGAACGCCAAATCCGGTGTACTGAAATACAATGAGAGAGGCAGGGTACCAATGAAGAAGTCAGATACTACAAATTATCATTAACTTGCCTTCCTTCATCCCGTGAGAAGGTAGGCTACTTTCTGCTTTGCCTACACTGAACACGATGCTGAACATATTTAAGCACGAAGGAATAATGGGATAAACCATGAAGCATGGCTGACATGTTTATTGACCAAGCACATCTCGGGATTTCTTCTTCGCTGGGCTGCCCTGTGTAAAGCTATCTGGACTGCTGCCCTAACACTAGTAAACAGCTTCTTGTCAAATCTTCAAACGCTATCACCAGGTGTAGTCCGTCATCGCAACACCTGTTTACTGCCGAATCCAGTGCCGCCTCGTATATGCGCTACTACGGATTTTGATTTTGTTGGCGTACGATGTCTATAAAAATGGTTCCCGTTGGGACGTCATGAAGTCAAGTCATGAAGTCATGAAGAGAAGTCATGAATCCAAATGACGTCGATGACATCAAAGGGATTGCAAGTCGGCCGAAAGAGCGCTGACCTGGGGAAAATTTCCTGAACCAAAATTGTCCGCCAAAGCCAGCACAGTTGAGCGCGTACCTGGAGCCAGGAAAGTTCAGGGAGCTGACATCTTGCGTCCAGAGAACTGTGCCACTACAACAGTAGTGTGAACCAGTACGGAATTCCCTCCCTGGCTTTGAAGTTGCGGCACAGCCTAAAAAGGTGCGCAGAGATAGCGAAGGCTATTTCGATGGAAAATGGTGATGACATCACTATGATCAATACGTATTTGGAGCTGCATGACCTCGAATGGACAGACCAAGTATCACGGCGTGCCCTAGCCACACTCAAGGAAGACAAGTGGAACAAGCCCCTCCTACTCCCGCTCACTGAGGACCTCCAGCGGCTTCAGAGTTACCTGGATGACAAACTCAGCTCAAGTCAGGACACTCTGGAAAACAAGTGTACACCTCAAAGCCACAAGGCGTTTTCTGAGGTCGTACTGGCCCGCATGATACTGTTCAACAGGCGACGCCAGGGGGAAGACTCCAGGCTGAGCATTGCTAGTTTCAGGGCTGGATGCGCAGGCAAGGATGGTTGGAACCAAAATTGTCCGCCAAAGCATTCGAATCGGATGCACTAGAGGGTGTCAGAATGACACTGCCTACCAGTGAGAGGGGAGGTGCCACGATCTCCAAGGGGAAAATGCCTCGATACCTCTTAGTTACGCCACTGGTCCCTGCACGTGCGGGGACTTTGATAAGTTGGAAGCAACCCTTTTATAAATTGGAAGCAACCCCATTTGTTTTTGACAACGTAAATGACCCTTGAAATACCAACATAATTCGAGGACATGCGAAGAGTTTTCAGAAGGAAGCGAGCCCACGAATGTCGAAGAGGCATCAGCGCATCAGCCGAGACGAAAAACAGACATCTGAACTTGCAAGGAAGCAATACTTAGATTGACGGCGGCGGTGCTGGCCAGCGAGGCAGCACCCGGAAAGCACTGAATAATGCTATAATGGAAATATACGTCACCTCGTGCAGTTTCCAGGTGGGGTCCAACCCCAAAGGGCGCAGGAACGATTTTCAAGCTGTATGAAAAAAAAGATTGTGACTGTGTCCCCGTTAGCGTGCCATTTCATCCCACTTAACGTCAAATACTGTGATTTCGGAAGCCTTGATTTTGAAGTAGCAGCATTTTTTTTTTGGGGGGGTGGGGGGGTGGGGGGAATTGAGATTATAGAAGTAATGTCCATGCATTCGTTCAATTCAAATCAAATAATTGCGGAGAAGGAAAAAAATATCCCTTTCTGTGGTGGATTAGGGTGGCTAGGGTATCGGGTAGACTACTGTTAAAAGCAAGGTAAAGTTCGCAAAATTTGCCAAACGTAGTCGCTTTTCCATTGCCTCTATCGTGCTTTTTGCATCTCGTAGGGTCATTGCATCCACAGCATTCATGCCGTCTCACGGCACAATTTACTAATGTGATCGGACTCGTAAAATGAAGGAACGGTTTAATTGCTGTTCAGGAATGTGCGCGGCGGCTACCATTAACATCTGTGAAAAACGTTATAAATAAGGGGACGAACTAGGAAAGATAGCATGTTGATCAGGTGACAACATACACCCACGGCACGAGAAAGCCACACGGTGATCAAATCCTGCAAGGCACCGTACACTGTGACAGTTTTAAAAATCACTAACATCCAAAGGTGACCTCTGTGATCTTTCATCACATCGTATGTGATGAAAGATCACAGTTGCTGCTTTCTTCGAACAAAGTACTCCCAAATGAAAGCCGTTTTGAATACACTATGTTATGCACACATCAACTTTCATTTCACCTAAAGCCCTAATAACTAACTAAATTTCATTTCAAGGGAATGTCGCTGTTCCATGTGCGAGGTCTGTAACATCTTATGCAATTAATTGTGGCATAACCGTGATCTATTAGGAACAGCGTGGCACAATGAGATACTTTTCAACGATTTCTACATCACATAGAAATTCACCACATCGAAGCCAGATCATTAACTTGCAGGACCACGTATGACCTTTGTGGCCACCGACGCACTTTTCAATATCACCATTGTGATCTGTGGACTAGTAGCTTCTACGTGGCATCCATATTGGTCATGCTCAAGTCACGTAAGCTCCACCATCTAGAGCTAGTGTCAGGCCCTGAGAGCTAACTTCTGACCCGGCCGGCTCCACAGCACAAAATATTTACGTCATCAGTTAGACAACAGATTGGAATCCTGATTGCTGAAAAAGAAGAAAAATATCAACGTAGGACCTCCTAAATGGCCACGAGATCAATGACAGGTCATGGGTTCACGATTTCAAACGTTAACTTCAGAAGTCGCACTTATTTTTATTTTAGTGGGGAGGCCGTTCGCTGTCAGACTTACTTAGGTTTGTTAATTTCATTGTTACTACTAAACATATTCATGGGCGCTGCATGACCACTGCAGTCGATGCGCCCCTAAATCCCAATAAACAAACAAACAAACAACATATTCGACATAAAATTATGCATGAGCTTTCTCTGCGATCTTAAGAGTTTGATAACCTGTACCTCGTGACCCTTTGGCCTAGAAACATGAAAATGACAATAGTAGGCTGAGCCGCATATAATCCAGTACACCAATAATTAACAAAATCGGATGGAGTGTGGTGAATAAGTTGGGGTCTACCTTGGTGATGTGTCTTGAAGTTGCCACCTCCCCTTCCTCCATTTGCCTTATACTGAAACGGATGCGCACAATCCACACGGAGCTCCAGTGCGTGTCCTAATGGTTGATTGAACTTGTGGAAGGACTTTCGGGCGAACCAATCCGCCTCGGAGACAAGTTATATTATGGACAAGCTCTACCAGTCAGAGGCGTAGCGAAGGGGACGGAGGCTTGGCCCCCTGTCCCTTAGTAAACAAATACATTCCATCAAGAAAGAGGTTTTTTATATTTTTACCACGCAAAACCAGAAATTTTCCGTCCCTTTGCGCGCCAAAATCAGTCTACGTTTCCTAACAGTAAAATTTCGGTCGGTCCCATTGAAGAAAATCCTGGCTGTGTCGTTGCCACCCATCTTGAGGGTCTTTGATCTTGGACCTTCATCTCCTATCGCACTGGCTACTTCTTCATCTCGGATGCCTTGTCTCATTTTTTTTGGCTTCCTTGCCAGTTTTCGAGGCCTTCTCTTCTGTTCTGGGGGCCTCCGAGCCAGTCTTCAGGAACCCTCCTTAGTCCATTGGACTTTTCTCCTTGGGACCCCCGTTTCCAAATGAAGTGCCTCCTCTCTCCTCTTTGGGACTCATCCGTGCTTCGGATGTCCGACCACCTCAAGGATCTCCTCGGCGTCCTGGTTTATTCTCTCTCTCTCTCTCTCTCTCTCTCTCTCTCTCTCTCTCTCTCTCTCTGTCTCTGTCTCTGTCTCTGTCTCTGTCTCTGTCTCTGTCTCTGTCTCTGTCTCTGTCTCTGTCTCTGTCTCTGTCTCTGTCTCTGTCTCTGTCTCTGTCTCTGTCTCTGTCTCTGTCTCTGTCTCTGTCTCTGTCTCTGTCTCTGTCTCTCTCTCTCTCTCTCTCTCTCTCTCTCTCTCTCTCTCTCTCTCTCTCTCTCTCTCTCTCTCTCTCTCTCTCTCTCCCAGGGACATCGTTTCCCATCTCTTCCGTTCCTTCCTGTCCTACCTCTGGAGCTTTGTGGGACTTCCTACAGAAAAGACCTCTGGTTTTTCTCTAATGTTAATTATCTGGGTGGTAGCGATACTCAGTGTGAAACCTTTCTTCTAGAGCACTTCAACTTCTATGTGCGTTTTTGGGACGGGGCCTCCACAGATGACAGGGGAAAACGCCGTCTTCCACAGGGCAACGGGGTCTGTCCTCGATCGCTGCTTCCCTCGGTGGCGACGCCCCTGGTCCAGTGTGTCTAAATTCATTCAGTTAACCGTCAGGATGTAACGAAAAATTATTTCTGAACATTTGGTTATAGCCGATTGAAATGGAACCGCAAGTAGCTGATACCTTCACGATATTTATCAAGGTTTAGGAATATTTTACTTCGAAATGCATTGACATAGTTTCCTCGGCACTTAGCATCGTCAATCTTGAGCCATTGCTTCCCACAGCACAGTGAGCTCAAATTAGTATCGGCTATATGCAACTGAAGTCGATAAAAAATATGGATAGGGCACTGGACATAGCTCATCAGACGACTGGCCCGCAACAGTAGCGTCGACATAGCTGACATAGCATTGGCCGCGGGACGATTGCCAGCACATCCTGCGCCAGGCGTAATCGCATGCCTGCATGTCCTA